>OX637868.1:3698086-3714024 GCA_951802705.1 Netelia virgata
ATGCCAGGAAATATATGTATACATATATATTTATGTATACACGGTCTGTTGGTACGCTATATCAACACCTGTTAGAGTAATATTACAGCCTCGTAGAGTCTCGTACCAATGAGTACTTTACGTATGTTACATACGTACTCATGCGGCTATAACCCACCTCGCTACATTTTCCGACCACGTTTCGTGTTCGCTCGGACCAAAACAGACTCGTAACATTATTCGTATCGTTGTTGTTCGATTTTGCCATATAAGCATTACGGACTGGTTCATCGTCGAAAAATTCACGATCGTTTCGAAAGTTTTCAATAACGAGAACCAATTTATCGTCGGATAATCGATGATAATTATCTCAAAATTATCCTCATTGGTACGAGACCGGTATAAGAGTAGGTAAACTTTTGAATATTGAGACACTTGTAAAATTAGTCGAAAGCGAAAAACTCGTGTCGGATAAATCCTCGCGGTGGTGGAAGAATTTTCTCTTCTAGCGCCGATTACCCCCTGAGAGTGGGACTAGGACGGTGGGGGTGGGAAAACGAGGTGGCTCTCGAAGAGCAAAGCGAAAGGAAACGTAACGTAGCAAGAGAATATAGATATATAACGTTGTAAGAACGAAAAGAAAATAGAAAAATGAAAAAAAGAAAACGAAAAAAAGGAAAAAAGAGGAAAAACGAGTGAGATATCCGTTCTTGAGAGTGCCGGTAATCCGCGTGTTCGAGGGTACTCGGACGAGGATAACGGGGTTGGGTTAAGGCTGGAGAATAGGTCGGTGAAGTAGGGGTGGGGGAGATGAAGAGCATACATAATGCAGTGTTTTTTCGAAAAGCGCACCAACCTCGTGCCTCGAACCTCGAACGGACCAATCGTCCGAACGAATAGCTCGCGATCCTCCTCCTCCTCCTCCTCCTCCTCCTCCTCCTCGTGAGTCCAAGGACCGTAAACATATATTTGTCGAAGATCGGGGAGAGAATGTTCGACGTTCCTTCGTTGAATTTTCTCCTCGTCCTCATTACAATAAATTACAATATCACCTGGTAAAATTTGCGTTTCTCGCTTAGCTCGGTACGAGCGAGGGCACCGTGGTGAGAAAAATATAATCGATCGAATTCACGATAATACAGTCAAACTACTGTTTTTTAAAAATTTCTATACGAAAGTAATTTAGTCGGTTTTGAAAAATAAAAGAAGACAAAAAAACAGGTGTGGACAATTTGTTACGATATTATTATTTCTTGAATAAACGCGAGAATGTATTCGTCGCGTGAAAATTTAATCATACGAATGAAAACCACGATGAATTTTAATCAACCTCCGTAAGAGGAGAGGGAGGGAGCTTGATTAATGACGAGAGATTAAATACGATAACTCTTGTCGAGGAATGGAAAATTCTTGCTGGTTAGGGTGGGCGAGTGTTAAGCTCGGGTAAGAGCGTAACTCGTGTAATTTCTGGACACACGTTTATAACCACCCCTCGTCCATACAAATATACGCGATCGCGTCTAACTCGATCCTCAACTGTCCCGATTTCGACGATTTCGAGGGTGCCGATCTCGTCCTTTTACCTTCAAAAACGTCGCCTTAAACAAGTTTTCGTTGTCTCTCATTTTTCTCGTTTAAAGAACGGTCGTCGCGAGAGAGAAGATTCGCGAGGCTTACGCAGTCACGAGCCTCTACGAGTGAACGAGAAAGAGTAATAGAAGGAGGAGGAGGAGGAGTAGGAAGATTCAACCTCGCGCGCCGTTTACACGCTCGCAAAACCAGAAAGCCAAGAAGGGTGGCGAGAGTTGGGAAAGCCTTGAGGGGGTTGGGAGGAGAAAGAGAGAGAGAGCGAGAGAGAGAGAGAGAAAGAGGGCAAGGGACGAGAGTGCTACCCTCTCGGAATAACCGAGCTCTTTAATTTAGAGCCACCGGACAGTAATTAAAATAACCACCCCCCTCCCTCATCCTCATCCCCGACACATACTCGGAAAAGGGGTGCGCAACCCCTCTTTCTCATTCTCAATGTTACCAACAGGAGTAAGAAGAAGGCAAGAAGATCGTTCTGTTTACGAAAGTTTCACGCTGGCCGCTAAGACGAATCGTCGCTCTCGGGAGTTTTGATTAGACGTTCAAGACCCTTATTAGGGCTGTTTTACTTTTCGACGGAGCTTTCTTCGTTGCGAGTCGAGTATAGTGGAAAATTTCGTGACTCGCCCCTAGGAAACCCGTTTCGTTGAGAACCCCCGACGGACTTGTCCATATGATTGCAACGAACCGAGGGGGAAGGGAGAGACAAGAGGGCGAGGGTGAACGAGAGAGGGAGAGAAGGAGAAGAGCCACACCGAGGTCAGGGCAAACCCCATGTTGCAAAATAGAAAATTTAATTTAGCCCGTCACCACGTAGCGGCAAGCGGTGCTGGCCCACCCGGTATGTTCACTTATTGCGAGGGTGTCTCGTGACACGAGGGAGACGCGAGCGAGCGTTGTACCGGGAAAACACGAGAGACACACACGTGAACCTTGTGTGTGTGTGGGAGTTGGTAAAGGAGCCTAGAGGACGACGAAGGTTTCGTAAATCCAGGGGTTTCCTCTCGAAACGGACAGTAACCGATATTAATTTCAAGAGAAACGAAACATCCGACCGGCCAATAGCTCCAACTCTTCGAATGACAAACGGGATATTATCTTCGATCGGACGATAAAAAAAATGAAAGAAAAAATTTACGATAATTTTATCATCCTCTTATTATATATTGTTTATCATTCGATCGAATTAATCCCTTCGACTTTGTCAACCGGGGCAAATGGACGCTTGAAATTCTCATAGGAAAAATCTATATCATCCCTCTAAAAGTAACCAACCCCTCATCCCCCTTTTCCTCCCAGTGCCTAAAATAGATATCCCTCGTAACGTTGCACGAGCTGCGTTATATATACCAGGTGTTACAATAAATTTAAACGATATTTTATTCAGGTCGGTCGATCGCTAGTTTTCAATTTGCCGGCTCGTATATATTTCGCGGCGTAGGAGGAAGGCGGTTCGAACCTCGATCCGCCGGACGCCTTCGCCGAGAAGGAGAGCACGAAGTGAGAGGTGGGAGAAGGACATTTGAGGAGCGGGGGTGAGTGGAGGAAAGGAGGCTCGGGGGATGGGGTGGACTCGGCTTCGGACTCCGGAGATGCAATTTCTCGGGGTGGTCCGTTCCTCGTATAGTATAGTAAACTATATACATACACCCTCCACTCTACTCTCGCCTTTACTATATTCCAACATATACACACACATGTATATATACGGGGCATTCCACGCCAAATCGGACACCATTTAGTTTTTGCATCTCCGATATTTTTGAGAATTTTTCATGTTTTAGTATTGGTTGACAGAGGCATCCATGATTTTTCTCGATTTTTTATCTCGAACCGTTTTCAAGATATCGATTTTTTATATTTACGTTACGAAATAAATATTAATTTTTTGTTCAGGCTCACCGGCAACGATTATTGTTATTTATGAAATAAAATAGATATAAATTATTCATTTATTGAATGATGACCGATTATTTGTATTTGAATATACCACGATATATATATTGTATATCTTAATCACCACATGAATATACCATGATATATATATATTGCCTGATAAAGCCTGAAAAAATTAATATTTATTTCCAACGCGCATAACTAAAATATTGAAATTGAAAAATGAATAAAAATAGATCCCATCGTTATCCCATTATCTACCTAGGCTTAAAAATTGTGGGATAAATGACAGTTTTGTATAACAAAATTCAAGTGCGTTTAAGAAGATAAATTTAAAAAAAAATCCCATTTGGCCCATTTTTCGCAAAGTTATGCACGTTTCAAAAAAAGTAACGTAATTTTTGAAACACGATATTTTGAAAACGATTCGAGGAAAAAAATTGAAAAAAATCATGGAGACCTCTTTCAACCTATACTAGACGGTCAAAAATTTTCAAAAAAATCCGAGAGTGCAAAAGTTAAATGGTGTCCGATTTGGCGTGGAATGCCCCATATACAGGACTGTCTCAAGGTGCAGACGACCTGCTCCTCAGTGACCCCCCGCTCACACACACAAACACCCACGTGCTCACCACCAAAAAGCGTTCTAGGTCGAAGCTTGATAAAAAAATAATAATCTTGGAGGGGATTACGGCCCGATTATTGGAGGAAAACCAAAATCATTCGATCTACCTACTATCTCGTCCTACATCCGCTATACTCGTAATACCCGGTACCTTTCGACATATATTTTCAGCCCCTATTAACAAAATATATATTTGTTTCTGTCTCGTTCGTCGTAGAACGAGGGAATAAAAATTATTTCGAAAACAACCCCTCGTCGTCGATGAGAATAACTTTTTATTCGAGCACGTAACTCGCGAACGAAGTAGCCTCCTACCTCATAGGTACGAGTGAATTTGTACCTAGCGTACGAGAACAAAGTGGTTGCCTTCAAGTTTCGAATTGGATTTATTTCGATGAAGAAGAATAATGGGGTGGTAATAACAATTCGCAACGGATCGTTTGGTGTCGCGTGTCGCCCGGTGCGGGTATGAGAACGTGTCAGGTATTTAACTCTCGAATGAATGAGCGATTGGGACGGGGGGAGGGTGAGGGTTGAATTACGTTACTAACCCCTAGTTCGCAAACCCCTCGATTCTCGGGTATGTAACCGCGCATACGAGATAGCTGACCGGTTGAATGAGGAAAAAAAGATGAAAAAAAGAAAGAAAAAAGTGCCGAGGAGTTGGAAATGGAGAGCACGAGGGAAGGTTTGTTGTAGATGTTTGGCTTCTACTGAAATTAAAAATATCGATTCCCATTCGAGGATACACGAGTGAGAGAGAGAGAGAGAGAGAGAGGGAGGGAGAGCCACGGGGGCTTCATAGAGGCTCAATTCGTTTCTCTTGCTGCGGTGTGCGGGATGAGAGGGCGAGAGGGCCGAAGGGGTGGAGGGAGGGAGGCAGAGTACGTGTTTTCTCTCGCTTCTGCAAGACAATGCCCCATTCTTCCCCGTGGACAGTATAAGAGGTACAAATTGCAGTTGCGCCCTTCCGCGTCCTCTTCGCGTCTGGTCCGCCTGCTGCAATATAAAACAGCGAGAGACAGACAGAGAGAGACAGAGAAAGAGAGAGAGAGAGAGAGAGAGAGAGAGATAGAGAAAGAGAGAGAGAGAGATAGTGAGGGGGAGGAAGAGAGAGCGAGAGAGAGAGGGGGGAGGGAGATGCGCGGTGAGAGAAGAGAAAAGCCTTCGTCCGATCAGCAGCGCATCCTCGTGCAGTCTGCGCTCTACTCGTTGCAGGAATCCCAAATACAAAGGCTCACTTTCATTTCGTTCCTCGTTTGGCTGTTTCTTCTTTTTTGTTTGTTCGTTCTGTTTTTGTTTTTGTTCTTCTTTCCGTTCTTGCCTTCTCGTTTTTTCTTTCTTTCTTTCCTTTTTTGTTGTTGTCGGTTGTTGTTCCGTTTTGTTTTATCCGCCCGCATTCCACGACTCTTTTCCTCCGACGCGATGGTATGGCTGGAAAAATGACCACCGATTGAATTCCCATGCGCGTTCTCGAGACGATGAAATAAATTTTAATCGTAATATTTATTTTCAAATATATTTAACGAACTAAACTCGATGAAATTTCGAATTATTCTGGTGAATGGAAATTGGCGGATAGGAGGATACGGGGAGAAGGTCGGGTCTCGATCGAAGAAATGGCTCGATCCTCAATCACTTCGTGCACACATTTATCCAGGAACGACGGAGAATTCTGGCTGGAATTAACAGGCAGGAAGAGAGTGTCCATGCGAAGCTGTGCTCGAGGGGGCGCGTGAGCAACACGCATCGTACTGTTATCCAGGGTGGTAGGGGGTAGGGAGGGTGGAATTCGAAGCCGCAAACGCGTATGCCGGGAGCCCTTCGACTCTATCCGCGGGCCGAGTCCGTCGAGGCTTGATTAGGCTTCCGGTTAATTAATAACCTCTCATGCACACACCCTTCTGTTCATACATACATATATATATACATATATATATATATATATATATATACATACGTATTGTATATGTAGAGCACAGTGTTCGTATTCTCTCGCGTGGCTCTCGTATGAATATGCATGCGCGTTGCGCGTTTCGGTGTGTCTCGAAATAAGGGAGTGCGTGGACATGCGAAGGGGGTGTTTGTGGGGGAGGGTGGGAGTAGGATGCGAGTGCTGGCGCGCGAGGGTGGTCAGAGGGTGTAGTCGAGGGGTGATGCGCACAGTGGCTAGGGCCAGAATACTCATTTACATTCGGAAAACAAAGAGGGGTGAGTTTCACCCCCTCTCCGTCTCATTTTCCTTGTTTCTATCTATCTCTCCCGTACACGTCGGCCGCGTCGTACCTACATCGTACAAGGGTGCGTATACGCCTCGAAGCAACCTCTCTGGGACCCTCTCGTATCGAAAAGCAAAATTCTCGTTTACGAGAAAACATGAAAATTCTTTAATTTTTTCTTTTATCCCTGATTGAAAATAAATCCTTGCGTGATTCGATCGTTTCGCGAAAATTACTAATTATAGAAGATGGGAAATAGGTAATGTTGGTTGCGAAACGGGATATATCGCGAGGTTTTTGCCTCGTTCAATTCGATTCAATTATGAAATAACAATTTTAGTTCGTTCAAAGTCGGCTTCGTTCGAATTAATCAAAATGCATTCGAACCGAATCCGATACGCTGCTTTAACGTCTATATATACATATATATATATATATATATAGACGTTAAAACAGTTATATATATAATAAGTATGAAAATACGAGCGCACGCGCTCGACGTAAAAGGCCGTAATTACATAATAACCCATTAAAAGCGGCGTTGGATCAGCTACTGTGATCTAATGAAATTAACGAAATATAACGCTCGTAAAATTTTTAATTTTTCCATTTCGCCCAGCACCACCGGAAAGAAGAGCCATCTGTCGGTGTGCACCTGTCTCCCTGGATACCACTACGTGTTGTCGAGCCCTCGCGCCATCCCTTTCCCGTCTCTCTCGATGAATCGCGCGTATATACACGTGCCTTATGGCGCGTCGAATTAAAAACCCACTGTTTCGGGAACAAGAGCGAAATCGGCGAGGAACATTTTTGTACACGTTACGGATTAAGAGAGCGACACACGTTGAGAATTCGATCGGGATTAAATTTTACGATACGACCAAACGAATATTCGTTTAATTATTGTCAATCTATCGAATTTCTATTATTCTCGATCGAACGATTAATCGTAACGATTTGTCACGT
Organism: Netelia virgata; assembly: GCA_951802705.1. Taxonomy (NCBI): domain Eukaryota; kingdom Metazoa; phylum Arthropoda; class Insecta; order Hymenoptera; family Ichneumonidae; genus Netelia; species Netelia virgata. The sequence continues at coordinate 3,705,359 of OX637868.1, forward strand.
CGTGCGAGAAAAATAAGAATCGTGCGGTTGAAAACGAAACGCATCGTGTACACGGGAGACAAGGGGTATTGTGGGAGGGAGGAGGGGGGGGGGCGTAACGAACGAGTTTGAATTCAAACATTCCGGATTTCTTGTCGCGCGCGAATTACGATCTTCGGAAATTGAGCGGTCACATCGTCGTCCCGATTCGATACTTTTTTCAATTGTTTTTTGTGTTTTTATTTTCCTTTTAATCGAAGGCGATCGGTATACGCGTTCGTATAACGATCCTAGAACAGTGCGAGCGAGAGAGCGAAAATATTGACGCGGGATCCACGTGGTTCGAGGAAATTATCTCTGCTCGATCCACGATCTGTCACGCTACTCTCGCATGGTCACCTTTTAAAAACTTCCGAGAAATCGGTATTTCTCGAGACGACGAGGATGAAAGAAAAAAAAAAGGAAAACAAAAAAAACGAAAACAAAATTCGTGTTTCAAGGCTCGAATCGATCGAGATCGGTCCTCGCGTTGTTAATTTCGCCGAAGAAAATTATACGGTCGTTGAAATCGTTCGTGAAATTGCCGTACTTCGGTGACACCCGGAGGGAAGGGGGAGGGGACCGCAGAAGAAAGAAATTTTTGTTTACGACGAGAATCGAGGTTGAGTACCGCTGTTTCGTAATATTCCGGTATCGGGGTAAAAACGCTGAAAATGAATTAACTTTTTGCCCGTGAACGGCGCGGCTACGCTCGAGTCACATTGTCGAGTGAAGCGCGCGCGGACTCGCTCTTTCTCTCTCTCTCTCTCTCCCTTCTATTGTGCGTCTCGTGCTGCGCTCACTGTGTCATGAATATATATATATATATATATATATATATATATATATATATATAATATATAACCGTTTCTTCTTCGTTATACTTCTCCACTATTTTCGAGACTTCTAACCAAAACCGCGATCTCGATAAACCTCGAGCTGGTGTCGAACGCGAATATTCGGCACGTGACCCAAATTTATCCAAAAAAACAATTAAAAAAAAGTCATCTAAAAAAACACACATCGACACCAATCATTTCGACAGAATTTCTCATTTTAATTCACTGTCATTATTCGTCCCGGCAATGTCACGGGACGCGCTCGTGACGCGAGTCCGTCCGAGAAGCAAGGGCAATAATAATTTTGATACGCCGCGTGATCGAGTACGCGCGCACGAGAAAGAGAGAGAGAGAGAGAGACAGTAAGAAAAAGAGAGAGAGAGAGAGAGAGAGAGAGATTATAAGGGGACGTACGTCGCGTGGCTCGCAAGGAGACCGACAATCTCGCGCCATTACGATCGCGTAATGATCGTTATATCCCCGAGACTGCACAAAGGGCGCCACGCTCTCCAGTGGTTCTCGATCAAGAACAATTTTCTACCCATGTTTACAACCTTCGCCACGCGCACCCCACCTACAGATTTTTATCTCAACCGTTTAGACATTTTTTCAACGCGAGATACAAAATTATTTAGAAAATTTTTTCCATGAACTTGCCAAATTTCTAGCTGAGAGCCGTAAGAATATTAAAATATCCTTCCACCCCTCCCCCCCCCCCTCCTCCACTTCCGCAATTTCGTTTCTCGCTCAGGTGCCACGTTATTTTTGTAACAGGCCATTATAGTTTATACGTGCAAGTGCAACCTTCTTTCTATCTCTCTCTCTCTCTTTCTCTCTCTCTCTCTCTCTCTCTCTATATATATATATATATATATATATATATATACATGCAATATAGCTCGCGGCATAATAACGGACAATCCGCGCGCTCGGGCCATGTAATTTATATTTAAATAAGGTCAGATTGAAACCGCAAGGTAAATACAACCCTCACCAATGAGGCGTCCGTGCACGCCGGTGTTCGGTGCCTCGTATAGATGCTTCTCGAGTATATTATATATAGATATTAAATATATATATATGTATATATATATATATATAGATATATATATATTTGTGCGCGAAGGTATGTGTGCGCGCGCCGATCGAGAGTGTGCGTGCATAAAGATGCACATCTCGGTCGAGCATGCGGATGATCATATTCTCGATACGTATTTCGATTGGCCTGCGGTCTCCGCAATCGAACGATGCATCTCTCGTATTCTTCGCTTCTCTTTCTCTTTACCTTGTCTATCTATAGACATATATAAATATATTATATATTTATATATATATACATATATAGATGTTCGATTATCGGGCGTGATCTCGAATCGATCGATCGTCACTGCCGACACTCGATCAACGCGAGTATAACCCTGACGATGCTCGTTACACCCTTCCCCACCTCGCCCCTCCTATCTCAATAATATCTCGTTACGTTTTATTTTTCATCGAACACCGCTTAGCTACGTCCGAAAAAATTTGCAATCGGATTCAATGATTTTTCAGAATATTCTACGCGGTCTCCTCATCTCGCCGAGACGAAGAATTTATGGATAATATTCAATTTCGTTATAAATAGCAGCAACAAGTTCCAAACCCACGCGTCTTATCTCGATTTTCGTTTGGAACGAGGGAGGGAAAAAAATGCAATTTTATTTCGATATCATATTTCTTGGATATCCTGCAAGTCTCCCCCTGGCTTCGCAATTCTTTTAGTCCGTTGCTTTTCTATTTTCGGGGAAAACGTGGTGTAATATCAAGAGAGAGAGAGAGAGAGAGAGAGAGAAGGGGAGGTCTAGAAACAATATAAAACAATAAAGGGTTCCTTACCATAACCACACACGGCGAGTCGAGGGCGATATTGTATCCCGTATGAGGGGGTGGCCCGACGGCTTGGGGGATGATAGTGAGAGAGCCTGCGAAAGAGAAAAGCTTTACCCTCTCTTCCTCTCTCTCTCTCTCTCTCTCTCTCTCGTTCACTCGCTCGAGACATCACTTGGCCACCGACCTCACCAGTTTCCTCCCTCGTTCGACGCACGGTCAGTTGTCTAATATATGTGATAATAACTTCGGGACCGGGAAATCGAACCCGCTGGCGCGCGCGAGAGAGAATCTCGGATCTGCATATATGGATTGCTTTTCTCACCCTCCCACTTCCTTTTACCCTCGTACCATTCGCCGTACTCGCCCCTTTTCCGCTCCTTGGCACTCAGCAACTCTCTCACCCTCTCAGTCTCTCTCTCACGTCGACCTTTCTAGGAGACGGCGCTCGTCTTGCATTCTAACACACACATATATACATATATATATATATCTCTTCTAGTTTGCTATATATATATATAGCAAACTCGAAGAGATAAGACGAGCGAGATGGAGAAAGTGAAGCGAACGTAGATAAGAAGCGAACTGCCACCAGTGTGAAAAGCATTTGAGAAATTTCGAGATTGAAACTTGAAATATTGAACCGAGCCGAAAATACATGCATGAGCTTATCGTTTCTCGCCTATTCGATTCCAGAAATAAAACACAAATATGGTCATAATTGTATATTTTCAGAGAAGTAAATGTAATCACGATGAAATGAATCGTCTAAATTGCGAGATAGAAATATCGAGGGATGTATTTCATCGTCGCTAATCGACTCACGTCGATCTTCGTTACGTATAACTAATTCGTGGATTCGTTTTAAAGCCCTGCGATCCACGAGTTATACGCCGAGACGAGAATAGAGAAGACAATTTTAGGATATTTCGGACGCTCTCTATTCACCATTAATTTCGTTTCGCGGTTAATGTCCCGTGGAGCTCCTCATCGTTTTCCAACCCCGTCACGGACGTTATTTCTACTCCGGGACTCGAAGAGCTCTTGGAAACACAAAGACTTTTGTTCGCCTCGTTTCTATCGTAGGCCGTGACGGCAACTCGGGCAGCCAGCACTAGCGAGAGAGCAAGGGAGCGTAACGACGAACAGGACCCCTCCGACATCCGGTTATACTTTCGTTATCGTCATTATTTCGTAGCTATCCGATTACATTTCCGGTTTAAGTTAAGTTCGACGATCCTTCGAAATTCCGGTTGTTTTTCCAAGTTACGAAAGATATCGACGTTAGATCGGAAAATATTAGCTCGAATCGTTGATTTCAAAAGGGACATATAACAAAGTATATAATCACCCCTTTAGGGTGGGTTTTTTTTAAACAAATTTTTCTATTTTTCGTATCGAGCTAATTGTCATTTATGAATTAATTTCAATTACGAAAGCTTCCCTTCATCGTCTTTCGATCATTCTCCTTCTTCTTCTTCTTTCTTAAGCGAAACTCATCCCCTAACTCTTCTCATAAATATCCATAATATCGAATAGCTATATATCTCGCGCTTATCGTCGATTCGCTCGTTTCGATAAAAGACATTTGTCAGCCTCGATTCGATGAAGATACGGATCGAGATCGGTCGATCTTGAAACTGGCGGCTCGAAACGCCGCGAGCGCCGCATCGCGGTCTCGTCCGCGTGGCGTAAAGGACGAGAAGGCTTGACGCGCCACGAGGGAAATATCGAGCTCTTCACTTTTTTCTACGATATTAGCCCTGGCTCGTAATCTCGTGATTAAGATCCACGTAGGTGTAGAAGATTGAATTACCGACGAGGTGCACTTTTCATCTCGGTTAATCGCGCTATATGTATATTATAGTTGCGTCAAGGGGGAGGAGGATGGGAGATAAAGCGAGATGAAAGAAACGGGAACGCTTCTCGAGAAGAACTTTGTATAAACGTGAAAGAAAGAACGTGAGTGTGTGTGAGCGAGAGAGAGAGAGAGAGTGAGGAACGAAGAAAAAGTGACGTAGAGGAGAGAAGGTGAGAGATAGGACAAGAGTTAGGTAGACGCTTGGTGGCTCGCGACTTCTCTCTCTCTCTCTCTCTCTCTATCTATCTATCTCTATCTCTTTCGCTCTATCTCTATCTCCAACATTTTCTCTCGAGGTAGATAGAGAACGAATCTGGCCGCTGGATACAAAGCGTCTTACTCCGTCTCCCTCTCTCAGTCTTTTTTTTATCCCAAAGACAAATACACCCCCGTCGTGCTTGAGTGCTTTCGGTACGCGCGTCTCTCGCCCCATTCACTCCCTGGGCCACTTCTCGTCACCCCCGGTCTCTTATTTTCTCTTATTTTTAATCCCAGTTGATTCGCGATCGAAAATACTCAACAGTTTTTCACTCATCAATTTCTTATCGGTCAAATTTCTTATTTTTTTTCCTCCCCGCTTTTACATATCCGGCGATTCTAAATCGACCTTAAAAATTTCATCGAGACGAACGTCAAGTCTCTACTCACACGGGTTTTTTGGATTTTTATTTGCCGTAACGTTAATGATTTTATTTCTTGAAAATAATAACGATTATTCACATTATTATTTAATTCGTTGATAAAAATAAAAAAGCTATTTAGGAAAATTTGCAATTGTGAGAATTTTGAAGTTCGCGAACGACAAGCTCGGGTTATTCGCGCGCACGCGTGTTCGCGTCCGGCGAGGCCTACGGGCGATAGGCAAGTGTACGGGGGTCGAAGGTAAAACGCTAATGAGCAAATAAGACGAAGGAAAATAAAATGTGAAAAACTCATTAGCAGTCAGCTGGCGATTCCCGAGTCTGTGTTGTTGCGTCGAAGCGCCTTGAGCGAGGGTAAGGAGTGTGCGAGAGCGAGCGAGAGAGAAAAAAAGGAGGAAAAAAGAAATTACCGGGAATCGGCGTAAATCCTTTCTCGGTATGCGCGAAGCTTACGTGGCGTTCGCCACAAGCGCGACAAAGGAAGCTAAAAATAAATACATAATTAAACGTCGCGATAATGAAGTTCCTTTATGTTCGCGCCCAAAGCGAAACGACGCGCGTAGAAAATTCAAGCGTATGCGTAACGGTGAACTACGCGCGCATGCGCTCTACGGATCGTCGACGGTCTCGCGCGATACAAAAATCGTTGTTTCCAAAAAAATTATCATAAAAAGAAAAACAAAAAAAATTGCTAAAATATATTTTTTTCAATTAACAAAATTGTTAAAATATAATTAAATGATTATCAGCTCACCATAACGACGGTCAAAAATTTGCTGGAGAAATTTTACAGCCAAAAATTTCCACTCACCCTCTGAAACACACAACAAAAAACCATCAATATCATTGAAATCCGATTCTCATTAATAATTGCATAATTTTTATTATTTGTTTTTCGTACGATTCGTATCGTATTATCGCGTTTCATTAATTTTTCTCCCCGTTATACGGCTCGAAACAATTATACCTTCGCGAGGAAAATCTCGCTCGACCGTTTTCCCTCGAACGTCAAAAATTTAATAGCGAAATACGAGTGTCCAGGGAGTTTTGATGAACGTACGTACACATCGACACCCCCAGCCCTCCCCCCGACACACGTACATATATAAATAGGTACATATATAATTTATATAGACGAACGAAAAACATGCCCTCATTTCTGGGGAAATCGAGAGACGAGTATTAACGATAGGATTTCGTTCGATTCCCATCCCGATTGTTCGACAACCCCTCCCTGGCTTCCTCTGCAAACCCCTCTATCCTCCCACTCTAAACGTTTTCCCTCACTCATAACTTTCTCGTTCGTTCGAGAATACCATAGCGATATACGAGCAAAATTCTCTAATTTAGACATTTTCGTACGAGCGATACATCGAAACCATTGGCTATGTGTAGGTCGCATACTTGTTATATTTTCGCACGGATCATTATTAAGCCGTGTTCCCTTCGCCCCGCGGCCGCGTGTGCTCCTCGCGCGCCCCTGGGATTACGGCTTAATCCGACCGGCTATAAATTGAGTGGAATCGCTGCTCCACCCTCCCCCCCCCCCCCGCCCCGATTCTCCTCCACCCCCTCTCTATTGCCATCCTCAACGAATTGGTAAAGGGTGATCGTTGCCTCTATACATCGAAACGTTCGATAAATTGATAATTTGAATATAACGATTTTTCTAAAATAAAATTCTTTCAAACTTATAAAAAGTTGTAACGATCGTTCGAACGATTATCGTCGCGGCGTTATTGTCATTCGCGTATAAGCGTACACTTTCGGGGTTCGAAAAAGAGGGAAATCGTCGATGGGATTTCCGGTTGGTGGGTGATTTTTTCCCCCCACAGTCGATATATTTGAGATATATAATCGTGCGATGATCAAAGAGAAAATCGAGCATTTTCGAATAACTTGAGCGAAGGCGATCGGTGGGTGAAGAGAGATCGGCCTTGCGGAGACACGAGGAGAGGATCGAGGACGGTGAAAGAGGCAAGGAACTGGGAAAACGAATCGTTCAATGGTGGTTGCGTGTGTGTGTGTGCTGCTGTGTGTGCTTTGGGCGATGTGTTCCTCTCGGCAAAAGAAATATCGGCGGTCAACGGTAGAAAATCCCGTATCCTGGCGGTAACGACCGGGGGAACGCGCTATACGAGAGAATAGAGGTCTGATCTGCTGAGAGAACGAGAGAGAAAGAGAGCTGTATCTTTCCTTCTCCTGAATATATATATATATGAAGAAGTTTGTATGAGAGAGAGAGAGAGAGAGAGAGAGAGAGAGAGAGAGAGAGAGAGAGAGAAAGGAGAAGGGGCAAATAAGGGAAGTGGGGATATAGGAGGGATAGAAGAGCACCAAGCACAGCAGCGAGTACCCTTAGCCAGTTTTCCCTCGGGAGGTTTTATAATGGCGTCCAGTTATTACCGCAGGACCTCGGGCCACGGACACACGATGGGATGCTGCGACAAGAGACGGCCGATTTAACAAGTGCGAGGCGCGCGTCGACGACGTCCCAGTCGTCTCCCACCGGCGCATACCCTCGCACACATACATATATATGTATATGTATATGGAATATATATATATATATATATGTATAAAAGAGAGAGTGAGAAGGATATATAGCGAGTTCCGCTGATGTTGAACGCACGTGGAGATATATATAGATGTGTGAAAGCATGCGAGAGGAGGGGCAGACTGCGTTATAGTGTGTTTAGTCGGCACCCAAGGCTATATAGTTATGTTTGTGTCTATATATACATATAAATATATATATATATATATTTATATATATATATTGTGTGTATATGTGTGTACGTTTGTGCTCGTTCCGAGTCTTGTTAGTACCGAGACGGAAAACCAGCGGGGACACTCGTTAATGATTACGAAGCGAGTTTTACTTTTTTATTTCTCATTTCGTCCGTTTTTTTCCTTTATATTCTCTTCTTTATGTTTTATTTTTTGCTTTCTTGGTTGTTGTTTTTTTTTTCTTTTTTTTTGTTACGCTGCCGCAGAAGGAGAACATGCGTGCGGTTAATACTGCGCAAGCGTCAATGATCGTCCGTTGGGCGACTCTGCGGAATCTGCATCACTCTCTTTCTCTCTTTCTCTCTCTCTCTCTCTTTCTTTTTGTGTATGTGTGTCTCTTTATCCTTGACCGTAATTGGAGGACACCGAGTGGGTGAGTCTCATTCTCATTGCAATTACGCATATTAAACGAGTATCGCAGAGAATTTTAACGATTTGTTAATAACGAACGTGTGTGTATGTGTGTGCGAACGACGAGTTAGAGCGAGGAAGGGGAGAACTATAGTCGATCTCGTATTCATTTTGACAGTGGAGGTTGATTTAAATCGCAGGGAGGATTCGAGACAAAATTCACATTTTTATGATTTTTTGATTTCATCCCTCTCTTTCTCTCTCTCTCTCTCTCTCTCTCTCTCTCTCTCTCTCTCTCTC
>OX637868.1:3714224-3794590 GCA_951802705.1 Netelia virgata
TCTCTCTCTCTCTCTCTCTCTCTCTCTCTCTCTCTCTCTCTCTCTCTCTCTCTCGGTCGCTCTTGGTGCGTTTTGCTCTCGTGCCAAAAAATCTTGAAAAATCTCACACGACTCCCTCGCTACTCTCTCGTACATCGTGATTCGAGCAAACACCTGCGAAAATGGACTTTACGCATACACATGCGTATACCCGTATGATCTAATCTCGTCTCGAAACGAAACGAGCGAGAGAGAGAGAGATAGAGAGAGAAATATACTCAACTGCATTGCCTCGTTCTCGAGTTGTAACATTTCGCGGTTCTCGAATCGAGCGCGAGAAGAGCTCGCTCGTACGTCTTTTTGATATACGATACGTCAATTTAACTATCTCTCTACAAAGTGCAACCCCCCCCCCCTTTCTTCTCCCCTCGTATCAGCACAACCAAAAAAGCTCATTCTCGCGCTCATCTCAGCTACGAATCTTAACGATATTACGTTCCTTCGAAAAATCAAACGCTCTCCTATCATTTCATTCCCGAGAAGAATTGTTAGTTATAGAAAAAAAATGAAACAAACAACAATAACAACAATATCACGGTTTCCGTCGTTAAAAAGTTAGCCCCGAAGTTAATGACGCTTGAGAAAAAAAGAATTACGAAGTTTTATGGGAGACTCTTCGACCGTTGGTGTTTCCACCGTAGACGGAACACGCCGTACTCTGTGTCGTTATGGTTCGTCTCTTATCTATTCAATTATCACCTCGTAACACGTTACTTGTTGTACGTTGATAGTTATATACTCCTATTGTACGCGTATACACGCTCTCTCTCTCTCTCTCTCTCTCTCTCTCTCTCTCTCTCTCTCGGGCGAGCTAACACACACAAACACAGACACATCGACTTAAGTAAGTTAATCCCATTTCACGACTTCCGGCCATTCTCGGGAAGCGTTTGAGCGACGTGTCCTGTAACGTCATCGGTGAATACCGCGATAGTAAGAACGAGGAATACACGCGGTCTTGTATCGCAACGAGTTGAAACGGAAGAATACTTTACGGATCCGCGAATATACTGCCCAATCTCCTTCCCTCCCGTCGTTGGACTAAAACGTTTAAATACTCGTTAAAATTATTTTCACGATCGTTATTAAAATTGATCCAACGACGATAACGATATAACAAGTTCAATTTATGAAAAACATGTTAATATTATCTTCGAACAATAATCATTAATTAATTACGTATTATCATAGTTAATATCATTATTACAGAATTCTTAAAAAGTAATCAATTATTTAGAAACAAAAATTGTTTAATCATCATAAGAATAATTGACACAGGAAACTTAATCAAGTTGGTGATAAACAGAGATTGCGCAATCAGAGAAAATTGCTATTCGCTATAAAGTACATTCATTGTCCTACATACATACACACACACTGACACACATATACCTATATATATATATATATAGTAGGAAGCTCGAGAGCTATTCTAATCGAGTTCATGATTCATTCGCAAAACAAACGACGATTTCGATGCCAAGATTGCGCGGGTAGGATTAGACGAGGCACATCCGCGTTCCCCGTCCCTCCCCTCCACTCGACAAAGTCAACGTGTGTACTCGGTATGTGTACCACCTTCGTACCTGGTGACGTAGACACACATACATATATATATATATATATATATATATATATATATATATATATATGCGCGTGTGCATCCTCATTTACGCGATACACAAAGGCAAACGTGTAGGATGAGTTTTGTGCACACATTTCACTAGGATAGGCTATATAATGCAACATCGTGTTTATGTAAGTGCGAGAGAGAGAGAGAGCAGATCGGCGGATTAATTTCCGGCCACGGGCTTAAATTTCCAGGAAGAGCTCTCCTCAAACAGAACGGATCATTTGGCAAATCAGTGCGAGCGATCGACAATTATGCGAGAGAGTCTACCATTAAAAGCGTACTGGATACAGCGAGTTGGCTATTATTACGGTAGTACAACGTATTTCTAGTGCGAGCCAATAAAGAGATCGAAAGAAGGGGAGGGGGGGGGGGGAGATTGAGAGTAAAACAATATCATTTTCTCTTCGCCTCTCTCACTTTTCTTGTGATAAAACAAACGGGTAAAGACCGACGATAATTTTTGAACGCGTACTTTTTCCAAAATGCATCGTGAGTTATTTAAGAAAATGAACAATAGAGTGGAGCGAAAAACGATGGTTCGAAATGCGTTTAATCGTTGGCATTCTATGAATTTCGCATATATCGTCGGCTTTTTCGTTGTATACGAAAATTATTTGTTCGCGAGCTTTCGCGAATATCAACTTGGCGGTGTACGGTAGCCCACCGTTTTAGGGGAAATTTTGATAGTGCGGTATGGACGATATATTATGGTGGTTTTTCGAGGGGAGGGAGAATGGTCGGCCGCATACGCGTGGTGTCTAATTCGATTAATTTTCAACGTTACGCCCCAGCCCGTAGGTTTCCTTCGTGGTTTTCGTATCGTGAAAATGTCGTTTCCCGTTGATAATAACGATTGATGATAAATTAATTAACAAAAAAAAAAAACAAAAAAACAAAAATACAAATCTTATCGAACGAAAATTGAATCGGGCCATATATTTCGTAAAGTACGAGACGATTTGTTGTACGAGCTCGCGATCAAATCAACGTTTCGCCAACGCGACGCTTCGCCCGAAGTACTCTCGATTGTATATAAAACGTTATATGTGTGTGTGTGTGTGTGCGCCTGTGTGTATATATATATATATATATATATAAACACGTGATAAAGCGTACACGAAGCCAACTTTCCACGATTGTTTCGCGAAACGTAAGTAAATTTAATTCAACCGCGCGCTAATTATCGCTCGCGCGAGATTCAAAGCTGCTCGTTGAATTAAACTTGTAATTGGCTTTCGGCGCGCGAATACGAAGAAAATTCGTCGACCAAGATATTTGCCACGGCTCGTTCCGTACTTCCGTCCAACGCGCGCACTCGCGTCAAAACTGTTATACGAAACGTTCAACGTCGATCCGAACCTTTACATCTCGCCGGTCGTAACAGAAATTCGTATTCGCACAAAAACATCGTATTCACGGGTTGAATATCTCGCGGGCGCATTGATACGCGCGATATTACGGAGAAAATCGTCGGTCTCGAAAGGAACGAACGCTAATTATTTTTAATCATTGAGAGAAAGCAACAAAAAAAACAAAACAAAACAAAACAAAAAAACGAACAAAAAACTTCCGAAATATTTCGCTCGAGTGACTAGTCGAGGTAGCAAAACGAGCGCGAGAGATTTCGTTTTTTCGCGAAAAAAAAACAAGAATAAAACAAAGAAAAACGGAAAATAAAAAAAACACGAAGAATGCCAGCGAGAAGCAATAAAACAGCGTATAAAATAATTGGCTGTTAAGTTACGGGCGCGCGAATGGCGAAGAGGTCCAGGAGGAGGGGCGGGAGGGGGTGGGGGAGGAGGAGGAGGGTGGGGGAGGAGGAGGAGGGTGGTATGGAGAGGATGGGGGAATTGTATTCGCGCCTGTGTGTGTAAGATAGTCTCGGTTCTTCCCTCGTGAAAAAAAGGGCCCTTCTTCCGCCAAGTAAAGCGAAAGCCCCGAAGACTCCAGCGGAGTCGACCGGGAGAAATAACTTCTCCCTCTCTCTCTCTCTCTTTCTCCTTCCCTCTTTACCTCATCTTCGTCGTCTCTACGCCATGGCCGCCCGTAAATTTATCCAAATATTTTATTGTGTGACAATTTTTATGGTAATTGTCATTATAAATTCACTCGGGGATATTTATGCCTCGGCGCTTATACGAGTTGAAATCGTTGAGTGTTGTTAAATTGCGAGGGAGAGGAAAGGCGAGAGCGAGAGAGAAGAGAAGCGAAGAAGAGAAGAAGAGAAGAGAATACGACGATACGAGAAGGAAAACGAGGCACACGTGTGGCGCACACCTATTTCGACTAACGATCGCGTTCCGCCACGGTTCGCATATTTAGCCAACTTACACGAACACGACACCGACCACTCGCGCGTTTTTTGCGAACAAACAACAACAAAAAACCACTTAATTCCACGCTAAAAGTAACAAAATTACAAATATTTCCCACAAAAAAAAAGAAACATTCAAAATGAAACAGAAAAATTCTCACGTCGACCAAAAAATTCAATAAATTTTGAAAATAAATCGGTCGCGTCCTTGAATTCAAAAAACCACTTGATTCCACGTTAAAAGTAACAAAATTACAAATATATTTCCCACAAAAAAAAAGAAAAATTCAAAATGAAAAAGAAAAGTTCTAACGTCGACGAAAAAATTCAATAAATTTTGACAATAAATAGGTCGCGTCCTTGAATTCATCGAGCTACGTACGAAAAAACGATAAACCGCAATTTGATGAAAATAAAAAAACAAAATAAAACAAAAGAACAAACAAAATTTTAGGGAACAGGTCGAAAATGCATTAAGAGAGAGAAACACCTGCATCGGTTGACGAGGGCGAGAGCGAAGAAGCAGAGTAATATGCATGAGGAGAAATGAGTGCGGAGGCCCGAAGTACTCCCCCCCCCCCCACCACTCTCTCACTGACGAGCGTTAGTGAGGAAGAACGAGCGAGAGGAGGGGGGCTTGGCGTGTGGGCACAACGCGCGAAATCGTTTTGGTTCCCCGAGGCGAGACGGTCGCACATACAAAGACACAGAGACGTGTACACGTACGTCGACCAAATATATATGCGTATATGCACGTAAGGATATCGTAGCTGCGACCGTTTTACCGGGAACTACGCAGCATTGTGAAATCATCTTTTTCCACGGACCCCTCCGGGGTATACGGAACGGTGAGCTCTCGCCCCGTTGTGGCCCCTCCGGGTTATGACGTTCCCTGTCAGCTATGCGAAAACCATAATTTAACCAGCGAAAAGGGAGAGAGAGAAAGAAAGAGCGAGAGTGAGAGAGAGAGAGAGAGAGCGACGCAAATGAAGCGCCATTGTGCTGCGCGGGGGTTTATTGTTTATGTCGACTCGGGTCTAAAAATTCGACGTGAAAAGAAATCTCCGCGGGCCGGATAAAAACAAACAAAAAAGAAAAACGTACGGGGTCAAAGGAAAAATTGCGATAAAATCAAGTAATTCGGGAACGAAAATCATTTCGGTCGTTCGTGCATTTATCATTTGTATTAATTTTCGAACGATCGTTCCTGTTTTTTTATTATTTTTTCGTTTTTTCATTATTATCGAAGAAATTTGACGCTTTTTGTTTTTACGGAATTAAAGCGATAAATTTATAAATTTGCGATCGATCGTGTCGTTGTTAAAATAAGAGACTTGCGAACGTATCGACGGGGCGGTGAGCGAACGTTGGTCGGGTCTCTTAACAACGCGAATGAAAACGTTCCCCGGGTGTAAATCAAGGGAACGAGCATCGAGGACGCCGAGAGCAACCGCAATAAGAACCAAGAGAGAGAAAGAGAGAGAGAGAGAGAGAGAAGGAGAGGCCTCGTTTGCTACGTGTGTTTATAATATACTTTGAGAGAGGGAGGGGGAGTGGGGTGGAGAGATGCCCGTGTGTGTACGGTAAGAGATATACGCGCGTGGGTGAAAGCGGAGACGGGAGGGCCGAGCGTCGGCCGGACGAAGCTGCCGTCGCCGCCGTCGCCGCCGCGGAGATGGCGAGAAGAGAGAAAAGAGCAGCACGCAGAGCGGGCAAAGCCCGTACGCTAAATGATCTCATTAGCACATTCCTGGCTGGGAGGCTGCGCCGTGTGTCAACCGGGCTGCGGCCAGAGAGAGAGAGAGAGAGAGAGAGAGAGAGAGAGAGATAAAGAGCGTCGCGTCGCGTTCCCACCGGGCGGCTCGCCCGCCCCACCCACCTATCCACCCCGTCGACTTAACCGTCGTCATGTAAATAATCTCACCCACCTCGCGCCTCGCCACAATTTTACGCCACGTTTTTTTTTGTTTTCATTTTTTTTTTTTCGAGATTTCTTCGAAAAATCCAGAAAATATTATACGGAAGCTGGTGTCCAAAAAGAGGAAAACAAAATTGAAAAGAGACGCGAGAGTCTCGGACGACGAGACGAGTCGGTCAGGGTTTTGATGAAAAGTACAAAAAAAAAAACAAACAAACAAAAAAAGAATGTAGCGGAAGGCACGCGACGCGTCCGAAGCAGAAAAAGGGACGACGAGAGTTTGGCGGAAGGAGGAGGGAGGAGGGAAAAGGTTCAATGTTATAGGTATCGCGAGTAATTGGTCCGAGTATTACATTCTTGGTGACCCGAGATACGAACGAAGAGGATTCTGGCCCATGTAGCCGCGACTTGGTCCAGCTCGACCCCCCCCCCCCCTTCACCCTTGAGAGAAGTTAAAAGACAAAACGATGTCTTTGTACTTTCGGCTCGTATTGTTTCCTCGACGTGAAATCAGTTCCTTCCATCTTTCTTTTTATACATACATATATATATATATATATATACGTTCTTTTCTTATTGTTCGACTATATATATATATACAGATTCCGAGATAATTCGATCGCTCGGTACAGATTGAAACGAGTGAACGAAAAAAAACGAATTTTATCCCAGTGATAAAAAGTTAAAATACAATTTTAATAATAAAAACATCGAGGATAAAATAAAGGTAAACAATGCGATACACGTTTATAGCGTACACCTTGTTCTAGCGTGTTTTTATGCGATAAGACAAATTCTTAATAAGAAGAACATTGGTAAACGAGGAGAGAGTCGTCGCAGCGTGGGGTAAGTTCGAGAAATTTTGTCCCGGGACGCACTAATTCCGTAACGTCTTCGTCTAATCATCCTCGGGAATCTTCGCGGTGCAATCGTCCCGCGCGCTACCTATATATATATATAAAGCGGAGAATGTTTCGTAGTACACAATTGGATATGTCTGGGAGGGAAAATATACGCGCTCACCCTACGGGAACGTCGTCGATGTATCCCGTACGCGATGAGGTTGCACGGAGAACATGGTGAGGGAGCGAGAAAGAAAGAGCGTGAGAGAGACGGAGAGAGTATGTGTTCACGAAAGAGAAAATGGAGGAGCCTGCGAAAGCTTTGCAACGACGATGCATAGAAAGAGAGAGAGGCAGAGAGTGAGAGAGAGAGAGAGAGAGAGAGAGAGAGATTCAGGGTATAATTAAAACAGCGAGGGGACACACTCGGCGATTCGCCATGGAGCGAGAAAGAGGAAGGGAACTGCGAGAGAAAATGAGAAGCATGAGCAGGCAGCGACTGAAAGGTACACGAGGAAGGGAGGAGGAGGAGGAGGAGGAGGAGGAGGAGTAGGAGAAGGTGAGAGGGTAGTGAACCAGCTGATTTCATTAAACGTCTTACCTCAGCCTCGTCTCATTTCTGTTTAGTTCCGTGCGCGTTTCGTGATACCTCGTCTCTCTCTCTCTCTCTTTCTCGCTCGTTTCTCTCATACTACGCATACATTTTTTGCTTTTAATTCCGTCTCGTTTTATATTTGCCCGAGGCAACGCCACCCTCGGGAGGAATTTCGAGCGCGCGAGAACGATTTTTAAGCGTCTCGTGCGAACGACAGAGTTAAATGATAAATAAACGACGGGGACCCGAAAAGATCGATTAAAACGTTAGAACGCGAATTAAGCCTTGCGCGCTTTTATTTTTATTTTTATTTAATTTTTTCTTTTCTTTTCGTTACTTCGTTATTTCTTTTTCGTGAAAAATTCGCGCGAGCGAAGCCTCCCGGGTGTTTGATCTCGGTGACGCGGCCAGTGTCGCACGTAATTTCGCTTTAGTTCCGCGCAAAAGCTGTTTCGTCATCCTTTCGCTTTGGATTCGGTCGTTTCGTTACCGCTATCTTTTCCATCCCTCTTCCCTCCCCCCACCGCCGCCTCCTCGTCCTCTCTTACTTCCTCTCGTTTCTCGCGTTCTCGTCTTTACCGTGGGAACGTCGCAAAACCTTCGGCGAGCGAACGAGAATTTTCTAAGATCGACGGACCGCGAGACTTTGACACGATCCTTTGACCGCGCTCGGCATAGCAAAACCGCGCGTTATAGTTAAACCTCGAAGCGACGAGACATTGTACACTTCTTTTTAATTTATTCTCGTTGCATTATAACCGATAAAAAGTTCTCGGAAAACATTGTATCGGAATCATAGGCTGTAAAAATAATAATAAAAAACAAAAAAAAGCGACCGATAAACCGGTGAAAAGAGATATCGAGATCGGAGAGGGGGTTGCCTTTTGGCCTCACCCTTAATCACCGTGCACCGACCCCACTTACGCCGTACCGTATTTCCGTTAACGTCGAGCGAGAAAGCGTCTAAAAGGGAGCGGAAAACCGAGATAGAGTCCACGACGTACAGTTTTCTCTCTCTCTCTCAATAAAGAAAGACAGAGCGCGAGCGAGAAAGAGAGAGAAATAGAGAGACACGGGGGTAGAGAGCACTCTCATAGTCGAGGGTAGCGAGAGAGAAGGTTGATTTAAAATTGATTTATGCAAATTGCCGCTGCACGAGCAATTAACAATTCCTTGTAGACCCGGCGCGAGCGTATAGCTTTTGGTTGGTTGGTCGGAGGGGTGAGTCGGGGGTTGGACCGAGTGACTGGAAGGGTAGGTGGTTGGATCCGAAGAGAGGCGTAAGGGGAGGTACGGCAAGACCGTGGACTCTCTAAATGTGTGCAGGACGAACCGACGCGAGTAGAAACGTATCTGTGTGTCTGTGGCTCTGCGCGACAACGATAGTCGCAGGTGTTGGTGTGCCAGCTGCTTCGTTCCTCGACATAACTATACACACTTTGCCAATCTCCTACGTACGATCCTTGGTGCTCGTGCGTATATCAGAATGTACGTCTGGGGTAGTGCACATAGCCGAGCTGATGAAGGACGAAACAGAGAGAATGCGCGATGCTCCGAGAAAATGGAATTAATTTGCTAGGATTAAATCCGGCTAGCGCGCGAGAGAGTGCACATTTCGCGTCATATTACATATATATATATATATATGTATATATATAAATACACGTCTATATTTATATGTAGTTGGGCGAGTATACATGCGATATTTTGAAAAAATCCTCATCCCGAGAATGGAATTCGTATTACGAAGATAAAGATGGTTGACCGAGTATTTTAGAAACTTTCTGTAAAAATTCTAATTACTCCTATTAGGAATTATCCCTAACGTAGACCAAAATTCACCCTGAAATAAAATAGAAATTAAAATTGAATGAATTTTCGGCTATTTTGAATTTTTCATCCCCATGGTTTAAGGGTTGAAAGAAAAAAAGAAGAGGAAAATCTCCAGATGGTTATTTTTCGAGGGTTAACGGTGAGAGGCGAACCGTAAGACGTTTCGTATTGAAATAAACTCAGGCAGGTAACCAAGTGTCTCGATCGGGTGTCGAGGTTGCCTCTACGTGAGGTCACGACCTTTGACTCATTAGCGCGATGGTAACGCGGCAAGCTTATCGAAAAGCGATGACCCGAGTCGTTCGGTTTTCCGTGTGAGAGGTGAACGCGCGCGTGCTATCGACGATAGGACGAGGTAAAAGGGGATCGCGCGAGAATATAAGGAGAATCGAGGTAGAGAGAGAGAGAGAGAGAGAGAGAGAGAGAGTTACGTCGTGGAACGAGGCGAAGTTGAGAAAATTTGAACCATGCGGCTTTTGCCACGAGGCTTAAGGTTCAACCACTGCAGGTCGAACAGGGTGTACGACATCGAATCGCGAGTTCTCCGCGCTCTTTCACAAAACGCCGACAGAAAGAGACGGAGAACGAGTGAATAAACGAAGAGTGGGGAGAGAAAGGCAAGAGAGAAATATATATATATATAGAAGGTTTTTTTACTCACGAGGCGTATTGTACGTAAAGCTGCCGATGCACTCGCGTGGATCAGGTAAAAGGGAGCAGGGAGAGAAGCAGCCCCGTTATTCACTAAGACAGAGAGAGAGAGAGAGATAGAGAGAGAGAGAGAGAGAGAGAATTGAGCTCTCTCTCCGTCTCTCTCACTTTCAAGAGAAAGGTAGTCCGCGATGCAGCTGGCATTTAGCAGGCATTCAATTAAATATTGATCCAGCTCTGCTAAGCGCCGGTAAACAATTATGCACGCTAATTAATGCCTTCGGTGTATTCCTGTTTATATCTTTGTGTGTGTGTTTGTGTCTGTATGTTTGTGTATACGTGTGTGTTGTCGAAGGAATGAGATGCAGCGATGCTCGTCTCTTTGGTACACAGACGCTCGCGTAGCACCAATCAAATCCCATCGCGGGGTAGACTCGAGGCGGAATCCATCTGCCGCTTCGGGTTCTTGAAACCAGCGAGCGTTGATCACCGATTTTCATTTCTTTTTTATTTTCTCTCTTTTTTTATTTTTCTTTCCTTTCTTTCCCTTCGTTCTTTCCTCCTCTTAATTCAATGCTCGAGACTCGCTTTCCCCCCTCCTCCGTTCGCTCTCCTTTATTCACAATCCTACGTTGGCTCTCACCCCGGCACAGGATCCTTCCACGATCTTTCGTTCGTGTTCTAATTAGAGATCCCGAAATGCCGTGAAGACGTGACGGCAAATTTCTATTTTTATTTTGTTAGTTTTTCATTAAAAAAAAAAAAACAAAAAATATTTGTATCATTTTTTTTTTTTAATACAACGAAAAAGTTGAACTTGTTGTTTTTTTTGTTATTTATTTGTATCGAGTCGAGCGTAAATTCAACGTGGTACACGCGTTTACCCGAGTGACCGACGGAACCAACGCGCTCAGACGTAAACGCGAGCGTATACGCAATCCTGATCGATGCTCGGGCCCCGTCCATGCACCGGGCGTAAGAGCATAGAAACAATTTTCCTCGTCCCGTGGTACGAGCAACAAAGTGCACGCAGCCGCTTGTATATACCGATATAACAACGTTCGCATCACGCTGTGTGTAACACACTCTCGCTCTTGCTTTCGCGTATATCCCCCTCCACACCCTCCCTCGCCGCCCCACACTAGCCCACCGTTGCTGCTCTTTAACTATCCCTCGATCTAAATGCACTCTAATGGACTGCATTAAACAGAGCGATGGGGTGGCGTCTGGCGCGCGGTACAAAACCGTGAGAGGCGGACGACGACCAGAGATATATATATATACACACAAATATATACATATATATATATGTACGTAAATAAAGAGAGAGAGAGAGAGAGAGAGAGAGAGAGAGGTGAAAAGCTGGTTGTAACGAAAACGTTAGGTTTTTTTGTCTCGTTCGTACCGTAGGACTCTCGTAGAAGCAACGAGAAAGCCTGGATAATTAAGCCCGCATGTCCCAATCGAAACGTTGCCAATTTTTCTTTTTTTTTTTCATTTATTCCTCACGTCCGTCGAGATACTTTGAGCAACGAACGATTGAATTTAAATCGAAGCTTGCAGTACACCGAGTAAATACTAAATTAAAGGGAGGGAGAATGGTGGCGGTGATGGAGAGGGAGAGGGTTTGCTCCCTCCTCGTCCCCGTTCCCACTTTGTGTATGCTGGTACGCTCGATGGTGATTTTCTTCGAGAGCGCAGGTGCTTGTATTTATACGAGACACGAATCGAAATTTATTCCGAGTCACCCCGAGGGGCTGAAGGAGAAATGAGAGAGTGAAAGCGTTTCTCGTACCACTTCTCGTACGTCTCTTTTGCTCTCGTCTCTCTCTCTCTCTCTCTCTCTCTCCCTCGTGTCATTATTTTTTTCGTGCACTATTCTCTCTCTCCTTCTCTTTGTCTCTTATATATTTTACTTACTTATATATGTATATAACAGTGTTACGTCGAGCTTGTCTCTTAGCACCTCGCGTGTTTAAGCCCCGATCGAGATCGCGCTTGGCGCGCGAACGACCGTCTATATACAATTACGAGTGGCCCGTAGGTCGTGGCAACGAGACCGAAAGCATATTACGTTCGAAAAGTACGAGCTACGAGACAAAATGAATTTGATTATCGAAGTACGATGTGAAAATTATTTATAAAAAAAGCAACAATGGGTGAAAATAATTTGAGAATTTTGAAAGAATGAAAAATTAACGAATTAATCAATTAAAGATTTGACGGTATTTTTCCTTTTTCTTTACCAGTAGCGATAACTTTGGTTAGTTCGTCACTGAGTCATTCGAACGCGATTTTCGCACAACAGGTTTGAAAATAGAATATCCACTCGCTACGCGTGCTCGAGGTGTAGAGAAAGCACGCGAGCTCGGCTCGTGTCTCATTAATTCACAAATCGCCGCCTTGTCACTTTTGCAAACGCAATGCGAGTCGCTATATTCGCAACGATTTAAAGAAATCCCTCGGGCCCCGTTACGGTCTCGTACATGCGCATTAGGTAGCCAAAAAGCGGGGAATGCGAAAGAGAAGGAAAGAGAGAACCCGAGGGATCGGAGAGAGCTGTTATAGTCATCAGCTGCCGAGTGGTAGACGATAGGTATGTGACCCTCGCTTCGAAAGAGAGAGAGAGAAAGAGAGAGAGAGGGAGAGAGTGAGAACGAAAGATAAAACAACGAGAACACGGAGGCCAAAGAGGGATGACCTAAAAGCCCTGGGAAAAAGCGTGTACGAAAAACATTTAAATTCGTTAGGGGAATATGATAAAATTAAGGGTTGAAAAATACTCGGGCACGGGGGATGGGTAATTCGATAATTAATAAACGCGCGTAGAGACGAAAGCGTACAAAGGGAGAAGAGAGAGAGAGAGAGAGGAAAAAGATGAAAGGTCGCTGATCCGGTCGAGCAGAGATACGAGAAAAATTAGGGTGATACGAAGAAGGGATGAGAGGGTAGAAAAAGAGCAGAGAGAGAGAGAGAGAGTAAAAAACGTTGAGAGGGGAAGTATGATATAGGTGAAAATGGAAGCGCAAGAGCGTCGGACCGGGGCGCGTTACTTAACTAAATAAATTCAATATCTTGGAATAAATACATTGATAAATCAGCCACTCCGCTAAAAGCTTACTTCACTTTGGCGCGCGTTGAGCTTTTCGCGCGAGAGCACGCGCAAACAAACACACGCGCTCGTACTTTGGACGAGGAGAGAAAAACGGCGGTGGCGAAGAGGTCGTTGATGGTATACACAGAGTGAAAGAGAGAGAGAGAGAAAGAGAGAGAGAGAGAGAGAGAGAGACAGAGACAGAGACAGAGGAATAGTGTTGAAGAGGGTGTTGTTACACACGCTGGCAACAAGAGCGAGTATCTTTCGCGAAAGAGTGTAGAAAGTATGAGAGATGGCAAGGAGAGAAAGTGAGGACGAGAGTAGGGCATGGAAAAGTGAGTGCTAGACTCAACTCGAGAGGGGTGGAAGATGAGTGAGCGAGAGAGAGAGAGTGAGAGGGGGGGGGGGGGGGGGGGGGATAACTCTCCAACAAGAGAATAAAAGGCAAAGAAGGATGTAATAAAGTCAAAAAAGAAAGCAAAACAAAAAAAAATCGTTAAGAGGGAAAGGTATAAGGCAAACTCTGCCGATGTACTTACGAAAGAGTGGTTTGCTACGTCTATAAAGAATCCTGTTTATTTCGCACCAGGGTGGTTACGGTCAGGGCAGCGGGGGAAGGGGTTGAAAAATTATGTTCCTCCGTAATTTGGCGAGTATCATCGAGACGAGGGACGAGAATTTGTCAAGATCCATTCTTTTCTCCTTTTTGTACCTCGGCTCGAAGTCGCTACCCCTAAATTCCCGAAAAATCTAACGAATATAAAACAGGAAAAAATAAGAATAAAAAAATTCGTGACGAAGTTAAGAAAAGAAAAAAATCGATTTCACGAGAAATAAATTACCATTTTCTATTTTCACTCCGATTCCCCCCCCCCTTATCCCCCCCCCCCCCCCGTTGCAAATGGTTTTCTCACTTTAATCCGGTACGGGGCAAAAGCCGAGTGGCGGTGGCGCGAGAGAAATCCCGGACGTGGCCCGTCCCGCGCCGGAGCGAACCGAGCCGCGATGTGGTGGTGATGAGAGATAGAGAGAGAGAGAGAGAGAGCGAGCGAGAAAGAGAGAGGGTGCGAGCGAGGGTGAAGGAGGGAGTTTCGCGAAAACCGCGAAGATAAATCGCAGCGTACGAACGCAAAAGAGAGGAAGCGAGACGAGAGGCAAGAGATGTATATATAGAGCTTCGTGGTACAAGAGGAGGAGGAAGGGGCTGAGAGATGAGGGTGGGCCGAGGGAGGTCTATGTGCCGGTCTGATTAAAGAAAAATCCGCAACTTGTTGAACGTCTTAAATATTCATCCACCGATGTAGCATCTACTTAATAACCGGTGTTACCGAGTCGCAGCCACCTCTTCGCTGCTCTCGCCACCGGAACAGCATATCCACCCTACCGCGCCCTTCTTTCTCTCCCTCTCTCTCTCTCTCTCTCTCACACACACACTCTTTTGGGCTTTACCGTCGCTTGCAGGGTAAATTCTTTCTCATTCTTTTTATCGTGGAAAACAGTTTTGTGCATATATATATATATATATATAGTTATATGTACAGTTATATATATAGTTGTATGTACAGTTATATATATATATGTATATAAGAAGGGAGAGGAAAAAAAGAACATCCTTTGGTGGACGAGCACCCGGGCGTCGCGGCAAATGAAATCCGCTAAAACGTTTTCTTAGCGGTATCGCCGGGGCTAAAAGCTAAAAGCGCTTTTAAATTCCGCCGACTCTTACCCCCTCTCTCCATCTCTCTCTCTCTCTCTCTCTCTTTTTCTCCCTCGCTCGCTCGTTCTTTCTCGCTTCGCGCGTTTTATATATAGTTCGCTACGTTCTTCTCCGTCGCACTCCGCGCTTGTTGTTCTCGGCACCGAAGCGGTTGATCCACGCTCTCCCGAGGAAGGGGATGAAAAGTGAATCGACATCGCCACGCGACAAACTACCCTGTGAGAAAAACACTAAGAGAATGCTACTTTAAAAACGAAATATTAATATCGAAATCACGTTGATATCGTGAATTTTCAAAATTTCATCTCGACCCTTAAAATTAAGAAAACAAATTTTCATCCCTTCGTACGAAAAATCCTATAAGAAAGTTTGTCTCGATGACGATGCGTCCCAAAGTTTTCATCGAAAGATAAACAATTCTACGTGAAAACAACGAGTGGAAAAAAGAAAAATGTTAAAAATTCACGTTTTTTAGAGGGGTGGTTTTTCGGGTCGCGGAGCGAGAAAAGGGAAAAGCGCTAAGTGGTTGTACCTATAGGTCCATAGGTACTCTCGGTAAAACACCAGAGAGTGAGGAAACGCGGACCAGTAAAACGAGGGAGAAGGAGAGAGGATAGAGATAGAAGGTGGAACGAAGAGAGAGAGAGAGAGAGACAGAGATCGAAATGGTGAAGAAGAGAGAGAGAGAGAGAGAAATGGTGAAGAAGAGAGAGAGAGAGAGAGAGAGACCGAGAATCAGGGGGAGGTGGGGCTTCTGGCAGCGGTCCAGCCTAATGGAGACTCTTAGCGTAATTAAACGTAAACACATTCGAGGCGTCACGCTAATCTGAATGCTTATCGAGGTCCGCCAGCATAGCAGCATCAGCATCACCTCTCTCACTCTCTCTCTCTCTCTCTCTCTCTCTCTCTCTTACTGTCTCGCTCGCTCTCTCTTCCTCACTCTCTCAACGGCATCGTGCGTGAGAGCCCGAATTCTGTACCTGCCCTAACCTCTATTCATCGTCGTATCGAAACACGCGCGTTATCCCAAAACAGTTTCCTGATATGTTACATGCCACGAATAGACACGACAAAGCCCTCAATATCGAACTAAGCCTGTACACATATATATACAAAAGCCAACGATTTACGATGAATTATAACATCGAAGTTCGTGCCTGAATTAAAATTCTTTCGAATCTGACGCGAATTGTTGCGAATTTGAAATTTCGATAAAACACACACACACAGAAAGGCTGACAAATATATAGGTATAAAAAAAACGGATTTTCGCCTGCATCAAGGACGCTCGAGAAAGTTCTCTCGTTTTTTCCGATACAGCCGTATACTTTCGTCTGCTTCTTTATATATATATGTGAATACCTTTTCGAACGTCGAATAATTTAGGCCGCGGAACGCGTGGGCGGCCGATGGAAATAAAAAGCCACTTAACCCCCTTCCCCCCTTTCCCCGGTTTGCCGGGAATTGCCAATTAATTTGCGCCAAAGTAAAGTGCGGTGTTGGAGAGAGAGAGAGAGCGAGAGAAGGTTAGAGCTTCTCACACTGAGACACCGGTCAGGTTTACATACCGTGTCTATATATATATATATATATATATATATATATATATATATATATATATATATATATATATATATATATATATAAATACGAGTACTTTAGTTGTGAGAGAACCGAGAGTGTCTCTCTTCGTGTGTTTGCATTTCACCGTCTCACATTTTCACGCATTTTGCTGTGTGCGTTAACGTTTTACAATATAGCGGAGAACGATGTCCGAAGAAGTGGACGAAAAAGAGTGAGAGAGCAAGAGAGAGAGAGAGAAAGAGAGAAAAAGAATGAACCGGCTGCCACCGACTATACGAACCACGATCGGGACTTTACGAACGCAAACAACTCTCGGAGTGTCTCTGTGAGGGAAAGAAATAAAAAAGAGTCTGTATATGTGTATGAGAGAGAGAGAGAGAGAGAGAGAAAGAGAGAGAGAGAGAGAGAGAGAATGGTTGGAAAAATGAAAAAGAGAGAAGGAGGAAGAGAAAGAGAGGATCGAGAAAAAAAAAGAATAAGAAGTGAAAGACTCTTAAATCGTTGGGCTCGTTCTTCTCTAATCTTAAACCTATGTAGCCACTTAACTGAGACACTCGAACTGATTGACAAACTCTTTTCCACCTCCTCTCGGTTCCATTCGCTTAAACAGTACTCTTTCTCTCTTTTTTTCTCCTCTCTCTCTCTCTCTCTCTCTCTCTCTCTCTTTTCTCTCCCTCTCATTCTTTCTTTCTCGAGAATTTTACAACGAACGAATTTCTCACTCTCGCGTATTCCTCTCCTCCTCCTCCTCCTCCTCCTCCTCCTCGTGCAGCATCTTTTTCTCTCGGTTCGACTCGCTTACTTATTCGATCGCTTTCGAGCTCACGATGTGGCACTCGTACGTATATATACATGTGCACGAACACACGTACTCCCCGATGCCAAAGACTCGGAGAATTTCATCTCGCGCGGGGAATACGATTAAAATAAATAACTCTTGCGCGCCTCTGGTACTGGCTGTAAACACTCAGGAGAGAGAGAGAGAGAGAGAGAGAGAGAGATGCTATGTGTCGAGTTCGTGTACGAACGTGAGACTCGTCGGTATAGGTGGCAAAATGTACGAGATTCTTGGGATTCAACGATTTCAGTGAATCTATCAGTGTTAATTCGATCTTACAGGATAATCCGAACGATTCCGTGGAATTTTAATTTCTCTCTCTTTTTTTCGTGATTTTTTTTTTATTCGTTTTTTAATACGTAAATCGTCTCGCCGCATGATTTGTTCGATCGATCGATCGACTCGACGCGATTTAAGTCCGTTCGAATTAATGGTGAGATCCCCAACGAAACGATCCACTTTGATTCGAATAAATTTTTGTACCTACCGCGTGAATAAAATTAAGTCAAATGACACGAATATGTATTTTTTTTTTGCTTTCGACGAAACGAGATTATGGGAGATTGATCGATCCGGACTCCACTCTCCTCTTTCGTGAGTTTTTTGTACTCGTGTTTCCTCACTCTCTCTCTCTGTCTAGAGCGAACGAACGATATGACGGTGCGCATGCAAAGCACGTTTTCAACTTTCCACACACAGCACGAGGCCCGGACCACCAATTTGCCTCCGATTCCTGCACGAATATCAATTTTTTTATTGTCTCTACGTAGCCACGTTTCCAACCCTCCCACGTCCTCCTCGCCTCACCTCCAGCCCACCCAGCCTCGATTTTATTTGATTATTTTATTCCGGAAGCAGAGGGCGGTTCCAATCACGAGAAAATTCATCGATCCCACGCAAACCCCGTGTTCCGTGTTTATTTTTTTATTATCCCCCGAATAACGCAAATTATCTCGATGAAATAATTTTCATCAATTCAATCGTCCACTTTTTCGTAAAATATTTATTACGATCGTTTATTTAGAATTAAAAAACAAAACAAAAAAGACAAAAATACGAATTATTTCATTTATAAACGTCTCGTCCCGGACGATGAAAATTATCGTCCGGTATATAGAGATACGGGGTGAATAGGTGGGGTGGGGGGAGGTTATGGTGGATGTCTAACTGACCACGATCCAGATCGGCTCTCGAAGATAATAATGATATTATTTGGACCGACTAATGGCTAATAGTCGAGAGCTATTAGTCCCGCCCCCCCCTCCACCCCCCACCCCCTCTTGCGCTGTACTATACATGCGTGTGCGTTTCACAATCCGCCCAGGGGCCTCGTTTCTCGTTCTATACACACACGCATTACTCATCGATTCAAGCACACACACACACACACACATACCCACCCACACACAGACACACACTCATCCACGAAACAGTCGGACATTATCCCGGATCACATTTTACCGATTGCCTAATGGATGATTTTCGATTTTCGTGTGTTGATCGCAGAGCGTCGTCTCGTCGCCGATGAATCCAGTATAACGGGCGCGCGCGTACACGTATATTAGTAACGGTACGTTAATGGCTTTTAAAAAATTCATGGAACCGCCGTTCTGATAATTTATGTCATATTTTTTGTTCCCCCATTTTTTTTCTTTCGTTGACTTCTTCCAAATTGAATCACCCCGAGAGTCATGAATTATAGATTTTTGTTTCCGTCGGGCTCGTTATAAACCGAATGATTTGTTCAATGGACGAGGACTAATTAGATTAGGGAAGAATTTTGGAGGATGTTGGAGGGAGGATTTGTGACGGGAATTTGGCAAATCCGGCGATCGCTGCCAACCTACAGCCCTGGAGAAAGGAGCGCGAGGGATGCTGCGCGTCTATTGTGCGGGAGGAAGAGAGCGAGACTCAGCGAGAGAGAGATAGAGAGAGAGAGAGAGAGAGAGAGAGAGAGAGAGGGACAAGTCACGCTGCAGGGAGACTCGCAGAGGGCGCTACAGTCGAGCTGGGATTTCGCCTGGTCGTTGTAATACAACAGCAATTAGCAGTAAACCGGGACTTGGCCCTTTCCTTCCTTCCTTCCTCCTCCCCCACCCCCCATTCTCCGTCGTCTCTCCTCAACTCACCCGCCTATCCCAACTGCAACGAGGAAACTCCCCGCATCGTCGACACAATTTTCACGAAGGAATTTTTGTATCGATATAAAAACAAAGAACTGTCACACGAATGACTAGGATCGAGTTTTGAAATTTTGTTCAAATTTTTGTTCGACGATCGGTGGGTGGTGAGATTCGTAGGATAGAAGAGAGAAGCAGTGATGAACGAGCCGAGGACTATTAACTAAGCACAGCGACACAAAACAGGCGCGTCGACCGATGCATCAGCGAGAATCTTCTTCTTGTTCCTCGTCTTGGTCTTCGAGCGATTCCAGGAAGCCAACGCGGCATCGCACACGCGGTAACCGCCTTCTTCGCGTCACAGTCTCCTCGTCTCGTCGTCTTCCACGAGACTTCACCTTTCCCCTTTGCCATCAGCCTCGCGAGAGCCATCCTCCTTCTTCTTCTTCTTTCCCTTCGTCGTCTTCTTCTTCTTTTTCGTCGCGTCTCTGAATCGTAACGGTCGAACGTTTTCGCCGAAGGGAGAGCTTCGCTTTCCGCGTCTTTTCTTTTCTTCGCGTACCTACTCGAGCGACGATCGCACGAGCTTTCGACGAGATAAAAGACGCGAGGCGGAGGCACGTGGTGGTGGTGAGACGCGAGAGAGAAAATACGCTTAAATAGAAACCTCTTTAGGGGCATAACACGCTGGTGGTAGCCCGTGGAAGAATTATATGTCCGTGAGAGAGAGAGAGGGAATGAGAATGAGAGAGAAACGGGGCGTCGCGCCTGATGTCTTCGTAACGCGCTCTGACGGATGGCGACCGAAATAGAGACCGAGGGAGATCGGACAAATAAGTCGAAAAGCCTTAACGAAGATCTCACCGACGTGGTCGTGAATCAGTCTTAAGTGGATCAGGATTGAATTATTTTTAACCCGCTTTTACAAACCTTCGTTATTCACGAATAATTATCGAATTATGCAAATATTTTCTAATAATTATCGTTTTATCGAAACATTTCGATTAAATTTCACTTTATTTTTTTAATCACCCTCGAATAATATTTCAAATATCACGATTATCGATGAAAACTTTAGTGCCCAAGGTACAACGGATAATTACCATGTAGGATTTACAGAGGGAGGATAATTGTCGTGTGCGAAACCCACGATAGGACACAATTCCCTGTGCGGCGTGTCATCCGTTGATACGGAAACGTAGTATCCCCTTAATTAATAACCATAAAACTCGTGCGCTATCTGTCGTTTCAGGGTGCTTCGAGGATACGGTATCGGTCTACGTGACGTATCCGTCAGATACGAAGAGATACGAAGAGATACGCGGAGAGAGAGCTTCGTTCTCTGTCTCTCTCGCTCTCTCTCCCAGGCACTTCATTTCCTCAGGCGGTATAATCATCGTACCAGCGTGCGTGTTGCCCAACGCGAATGGGGCATAGAGAACGCCGTAACGAAGGACGCCTCCTGTACCATCGACGTGTTATCGATACTCGATACAATGGCCGATGATGTGTTTTACGACGATTTCTCAACGGTGGAAAAATTAATAAGCGTAAAAAAAAGAAAATCGTCCCGTTCTCACGAAGAGGGAACAATTTTCATCTAAACGTCCGTAAGGTGACAACCAAGATTCGAATAAACGCGAAACTGGAACGGGAGACGACGAAATAGAAGACGGTTGATAGCGTTTGGCCAATGAAAAGGAAAGACCGAGAAATGAGAGCGAGCCCCGTGAGAGAGAGAGAGAGAGAGAGAGAGAGTGAAAGAGAGAAGACCGCAGGGGGTTGGGGCTGTTGGGTGGTGGTGGAAGGATTTCGTTGCATGAAAGTCGGCGTGTACGAGAGAGCCTTTGTTTGTCGTTCGCTCCAATTACCTCGCCGACCTCTCTCCTCCCACCCCTTCTGCCGGTAGCTTCATAATTAACTCCCACTCGTTTAACAAACTTTACTTTTAATGTTTTAAAAATAGTAATTAGCAGCTCCGGGAAGAGTGAGAGAGGGTAAGAGTAAGCGAGAGGGCGAGAGAGAGAGAGAGAGAAAAGAGACGAGAATGGGTAAAAACAGAAGAGGTAGGAGAAGGACGAAGGTAGATGGAGGTCGGTGGAGAAGTGCGGCGAGAGTCTCGATGTTGGCCGCAGTGTGCCAGAGGGAGAAAGTGAGATCGGTGAGGCTGGTGGTATCCCTGGCAGAGGAAGTATAGATGCAGCTTCGGAGTGAGGGAGGAGATACACGAGCAAAGAGAGGAAGAGAGAGAGAGAGAGAGAGAGAGAGCCATCGAGGAAAGGGAGGGTAGTACGGGGGTGTAATTAACTATCATGCAACCCCTTCCCAGGCAACGGCAGCCGGCGTAGCAAGGAGGTAATTGGACCGGAGTCTTATACGTGGCAGTGAGTGCAACAGAGAGAGTGAGAGAGAGTGAGAGAAGAGAAAGACAGAGAGAAAAAGAGAAACGAGAAGAGGGTCGAGAGGGTTTAGAGAGAAGGGTATAGAGAGAGGTAGGTCGCTGTGTGCTGCAGTCCCCCAAACTCCCCACTATGGCAGAGGGTGCGCGCCTGAATGAGAGAAGGAGAGACGATGATGGGGGGGGGCGGCTTTTCCTGGCGGAGACGCGCAAAAGCGGTGACGCAAGAGGGGTAAGGAAATAACGAATGGAAAGGGCGCGGAGAGGGGGTGAGGGGGGGGGGAAAGATAAAGGGGGACGACCGGCGCAGGATAAAGGGTTGCTTAAAATTGCACACAGTGCTGTATTATGGAACTCTGACGAGCTTTCTCGAACGACCGTCGGATGGCAGCATGGAAATCCATTAACCCCCTTCCCTTTCCCTCCGACAGCCCACAAGAGGCGAGGATCGTCTCTAGCTCGAAAGCTTCGTCGCTCGTTTCTTCCTCTCTCTCTCTATCTCTCTCTCTCTCTCTCTCTTTCTCTCTTTCTATCTCTCTTCCTCCCTCCCTGAACAACGTTGGCCGCCCTTCAGTCGCGATTTAATTGCGATCGTCTGAAGGCAAAGTCTTTGAGAGCCTAGACTAGAAGTAGAGATATACGAAACACCCTAGGTCCCTTGCCTCGGTGGGTTCGAATCGTTGAGCCAGCGAAAGGCCTCGCATCCACCGAGGTAGAGGTAGTTCCCACCCTTTAACCCCCCCAATGGTCTCACTTCGTACGAACGTTCTACGCTTATGTAACTACACGCACTCGATAACCCTTACGAGACTTCGTACGACGAGATTTTAATTACGTTGAGTTCGATCAACCCCCGTCCCCCGACCTTCTTCAACCCTTAAACGTTGATCGACGATTCTGATGGTATTTTGTATTTTTGTTTATTTGTTAGCGAACGAAACCTGTACATAATACGCATGGCATAAACTTCTTTTTATCCGATACTAATTTCTGGAGTGGGGATTATATTACACGTTGAAAATGGTAACCAGAGAGTGAGAGGGAGGGAGGGAGAGAAAGGAGCGTGCGAAGAAGAAAGGGCGATAATTAAAGTCGATTTTGCGCGACTATCAAAGTGCCCTCGACAAAAGCTTGTGACAAGGGGAAGGTGTGTAGGTCTCTTCGGGCATTATAGTGTGTATAGCGAGCAACATGGATGAGAAAGAACGAGGGAGAGAGAGAGAGAGGCCGTGCAAGAAACGATGAAGAATAAGGTGGAGCGTCGTAATAATCGTGGAATGGCCTTATCAAAGGGATTATGACATTGGCGGAGAGTCCAGAGCGGGTTAATCAGGCCTTTAAGGCCGTTCTCGTTCCCTAGCCACCCTCTCCCCCTCCCGGCCGCTCTCTCTCTCTCTCTTTCTCTCTCTCCACCGTACACGAAAATCCTACATCCCCCATGTTCCATCTCACTTTCTCCCTTGCCTATCCTTTATTAGCTTAGCTCTCTTGCTCTCCCTCTCTCTCATTCTCTTCAGGTTAGAGGATTTGCTCTCTAGAAAGGTATAACTCCGGCCAGTGTTCGTGGTGGCTTCGCCTCGCTCTCTCCTCCTCCCTCTCTCTCTCTCTCTCTCTCTCTTTCTCTTGCTCTCTCGAGGTCAGGTGAAACCTCCGTGGTGCTGTCGACTAATCAGCACCCAAGACGCCAATCTCGACGTTTCTACGTATGCGAGAGGTGAAATGCCGGGCACAAACTACCCTTAGCTGTACACTCCCCCCCTTCAACGTCAAATCCTACAAGTTCGCCTTTCTCTACTGCACGACACCGATATACTATACGTGTATACATCAGCGTGATCCACGTTGGCGACGTCGGTGCACCGGTTATTAACTTCGTAATCGAATTCACCGATCGAACGAAATTTAAGATCTCAATCGTAATTGAGAATCGAATTCGAGCGCAATGAATTTTTTGTTTGTTTTTATTTCGTTTTGTTTGTTTCGCGTTTGTAATTAATTTGCTCGCAATTACAATTACAAGGTTTTATCGTTCGAGCAGGAAGTCGAGATTGGATTTCCAATCTCCCGTTTGCAACGACAGGATCATTCGTAATTGAAGCCGATATCAGTCACGATGATAACGAATAATTACTAGTAATTTTAATTACAGAATCAATCGAGAATGATTTGTCGCGTGGGTCGCGACTCTCATCGCGACCCTTTTTTTCTCTCTCTCTCTCTCTCTCTCTCTCTCGACTCTTCTCGTATCGCACAGAAGTGTTTATATTCCTTTAACCCTCCCGTTCTACCCCGCCCGTAACCCAAACCCCTTCTCTCGCGCCAGGCGTAATTAACAAAATTCATTATCCCGCTAAAACTAATTTCACAACGGCGCCTCTGTGTCCCTTAATCGCGAAAAACCGTGAAATTTAATTAAATTTAGGACCGCGAAAGTGAAAGAGGACCGTGCACCGTTGGCAGGGCCTTCTCGCGCGTTCTCCCCCTCGCTCTCTCATTCTTGATCCACTTTTACTGTGTCTGTCTCACGCGCGTGCTCGTCTCCAGATTGAGAAAGAAAGAGACGAAGATACATCGGTTTATAGGGAATGAAACGAGGAGTGGGGGAAGAAATAGGGTACGAACGAGTGAGACAGGTAAGTGGTTGATTATAATAACGTTCATGTCGTACCCATAACGGTATTAAACCACTAGAAATAACGACACGACACTGGATAAGCCAACGAGCGTATATTTCTCTCGACTATACGTCTAATTTATCTTCGAAGCTACGGCTTTGTTTTCCTCGCGACGTATCGCGAAAGATTATCAAAATATTTAATTGGGAATTAAAACAGAAATATATGTGTATAAACATGTGTCGTGTTTTTAAAAAAAAAACAATTTTTTTACGGTACAAAGTTGAACCACCACCGTTGAGAATAAAATACGGATATATTTAAATGAACCACGGTCGATTTAACGATTCGTCATAACTTAATTTGGCTTCAATTAAAAATATTCGGTCGGACGTAATTATGTTTTTAATTGAACGAATCCGAACGAGAGCATTTTATTTTATCACCACCGGAAATCGTCGCTATGCGTTAGTGTTTTTTATCTTTTTTTCGGAATAAATTGTAACCAAATGGACTTAGGCACGGTTCGTTATCTCGGCTAATTGATTGATTAATTTTTACCGACCGTTGCAATTAACGACTTTTCGTTATACGTTATTTTTGTTTTGTTTTTCAAAGATTAATCGACCACTGAAAATCTATGGCGATGTTCACGTAAATTGCGACAAGGTGTAATAGTGGACTATCGAGTTTCTCTCTCTCTCTCTCTCTGACTTCGCTCCCGTGAGTCTCTCCAACGTTGAATTACCAACGGTATTTCGATATAAATGTTCCGAAGTGATATTTTGCTCTCGTTGGAATTCCATCGAGCAGTCTCTGCCTTCTCTATCTACGCGTATACAGCTCCCGTTTCTTTTCCTCTCTTTTATTCCTCGTCCACGCTGGACTCTCCATTCCTCTCTCTCTCTCTCTCTCTCTCGTTCACTCCAAGAGTCAACCGACGAGATGATATCATTCTCCTTCTCGCTTCGCGACTCTTCGCTACTTCGATCTCCGGACGGAGTGTCCCTCTCTTTCTCTCTCTCTCTCTCTCTCTCTCGCTGTCTCTCTCTCTATACACGTATACATGCATAAGCGATAAAACTCGTATGCTCATTTCGATTCACATATCGCTCTAATTGCACAACGCGACCTTTTTTTCCACTAAATAATCGTTCGATATAAATAACGAATATGCAAATGATGATGTTTTTTTTTTATTAACGGTGAATGTGAAAGACAAGCATATATAGAGAGAGATATTTGATTGAGAGTCGTTCCAAGAAATTTTATTACCCGGTGCTACAGTATGATATATATATATATATCTCCGTATATTATAAATTTATGTGTTTAGAGATTTTCTAAAGTTCTGCTTATAAAGCGGGTGAGGTCCTAGGTATGTCTGAGAGATCGATCCGCCCGAGTCTTCGAGAAGACTATAATACGACCACGGCGCCCGGCTTGAGGAGAGGTCGAATGATCGATTTACCGCGGAGAGTCTCCGGTCCTGAGAAGATGCGAGAGAGACGGAGAGGGCTGGATGCTGGACGAAGAACGGAAATGGGGGATCTGTGCACTCTCATCTCTCCGCTTGATTCTGTCTCTCTCTCTCTCTCTCTCTCTCTCTCTCTCTCTCTGTCTCTCTTGCTCACTCGCTCACGCTTTCCGTTCGAAAGAATTCTCTTCTTGCCCGCTGGTGTACGCGCGATGCCGTCGGCAACGAATTATGACTTTAATTATTAATCCGACTGCGAGAGCGCTCGGTCTCATGTCTCTCCCATTCTCTCTCCTTCTCTTTCTCTTTTGCGTAGGCACATCCCGACTTCACGTGGGCGAGCCTGCTGAGATTCCGAGCGGGAGATCGAGAGTGGCATGTTTTCTCTGGACTTGACTCAAGTCTCTCTCTCTCTCTCTCTCTCACTCACTCTTCGCTCTATCTATCTCTCTCTCTCTCTCTGTCTCTCGTACGAAAAGATTCATTTCCTGCCCGCTAAGAATGTTATATACCCCCAAAGATAAACATTCGTAGGAATATTAATTCTCGTTCTTTTCACGAGCATAAACAACGCCAAAAATCTTATTTAACCGAGAAACGTTTTTTTCAAATTTTGCATCGATCGATTTGATCAAAATTGATCAAAAAAAAAAAAAAAAAAAAAAATATCACGGTTGTCATTTCCGATCACTTTTCGAGGGATTGAGAACTTGAAATTAATGATCACGGTGTCTCTCGATCTTGACGACCGAGATATTCGATTCTCCCCCTCCCCTCTCCCTCTCTCTCGCTCTCTCTCTCTCTCTCTCTCTCTCTCTCTCTCTCTCACACACACACTTCCTTCCATCGTATAGTCACATCTATAACATATTAAAACATGACTCAACGCCGGGAGAGAAGCGAGCACGCCGCACTGATATTACCACCACCACCACCACCACCTTCCTTCCTTCTTCAACCATGGAACGAGCAAAATGGCATCAGCGCGAGAGGCAAGCACACAGCTGTGCGCCTCACGGTAGAGATACATGTTGCGCGTCACAAGATCGGACTTTCACGAAGCCGCGCGTTTCCTAATTAATTAAAGTAATTACCGGCCCTGCGGAGTTATTGCTTCGCTTCACCGTCTACTCGCGCTCGCTCGCACCACGAGAGAGCAGCATCGTCGTACAACGCTTTTCTCATCTCTGCCCCCTCCCCTGCCAGCCCCTCTGCAGCTTCACCGTCGCTACTCTCGTCCCGGGCGTATTATAAACCTCGTTATACCGACGTTCTCATGGCTTGTCTTCGCGGCCAAGTATTATACCAGGATCTCTGTTCTCTCTGAATTTATGCATACATATAGATAAATACAGGGAGGTGGGGGGACGCAGTCGAGTTCGGAGGGTATTAAACCATCCCGGCAAAAATAGGACGGAAACCGAGACCGAGAGACGAAATTTTGTCGGGCGTTATTTTTCGAATTATAGGAAGAACGATTCTTCGAGTTTCTGATATTTTTTTAATACACGATTTTTGACGATCGAACGGCGATGATACGAAGGAGTATTTCTTTCATGAGAAAAGATTGTTTTTCGATTTTATCGGGATGAGGTCGAGGGAGTTTTTCATTTTTTGTTTTTTTTTCGTTTATCGTTGTTTTTTGGGGTTTGTTTTTGTTTGTTTTTTCACTCGAGGCTCGTGTGCAGGAAATTCACGTTGACAGTCGCGTGGCGTTTCGCACGTATCGAAACGCGTGTCTTGTTCGGCACGAGTACGTATCGAAAACGAGAGCCCCCCTGGGGCTGTCTCGATGTTTGAAAGGATTTAAATTCGGCTCGGTCCTTCCATCGCTGCTAAAGTATACCATTGGTATGGAGGAACGTAAGTCCAGACGAATTTCCCATCCCCGGTAACGTTTAAGGTACGACCCGCGTCGACGGATAACCCTGAATGATTAACGACGATTCCTACCGTTGGACGACGCCTCTTCCTTTCGCATCTCGAGAAATAAATATCTACGTATACGTAGGTATCGTTACGACATATCAATTCCATTTTGACTTTCCTACGTCGCGAAGATCTTTTTATTTTTCTTATTTTTAGGAATCTTATCATTTTTATATATTATTCATTATCGATTATCAATCCTCGACAGTATTGCAAACTTGAAATTTCGCCATTTCCAAAATCATAAAATGTGTGAAAAAAGTTGAAACTTTTTTTGGGGGGATGTTGCCAAAATGAAGTTTATGACTTAAATGTCTATATATATATATATATAAATGATAAAATTATTCAATTCTTCGAGAGATACGCGCACGAAGATGAAAAAATGAAGAAGAAAAAACTACTCTGGTTGCGAGTTATGCCCATTTCCGGTTGGAGTGTTCGAGAGGACGATGATGGCAAAACACACATCTCGGTACATACGACTATCTATCTATATATACATATATTTGTCCAAAGAGGAAGAGAGATTGACGTTCGTCCGTTGATTCAAGCAACAAGAGGTCTTGCTCTCACGAAACAAGCGCTAGAGAGAGCGAGATAAGAGTGAAGGGAAAAAGGAGAAGGGACTGGTGTAGACGAGAAGAGAAAAAGAGTCTCGCAGTCATTCAAGGCCCTAAAGACGAGAGCGCTTAAGGCCCCGGCAGTCATGCAACGTGAATGGCACCATTATCGCCAGAGCGAGAGACGAAGGGCGGGCAGGGTCGAGGGGAGGGAGGGGGTTTGAAGAGAAGGAGTCCCTCGGACAATGGTCCCCTTTCAGGAAATTCGACTCTGCGTCGACAAATTACGAAACTACGTGGGACTAGCGCGAACAGAAACAATAACGCTTGAGCGAGAAACTGCGTGAACGACTATGTATATATATATATATATATATATAAACAGGCTCTCTGCGTCAAAAGGGTGTTCTCTTCTTCCGAGCTTCTTAAACCTCTCACTCTCTTTTTCTCTCTCAGTCACGTTGGCCAGCCGGATGCCTGCACGATCTTTTCGCGAGAAACAAAAAAGCCCTCGGTAGACGCAATAATAACAACGCGTCGGGGTTCAAAAATCTCTTTCATGGAAGGCTCAACCTCTTTGCTTCGAAGGATGAAAGACGCAACGCGTTGGATCAGGAAAGCAGGAGATGGTGACGAAGGGGGTGGCAGAGGGGAGGGCAAGGCGTTAAAGATAATGTTTCATCTGGGTTAAGTCGTCGCAACGGCGGAGTCGAGTTTCTTCCACGAACAAACTTCCTCTCTCTCTCTCTCTCTTTCTCTTTCTGTTTCTCTTCTCTAACGAATGATAATTAATTCATCGCCATTTTATTTGTAACATTTGCCACTGCGCGACACGAGCCTTCCACCGTTTTTCAGTTGTCGCGAGATTTATTTTTTTCAATGAAAAATCGACGTTATTCTTTTTTTTACATATTTTTCTGCCCAATTTTTGTTTTTTTTTTGGTTCTTTTTTACGATTCGAAAAAAAAAAACGTTCACGCACGTTGCGACGAGGACGGGAGGAGGGGGAGAGGATCGAGCGGTGAATATAAATAACGGAATGATAATTAATCAAATCGTCCGCGTGAAAAACCAATAAGTTATTGCTCGATCGGGGCGAGAAGGGAGGGGGAGGGGGGGGCGGAATGATTGGACGGCAAATGCGAAATGTACGGTTTTTTTTTTTTGGTTTTTGACTACGCGTATAAATGTAGATATAGCGATGGCCAATGGCACGTACCGACCCTCTCCTTCCTTTCGACGAATTTGCTGTGCACCCCCCAACCTACCCCCACCCCTCTCACCGTGACAACACACAGTGCATATTTTTCAATTAATTTAAATTACAAAACATCGCGAGCCAAACTGAAAGGGTTGGTTCGGGTGGTCCCAGCCCCGACTCAACCCCTTCGACGAAAAAGGGCGTTGGACTGTGTACACACTCGTCCATCTCGATCGAGCATAATCGCGAATATAGATGTTTTTTTTTTCACGTTTTTTCTTTATTATTTAGTTCGCCCGTTTTACTCGATCCTTTGCGAAGATAGAAAAAAATATATACGTAATTTCGAGATTTACAAAATATGCGAAGAAATCTTAATTTTTTTACTAACGTTGTTTTTTTTTTGTTACTCGTAAGAGGCGTACGGGATAGTTCGACGCGTCGTTGACGAGAGGAAAGATAGAAATCGGCGAACTCGTCGTAACGTTGAGTACTCTTTTACGATTCTTTCGATCTTTTCAATTCGCTTCTCTTTTATTTATTGGCTCCGTCATGCGCGCGCTAGGCCTAACGAGATCCTCGCGATGCCGATGGGAGAGTGAGAGGTCGCAAGGGGTATATGCACGAGCCCATTATGACTAATCGCCAATTACTAAGAGTCGTAGAAATAACGCTCGTAATCGAAGAACCAAGACGAACACGCACGTTTGTTACGCGCTTCTCAGCTCACACAAACGTGTATACATATATATATATCGCATATTACTACGATAAAAATGATTGTGTGCGGTTGCGAGCGCGTTCGTATATCCGGATGGCGATAAAATCATTAATTAATGTGTACGTTTATCGAGCGAACAAACCTCCTCGTTCTTCGTCCTCCTGGGACATCTCTCTCTCTCTCTATATATATATATATATATTTATATGTATATATACAAATGTCTTATATAACGTGGAAACTTTAACGAACTATTTCTCTCGTTCTAAATTACCATTTGAGACAAAGTGTACGTAATAAAGAAAATTGAAACGGAGATGAGTATCGTACGTATTCATTTTTACGAGTCAACTCGAGCCACAATGTGACAATAATTTCATCGATATTTGAAAATCGATGTCACGTGACCGCGACACATTACGATAGTCCGCGAATCGTGCCGCATTATTATTATTATTATCATTATTAGCATAAGAGAAAAACAGAATCATAAAATTGAAAACTCTTGGAATCCTCGGGAAAAATCTGCGACGGTATAGAAAGTAGCGTAAAACTCTGGTTAGAATCATCGTGCCCTTATTACTACGAATATATATATATATATATATCTAATCTTGCAGCGATTCCCTGCGTATATACACCCTGTATATATATACAGGGTGTATATATATATATACACCTGTATATATATATATATATATATATATATATATAGAGAGAGAGAGAGAGAGAGAGAGATATACGTATAATTCGAACAACTAACGCGAGAGGGGGGAGTTACAGCGCCGAGCGGAAGTCAAAAAATCATCCCCACAAATCACGACGCACAATGGCTCGATTGTGTACACGAGACCATGCTCCCCTCCACCCCTCCCTCATCGCCATCCGCCACCCCGCGTGCCATCCACAAACCGACCGAACTCTCGCGGTATTATAGCGTGCGGAGGTCCTGACCTCCCCCCAACGCTGCAACGATCTCTCACTAGTGCGAGGGCGACCTCTCTCCCCTTCTCTCTTTCTTTCTCTCTCTCTCTCTCGATCTCTCTCTCGCTCTTTCTCTCTTTCTCTTTCTCTCACTCTCTCTCGATATATATATATATATATATATATTAAACTATGTATAGCGAAAGTGAGAGAGAGCGAGGAAACGGCGCCGAAGCGCCGGGGGTTGAACGAAGGGTTGGGGAGGAGGACACGAGAGAAGGGCCAAGAGGAAATCTATTGCCGGAAGTAGATATATCCAGCGTGAACTACCGGCGTGTCTAGCTCGTTTCTATATACGTGTGTATATACATTGAATATATAGACAAGGGTGTGGATGTATCTGTGTTTTTGTTCGTTCTCGCGTGTGTACGTGTTCTCGTTGCGAATTCGTTTGTATATATATATATATATATATATGGCAATTCGAGACTCCTGGATGACGTTTCTCTCTTTCTCCCTTCGCTGGCGCGAGAGCACGAAAAAAAAAAGAGACCAGCTCCCTTCCCCTCGAGCTCGTACCGCCAATTTGATAAAACTCTTTACGACTTCCGACGCGTTCGCGCAACGATGACGTAATCGTGGACACGAGGCGAGTAGATATGCGTCAACGATTTACGATTGGTCGTGGTTAAAAAAGAA
Organism: Netelia virgata; assembly: GCA_951802705.1. Classification (NCBI taxonomy): domain Eukaryota; kingdom Metazoa; phylum Arthropoda; class Insecta; order Hymenoptera; family Ichneumonidae; genus Netelia; species Netelia virgata. The sequence goes on from OX637868.1 coordinate 3,745,933, forward strand.
ATATCGAAAATTACGACGATGGACTTTTGAGGGAGAGGTCGTAATTTATTCGACGCAAGGGTGAAAAATCAGAATTTATTTGATTTTGTTGTTGTTTTTTTTTGTTTTTTTTTCTCGATAATCCGAGATTTTAACGACACGACGAAACGTAGAAATTGATCGAAATAGATTGGTCGTTCGAATCTCGCGATTAATCCATTCGGCGAACATTTTCGTCGATCCGATGTGTTACGGCACGAGGGAGGAAGAGGAAGTACAAACGTTTGTACAAGCAGTTCGGGGATGCGTGTCACACGAACACACATGCGCGCTCGCTGTCGTTGCAAAGTAAGAGAGACAGAGAAAGCGAGAGAGAGAGAGCGAGAGAGAGAGAGACAGAGAGAGAGAGAGAGAGAGAGAGAGAGAGAGAGAGAGAGAGAGAGTTAGACACAGAGCGAGAGAGAGAGAGAGAGAGACCGAGACGAAAACTGTATAGGTATACGCGCTATCGCACGTTTCGGTATGTACCATCCGCGTATATTTGTCGTATGGTACACAGGTACCTACATATGCACGAGTAATCATAGCTAATGCGTCCTTAATGGTGACTAAATACCGAATTATAGTTTGATGCACTTCTCATAACGAGGGGCGGGAGGGTGAGAAGGGGGGATGAGCGTATCTCCGCGATACTCACCACAGTTTGACTGTCACACCGGAATAAATAGCATCCCTCCGTTTACCGACAAGTACGAGATATCATCGGCTCGTTCAATCCTCGAGATGAAAATAAGTAAAAAATTATAAAAAAAAATGAAAAAAATGTGAAATTTTTTCAGTCAAACAATTTTTAATCGCGAGAAAAAAATAAAAGTAATTCTTTGATGGTTTGTCCGTAAAGCGGTCTCGCGCCAACGTTATTAAACCTCTCGGCTTTATACCTTGCGGCGAAGAAGAGAATACACGAGTGTGGTAGGGATGCGGGGCGGGGGTGGAGGGTCACGTGAAACCCAGACGTATAGTTCCAATACCGCGTTCTTAACGAGTTCTAATGGGAGTTGGGGAACGATAATCGTCGCTTCGGACCAAGCGAGACTCGAGTCAAAGTTTTCTTTCTAATTAAGAAACAAATAACCGGAGTTCGTGGTGGGGGAGGTGAAGGGTGCGGGAAGGATAGGGGAAAAGGGCGAGAAGGTATAGCGTAGCTTGGCCTCGCCTGGCCCGGTTTCGGAACGCGCACACATACACGTAAACTAACCGAGCGCAATCTTCATAAGCTCCGGCTCGCGTTATTAAGCGGGAAAATTAACGTTCCCTCTCTCCTACGCCCTTCATATACGAAATGTCAACAAGAAAAAGAAAAAATGAAAAAAATGAAACAGAGTACAAAATTAACGAGATATAATTTCGTCGAAACGCGATCGAGGGATTTAGATTTTAAAACGATTTATTATTGCCCCGAATATCGTACTTTAAAATAGCTATTAATTGAAATAATAATAATTACAAGATTATTATTTATCGTTAATCAACTTCCGCTCGGTTGGTTTTAGCCCGCAAGAGTTCAAAGGTCGGGTAATAAATACCCCGTGAGTTTGCCCAAATATTGTACGACCTGGAACACACACGGCGTCACATACTTCCGTCTATATCTACAAACACGTGTTTGCCAGTATAGTTATTATCGGGGAGACCGAGCGGATAATTCATTTCCAATATTCAATTATAATAAACAAGATGTCATTTGGATCGTGCGGTTCTCGGTTGAGCGACGCGGTCGCGTCGAAATTCCCTCGCCCGCGTGTGCGCCGCGCTCTCCTACCCTTGCGGTGGATCCGCGCCGTGACGACCGTTTAGTAATAGGCGCGTATCGACATTTCGACCTACAGGATCATCGCCTCGAGCCAATCTTTTTGAATTCGTAAAAAAAAAAAAACGAAAAAAAAATTTTAAAAAATCGTAATTCAAGCTACGAGCGCGTCGATGCTTTTTTTCACACGGAAACGAATAATATCGCATCTCGCGAGACGAATAACTACTAGTCCCGTACCTACAGCCTCCGGAAATAAGAAGAACTGAAAAAGAGAGGGGAGAGAGAAAAAACGAGAAGAAGTTACGTTGTTTTCAGATCGAGGAAAATTACGCAGTTTTATATCATCGTCATAACTTCCGGTTAACGAGTACACGTACAGGGTAGGTACCCAGACAGGCGTATATCACAGAATGTACTACATATATATATATATATATAGTCATATACAAATGTAATATACGGTTCGCAACTATTTCAGTGTAGTCGCCTCTCCGCCCGGCGAGAGTCCGCGCGGCCCTTCGCGAGCCCATCACCCATTGCGCGTCTCGTCGCGCGCCTTTGCAGCGCGTATATAAACCGATCGTAAACCGTCCTCGAATCGAGTTTGTACGTAGGTGGATAACGTCGAGTGCTTTTGCAAAAGGCATACACATACACAAATATATATGCGTGTATATATATATATATATATATATATATAAAGCGTGTATAGAGGGAAGAATATATATCGAACGTGTATGCAACCATGCTAGATTCGAAGGAAAGAACGAGAGAGGAGCTGCACCATAGCGGTTGGCAGGGATGGAAAAAGATTGAAGAGCGAGAAAAAGAATGCAACGCACGCACACGAACGAGACGAAAGGTACGTGCGTCCCGGTGACGATGAGCTACCGTACACGTTGTACACTTCGAGATGGGATATATATATATATATATATATATATATGTGTGTGTGTGTATAGAAAAGGAAAGAAAAAAAGAAGCGCGAGAGAGAGGAATATCGCAGTTTTACGATCGTCGCACCGGGTCACGTATCTCTCTCTATGTTTTTACAATATAATGCACACCTCTCGTTAATGGCTCAACGCTGGGAGAGAGAAAGAGATAGAGAGTGTGTGGTACGATACGTGTATATATAGAACGTAGTAGTAGAGATGTGCGCGTGGTCATTTAGCCTCTCGACATTTTAAAATCCACGTCGTAGAAACGTGCGACGCGCGAAGCAGGATGAGTCCTGCCCTCTCCTCTTTTTCCTCTCCTCGTCGTCACGGAAAAGGATTTTAATGTCGCTATGCGCACTTTTTTATTAGCTACGAATAAAATTCGCGCGATGTTTTAGAGAAACGTCTACGCGTATACGCAAGGAAAGAAGGATACGGACTCTCTGTCCCATTTTTTCGTCTCCCGGTATACGTTCGAGCAGCGATACACACGAGTATCGCTAATAAGAGAATACAATTATGTACAAAGACTCGTGAATTTACAGGAAAAAAGACTGTAACAGAAACAAAAATATTTTATTTTCACAATTTTTCACACTTTTTTATTTTTATTTCTAATATTTTGATAAAAAAAGATTCGTGTTAAATACATATTTTGTTTTATCATAAATTTTTTAATTATCATTCGATATTTGAATTATACTCTGAATGTGAGAATTTTTAATATCCTCGATCAAAATAATTCGAAAAGGATCGACGGAAAAAAGGCTCGATAGACGCGACGACGTTTATGCCCGGGGGAAAACGAAGGAAATCGAACGTACGATCGAACGTTATAGGCTACCGAGGCGATTACGAAAAATCTGCAAACTACGTGACGAGTGAATAACAGTGGTATTCGTCATAAAACAGAGAGAGAGAGAAAGAAAGAGAGAGTGGAATGGAGGGACTACGACGAGGAGGAAGTAAAAAGAAAAGATATCGACGATACAAAAGCTGCTCTCGTCCCGTTCCATACCGCCGATATGCTGTAGCTCTTCGCGCCTCTCGCGTTCATCGCCTATAAAATAATCTTATAGGTCGAATCTCGAAGATTTATCGTCACGTTGCCTCCTTCTGCTTCTCTCGTTCGTCCCTCTCTCTCCTGAGCAGCCACGGCGCGACTTCTGACGGTCGCGCGAGTGAGAAAAAGAGAGAGAGAAAATGGACGGTAACTCGACGATGGGTTATAACACGAGAGTTCGAACGCCTCCTCCGGCTCTCTTCCTCCCTCGCTCTATCTCCCTCCCTCTCTCCCTCTCTCTCTCTCTCTCTCACACGTCATTTTCTCGAAGCGTCTCCACTCGATCGGTTTAGAGGCCCCCCGAGCATCGAGACGCGCATATATATATATGTAAACCGCGGAGCTAGCGCGAGATGAAGCTCTTCTCCATCCCCCACCTTCTTCCCTCTCTCGCTCCTCGATCACGCACGATCGGTGAACGCAAGCTAAGAGAGAGAGAGAGAGAGAGAGAGAGAGAGAGAGAGAGAGAGAGAATGAGGCAACCGCGGGCCTCGTTTACTAATTATTAATAAACTAATTGCGGCTCCTGTGCGGGCACGCCCATATCGCGTAAATCAAGACGTGAGATGCCGCCGAGTCGTGTATATAGTATAAAGCTGTGTGTACCACCGGTAGGTATATGTAATACGTATGGTACAAGCGATGAAGAAGAGGCTGCGGTGCATCAACGCTGCGGTAGCAAGCTACGATATATATATATATATATATATATATATATATATATAATGTATACATAGGTATATATCGTCGAAGGAGAGAGAGAGAGAGAGAGAGAGAGAGAGAGACTGGTACGTGATCCGGTAGCAGTTTCTCTCGATACGTCATCCCCTTGCTTTCTCTCCAATGTACATATATATATATATATATATACAATACTTATCGACGCTCCTCTCGATTTTCTCCCACTCCGCCTATAACGAAACCCTCGTAAGTAACAATGTCGATTTATCGTCGCAAGGTCAACCTAGAGGTCATTTTGATTACCCATCGTTCCATCTAGTCACTTATTTTTCTCTTCAGCGCACGAATATTATTTTCTCATCCTTTTTCCTTCGCCGCAATCGACGTTTGTCAAAAGATCGAGGGGGATAATAAAATCGCGAAGACAAAAATAAAACAGAGGAATGAACTGAAATATACGAATATGGCGTGCAACGAATGCCGATATTTCGCTAGGTAGGGGAGGAGAGAGCGAGAAGTTGATACTTCGGTATTGCCGGTGGTCGCGGATCGCGAGAAGAGACGAAGAGCGCGTGGCTCGAATCAGTTGGACGCGAGGGAACAGTGGGACAAGGGGTGTTGGTATAAAAGCGAAAAAGAGAGAGAGAGAGAGAGAAAGAAATGCGTATAAAAAGCTCACGTGCCTCGTCCGATATTAGTTCATATATCGCGAGTAAACATGCTGCGGAGGCGCGATGCGCATATATATATATATATATATATATATATATATGGGTAGGTAGACGAGGTATAAAAGTGTGGCAGGGGGAAGGTCCCGCGCCGGAAAAGCACGTATTTGATGTAAACTACGAAAGCCCGCGACTCACCCTCACCCCTCCACCTCCCCTGCCCGCCCTCTTTCGGGAGAACGCGCAAGCTCGACCTCTCTCACGAGGGGCTGTTATCCAACCGTCCTCTTCCCACCGTGCCTTTCCACCAGAGCTGTTCCTCTCTTCTCGCGCTTTTGCCTCCTCTCTTTCTCTTTCTCTTTCTCTCTTTCTCTCTCTCTCTCACTCTCTCACCCTGCATCCCGGGAGCATATTGAATCTTATGAATTTGCGGGTGGTGTGGTTCCTACATGCCCCAGGGAAGAAAAAAAAATTTAATTTCAAACGATTTTTCCGACTACGCGCCGAAATATTCCAGTCACCGAGTACCTTTACATCCCGAGTATTGTTCGAAAAGCTTTATTTACGATCGACGTCGATACCAAGAGCGAAATAATTGTCGCATTATAACCAAGGGCGTTTTATTTATTTTGCTTTATAATTCATTCCGATAAATAACATTTCGTGCGATTATTCGCTAAAATTGATTTCGTAATGAACAAAAGAGGGTAAAATGTACAACGTAATACATATATATATGCATGGTAAAATGTTTTCAAATGTAATGGAGTGGCATTGGTTACAGAAAGAGTAATGTTCGTTGCACTCGAAGAGTGAAGAGAGAAGTGGTGGAAGGAGGCGAGACGAGCGATAGGAGCGAGTACACGAGTATTAAAGAGCGAGGGTAGAGGGACAGACAGCAGGACGACGCTATAAGGGCGAATGGGGTGAGGAGGAGGGTGAAAGGTCGGGACGGTGGGTCACGAGGCTGCGGAGAAAGAGAATAAGCAATATCCATGGAGATGCTCGACGGCGAGGCAAACAGCGAGAGAAAGAGAGAGAAAGAGAGAGAGAGAAAGGGAGAGAAAACGAGAGAAAGAGAGAGAGAGAGAGAGAGAGAGAGAGAGAGAGAGAGAGAGAGAGAGAGAGAGAGAGAGAGAGGGTAAAGATATAGGAGTAGAGTGAGGAAAGTGAGTGAGGCCAAGAGGGTCCACGGAACGAGGGCGAGAATATTGGTTGGCTTGTAATACTGAGAGTGAAGAAGATAGAGATAGAGGAGCACAGAGACCCGACGAATATTAAATATATTATTACATTCATTCTCATTTCTCTTCAACTCCGACCAAGCCCTCCCTCTCTCGCCCCATCTCCCCTCGTTTCTTCGTAGTACGACCGAATACTATGTAGAAACGGTAGTGAAGCGATGGAAGAGAACCACTCGCAAATACGAACAAATAATCAAACCCGACGAAACGAAGAAAAACAAAAACAACAACAACATCTACACGAAATTTTATTTTCCACCCTTATATTTACTATAAGCCTTCGTACGCATGAAAAATTTGCGAAATATATTCGAGTCGTAGTCCGAGTACGGAAGATTATAGACCCGATGGGCCTGAAGTAAATGAGATCGAATGAAGAGGGTGAACTATATATATATACATATACACACAGCCATATATATATATATATACATATATATATATATATATATAAATGTATGTGTGTGTAAGAGAGGGATGTATCGTTGTTTGTGCGCCGGTAGTCGTCCAACGCGACTGCATCGAACCTGCTGAATGTGTACGATGCAAACACATAACCGTGGATATTAAACGTAATTACACCCCTTTGTACATAGTCTCTGCTCTCTCAAACCCCCTCTTGTTTCTCTTCCCTCGAACTACACCGTCATCTCCCTTCTCCCCCTCTCCTCTAACTCTACACCACTCTCATCATCAAGAGTATCGATAAGCCGATCGATGCTATCATCTACACACATATATACATGTCTGTGTATAAAATAAGGGTGAGTGTGTGTTCATGCGAGTGCAGCCTACACACGTGAGATCTCGAAGCTATGGAGTACGTAGTTCGTAAAGGTGCGTATGTGTATCGTCCAGCACTTTCCATTAGTGCTGCGATCCTAGCCCGGGCGAGTCTGTCGACCCTCCTGCTTCGAGAAACCCTCTCTCGGATTTGAACGATATAACACCCTCGACATGCCAGAGGCTTTTGTTATATATATTATATATATATAGTGAATATAGTTATTGATAATGTTAGCATTCCACTGGCTTTTGGCTTTTTGCTTTATTCAACCCTCCAACGCCGATCTGTCTCATCCCCAATGACGACTTTTTCTATCGTCACTCTAGAAACGTATGAAGATTTTTATATAGTTGAAATTACAACTCACCGTTTCGACGACGATGATAGTCGACCGTCGTTTCCTCCCCCTGTGACGAAATCTCGATAACTTTGTCTGTAAAAAATAAATTATTTATTTTTATTATTTATGTGGTATATAAGAGAGAGAGAGAGAGAGAGAGAGAGAGATATGCATAACACGCGATAGAAAATTGACCGTAGAGGTAACTTGTACTAACGCTATATTGATAAATCAAAATATTGAACGATAAAATATTGATAATTCACACACATTGGACACTGCGCGAAAATGTCGATCGGGTGTGACGATACGCGATACGCCGTGATTCTCTCCCTCATGGTGCGGTGCACCGTCAAGTGGATTCTCCGATTCGGTCGATTTGCCGTGTGTACTCGTCTCCCCCCCCCCTCCCTCTCTCTGCCCTCACCCCATGCTTTCTATACGTAAATTCACACGCCTCGCGAATCACGAGGACTGTTTTGCCGCGAATGTTCTCTCCGTCTTTCTCGAACGCGCTCTCTCTCTCTCTCTCTCTCTCGCTCTCTGTCTACGATACGACTCGAATTCTCGTAGCCCCCTCCCCACGTGTATCGACACTGTATATTATTCGTACGCGTGGAAGTCCCACGCGACGAACTTTCGAATTTCCCATGCAATTTCCTACGTATCGAAACGGACCGCGATCCAGCGCGGGCGGAAGTTCGCTGCGCGAACGGAACGGATATCGAATGAAAATTGGGTGATGGTCGAGGGTTGACTGGGTATAGGGGTGAGCAGGTGGATAAAGAGGGGGATGCATACGTCGAGTTTTTGGCCCATCGAAGGTTCGCGATGATCATCCGTGTGGCTAGGCGGATTTATTGAAACGTGAATAGAAAAAAATAAAAATAAAAATAAAATAAAAAATATTTCGAAGTTGAAGAATTGTTTTTTTTTATCTGATTTTTTTTTCTTTTATTTTTATTTTTCGGGAAAATGTATCGAGCAAATGGAGTATTTAAAAAAATAACGAAAAACTGCGGCGAAGTAAGAGCGTCCCGTTAAAACCGATCGTTTCTCCGTAAAAAAAGAAATTAAAAAAAAAAAATAAGAAAAACCAAAATTCTCACGAAAAATTCGACCAACCTTCGATTTATTTGTTCCTAGTGATAAAAATGACTTTTGTATCGCGTAGGCGGTGCGTGTGCGGATCGTTATCGCACGCTCGAGATATATTACGCGCGACCACCGCAACGCATCGATACAGAAATGCCCGTAAATTCAATATCCCGATTCGGGAAGTTTACGTTTCGCTGGACGTACGAGTATACGTATAAATATACGTGACGTATATTATGCGAATATAATATCGTTGCGTAGGAAAATGTATATATATATATATGTTTCGAAGAATCCGTACAGAGACGCGGTTCGTAACGCGAATGTAATTTCGTATCGCGCGAAGTGGTGAACGTTCGAAAAATGTATAAAAAAAGATGAAATGCAATTTGAAACTTTTCAAAAAAAAATTATACGTTCGACGAATTAACGATAATTAAACGACAATCAAAACAAAATTCCTCGAGTACAAATAGACCTAGCTTACATATTTCAATATTTCGCGAAGCAAAACATTACGACGAAGCAGGCAACGAAGCACGAGGACTTCTTGTCGCGCGAAATCTCAACCCTCTTGCCCTCCGGCTTCATTATCGAGGTTATTAAGGGGAAACGCGACATTAATTTCATAGCGTTATCAGTCGTGGGCTTCTCTCTCTCTCTCTCTCTTCCTTTATCTCTCTCGATAACGCGATATATAGCGAAAGATAATACAAGGACAGTGCGGTTGGAAGAAGAAGCGATCGGAGGGTAGAGGTGCGGAAATCGCGATTTTAGGCGATGTAAAGAAGGGTTGGGTTAGCCCGCCCGGCCAACACGAAGATACAACACGCGGCTAGGTCGCGGATAATGGAAGCATTCATAAGGGCCTGGCAGGTCCTTATCTCGAAGATAAGGTCGAGGCCACAAGCGCGCCGCGCGCCACGATCTGTAACGTCGGTGGAGGCCGCGAGCGAAGGAGAACCTTCGTCCCCCTCTCTCTCACTCTCTCTCTCTCTCTCTCTCTTTTCCTCGTTCCTTTAGGTCGCGGTTCGATAACAGACGCGAACTACGATGCACAACCCTTCCGGTTTTCCTATTCGGGAATCCTGGATCGGCGAACCAACGTGTATCCCTAATTACTCGGGTATCGTCTCATAAAATTGCAACCCCATGGAACACACACGAGGCAACCTAACCTCTCTCGTGAATATTACACTTTGCCATAAATGTTGTAATTATAACTGCTGACTGGCTGTATACATACATATTATATATTTAAGTACATTGTTACCACGAAACGAGAAGTAATTCGGGAGTGCGATAGCACAGGTACGATTCGAGGGTTATTAGCGATAATATAAGATCCCTCGTGATGATAAAGTACGAACGAGGCTTGTATCGCTGATATGTAGCTAAGGTTGAACGATATCTCATTTATGCGACGAATTTGTTAATTGTTCGAAGTATACGAGACTTCAGGAATTAATTCGAACGAGAAAAATGGCATTTTTTTAAACGTTAAATTCTGGGTTCGTGTGTTTCCGTAGGGACTCGTAGTCGCGGGGAGGAAAAGCTGAAAATCGATGTGTGTAAAGGCCGAGACGATACGTTGAATGCTAAGAACTTACGTTCATATCGTATATACGATATATATCGTAAAATAAATATATATATATAAAATATATATATATATATATATATAATATATATATATATATATAAAATATATATATATATATATAAAATATATATATATTTATTTATATATATATATATATATATGTTTATTTGCAAACTCGGTAAGATCGAAGCTTTGCCCAAGAACCTGCCTTAGTACGATAATGAATTCAATTTGGAACGTTGAATCCGCCTCTAATGAACGCCAGTCACCGCATAGACGAGAAATGCAAATGCCAGAACGGAGGGTCGTCGCTAGAGAGCAAAATAGCAATGGAGAGACTGCGACAGACGTATTAATGTGGCCAAAATATAATTACGTTGTTTTTCTAATCAATTTTTTGTTTTTTTTTTACATTTTTCGTACAAAATATCGGAAATTTAATGAAAATTCGATCTCGATCGATTCGCTCTACGTCGGACAGAAGCGAGAGTATCCTTTTCTTACCGAAAATCGTTCGTCGACGGAGGAAATTACAGGCGAGAGCGAAAAAGGGGATACTTTGAAAATGGGACAAAGCGATTTCACACGCGTAACATGGCAAGGGGGCGAATATCGCCAATGGAGAAATTCGAGAAGAGAGTCAGAGAGTGAGAGAGAGATAAATAGAGAGAGAGAGAGAGAAGTGATGATGGTGGCTGTGGCGACGAGACGACGAATGAGGAGGTAGTAAAATCCACAAATCACCGTATAAACCAGAACAATGACGGGACGCGGTTTCAACGCGAAGAGAGAGAGAGAGAGAGAGGGCAAAGGGGTTGAGAGGGTGCAAACGGTGCCCTTCGTGCATGCTCACGGGGTCGCTCTTCGCACGCTTGCTCTTGTCATGTTTGGGGTAGGTTGGGGGGAAAGATGGGGTTGAGAGTCGAGAGGATGCAGACTATAGTGACACCGAGAGAAAGAGAGAGGGAAAGATAGCGGAGCGAACGAGAGAGAGAGAGTGAGAGAGCGAGAGAGTGAGAGAGAGAGAGAGAGAGAGAGAGAGAGAGTGAGTGTTACGTATACAACCGAAATCTGGCGTATACAACATTGGCGCACTGGACGACGATAAATTTGTCGGCAGAGTCAATAACAGAGGCTGTTTCTGTGATTTAATGATGCCTGCTTCGGTCCAATTCACATACGTAGGAATAATACAAACCTGCCTAGGTATATCGCGCGAACGAATATATATATATAGAAAAAATATTTTCCTCGCGCGAATAAAACGAACTACTGGACGAAGCCGACGATATTTTTCCTCGAATCTCGACAATAATCCCTCCCCTATATGATCGCGTCGCGACTGAATTTACTTATCTCTCTCTCTCTCTCTCTCTCTCTCTCTCTCTCTTTCTCTTGAAATTCTTCAGAAAATTTTCACCAGCCGATGATTTACGATATCGAATTTAAATTCTTCCGTACTATGAAACACGTCCGACGAATCGTTATCCTTTGTTCGCGAGCTCACGGTAGCATTTTCCATGAGGCGCGAGCGCGAGAGAAAGAACGCAAGAGTTTCGCGGTGTGTCTCGCGGTAAATATAACGCGTGAACGAGCGAATCCTGTACAAGTTGCACACAGATACGCAGAGAGAGAGAGAAAGAGAGAAAGAGAGAGAAATAAAATATACATACATACAACACATGCACTTGCGTTTGTTATACGAAACGACGTTTATCGGCATTAACGTCAACGGAGCGTGAGCCAGTGAGCTCCAAAAGTGTACGAAGGACGAGAGGTACAGCCGCGACGAGAAGAGGATGGAAGAGAAAGAGAGAGAGAGAGAGAGAGAGAGAGAAAGGACTGTGGAACGAGCTCGCGGGTTTTATCGTGAATGTGCTAAAAGCAAAATCTCCTCGATACACCTCGAAACCTTTTAGCGTCTCTCCCCGAGTGAAAGTCAAGGGATATGGATGCCTTGCCACGGTTTCGCGAGAGTTTCCCTCGGCCAATATATATATATATATATATATATTACTATACGTATATGTTCTATCTACTATATATGTATATATATATATATATATATAGTAGATAGAACGTATAGTAATACACGGTGCGCACGTTATATATACACGTGCATTATGGAGAACCGCGAATCATGCAAGAGCCTATACGCGCTCGCATAAACGAGGCCACAAATTATAGATATCGCGGAATCCGTTTATCGTACCTATTCGATCCAATATCGGGGCATTCAATGAGCGAAGCAAAATACGCGCACCGGCTAACACGAGTCACGACGGCAAACGTTTAATTATCGCGAAAAAAAAACATTGCAACGTGGACAATAAAATTTAATCCATGAAAAGTATATTTTCTTGTATGTTTTTTGTGGCTTTTTTCACATTGGAACGGATTTTTTTTCCTTCGTAACGAGAAATTCGCGTCAAAGTCAGACTATATATACGTATTTAGGGGATGAACCGCATCGGCGGACCGCAGTTAGCTCATTCATCGCGAATCGGCAAAGCGATACGTTTTTCTTTTTTCATTTTTTTTTCTTTACCTCCTTCCCTCCTTTCGCCAATCATGAAAATGTAAGCGAATGCGCATCGTTACGTCAAAGAGAAAGAGGTTTATGTATGCCCGAAGAAGAAGGACGATGAAAGGGGTACGGCGAGAATCCCAAAAGGGTTGAACACACACACACACACACACATATCTATATATATATATATAGAAAGACATAGATAGTTAGATATATATCCGGATATATATATTGCCCGACCGATGTTAGAGTTCGACTTTGCATGCGTTTGTGTGTGATTACGCCCGGAAAGTACCACAGCAATCGGGAAATGAAGAGTCGGGTTAGCTATATGCAAATATAGCATTGCGGTAAGTACTAATGGCCGGTAGGAACATATACGCCGTTTTGAAAATACAAACGCGAGCGTTTGCGAACACGCGATTATCAGAAAGCTCGCCTCGCTCGTATATATTTATATACATATATATATATAAGGGAGTCTATGTGTATGTACATAGATCGACTCATTTTCGAATTTCTTTCCGAGTTTCGCTCATTGGTGTTCAGAGAAGCGATGCAGCACAGACACGAGCTCTTTGCATCATCTTTGCTCTCTCTCTCTCTCTCTCTCTCTTTCTCTCCCTTGCACTCGTATTTTCCTCTCATGATTTTTTATTTTCCACCCTCGTTCGCATTTCTCTCTCTCTCTCTCCGTCCTTCGTCTTTTTTCACTCTTTCTCTCGTGTTTCGTGAACGGACGCGCGGTCGATCGCTATTAAGCCGGAACGAAACAGAGAGAGAGAGAGAGGATGAGAAACGCAGGCGCGCGGCGCCGGCACTTAGGCCTGGCTTTTAATCTTCGAGCCTCGAGGAAGAGAACTCTAATTGGGACTGGCGCACGCGCGAGCGCTCTCTTGTGCGTCCCGTCTAGTTTCTAGCTCTAGTTTCCAGAAATATATTGCTTTCTTTACGTATACACACACAAACACCCACACACTCGGTACTTTTTTTTTATTTCGTCTGTTTACGTGTATTTACGCCCGTACGAATACGCGAGTACGATGAAGTGCCGTTCATAACATTGAAAAATATTCGTGCGTACCGACGCACCGTTTCAACACGAATCTCTACCTCCAGCCCCCACAACCCTCTCTCTTACTCACTCTCTCTCTCTCTCTCTCTCTCTCTCTCTCTCTCTCTCTCTCTCCTGTGCCTCTTTCGTGCTTATTCGAGACCGAGATATATCTTTGTACTAGGGCAGTGAGCTCGGGCCTAGCCCGCAGAGAGTTATACACCAGGAACAGCGGTGCTGGTAATTAAAATCTTGATTAATGCACGTGTCCGTCAGGCCTTCTCTAATGAACTTTCACGTCGTCACAACACTCTCGGTTATTATCGTGGTCGTGCATATATATATATACACACAATGTGTATATACGTATCAGAAAGCTATCCACGTGGTGGTAGAAGGATAGAGAGAGAGAGAGAGAGAGAGAGAGAGAGAGAGTCTAGAGCACACGAAAGCGCCAAGCAATCGGTCGCTAAATACGATCCTTATCTCTCACGGACACCGAGCGTGGCAAACATTGCAGGGTGTTAATACACGTACGTGCATGAACACGTGTACAGGAGTGTGTAAAAGTTCTGGTAGAGAAGGTGACGGGGAATGAAGAGAGGGAGAGGGAGGGTGAAGGGCGGCTCCGATAGGACCGAAGTGAAGGAAAGAGGAAGTGACGTACGAAAAGAGTTCTCGTAAAGCATTCGAGAATCAAGGTCCGATAGCATTTTCTTATATATATATATATATATATTTCGTATGTGTGTATATATATATATACACTCAGACGTCACGTTCTCACTGGGATAGACGAAGAAGATAAGAAAATAATTAAATGGTAAGATTTAAAGTTCTTTCGTTCTTGTTAACTCGCACTGTGCCACGTCGTGTTTTCTCCCTGCGACTTTTTCTTACGAATAGCGAGAAGGAGGAAGAGGAATATGTGACAAAGATGAATCGACGTGATTTTGCATCGTGATGCTTCATCGCGACGAAACAAAAATTCGATAATGTACAGTGTATTTTTTGTTTCTTCTTTTTCGATATTTTGGTAACACGACGTTTAATCTCGCGAGATTATGGCTTATTATTTCCACGAGTCCGATCAAGAATCGAACAAAAATAAATATATTAATTTTGTTTTAATTTTTAATCGGCAAAAAAGTCAAAATATTCGCAAAACGGGATAATATTTCGCGATGTAGATGGTGAGTCGGTAATCGATATCCTGCTTTTTTTTATGAGCGACGTTGCAAAATCTAAGAACGGCGATGGGAATTTATCTGATTCGATCTATATGCAAATTAATTATAATAGTAAATTAACAGGGAAACGGGGTGAGTTGTCAAGGGGTGCGGCGGGACAGTCGGTCTATACAGATATACGTACATAAATTTTCAAGCCGATAATCCTCGCAACAAGCGTATACTTCGAGCGATCTGTTCGTTGTGCTATCCATATATATATATATATATATATATATATATATATATATATATATAGCTATAGCTATCGCAGTAGAATAGAGTGAGAGGGTGAATAAAGGTGAGAGAGGAGAATCGAGCAGGTCTCGCAATTATGATCTAGCCGTTATAATGACTGTTTAGTCACTGCTCGCTTCGCGAAGCAATTTAATTATCATCAAGCCGCCGATGACGGGAACCACGCTGCGTCCTACATATCAGTCTGAGAGTGAGAAAGAGAGAGAGAGAGAGAGAAAACAGAGAGAGAGAGAACAGAGAGCTAACAGCGCGCTAAGCGTAGCCTAACGAGCTGAATATCTCGATACCGAATCATCGAACTACGTCTCTTCTCTCTCTCTCTCTCTCTCTCTCTCTCTCTCACACACACACTCTCTCTAACACAAACGTATCTTCCATCTCTCGCACTCGCGTTGATCAAAATCCTTCCTCGTACGCTCGAAATCCCGCGTTGTATTCGCTATACCAACGTACCCATCGCGATTAGTACCTCTACGCTTTCACTCGGTCTAACCAAATATGAGAGTTTGGACACATACAAAGTGAGAGAGAGAGAGAGAGAGAGATAAGTGTACAATTGTCGACTAATCCACTAATCAAATGTGCGCACACGTCGTCGCTCGACCCAAAAATCATATCAACATACGTGCGAAGCGCACAGTTAGTAACGACAATTAATTCCAATCGATGAACGTATCGAAGAATTTCGAAAAATATATTTCCCTATTTCCCTCGAATTCAAATTTTGATTAGCAATATTTTTTTAAATTCGTATCGCGTGCTAGAAAAATATTTGAGATAATATCGATACGTGAAGAAAATGGTTAATCGTGATAAAAAAAAAAGAATGAAAAAGAATTTAACAAAAAAAAAAAGATAAAAACAACGTCTCGTATAACAGGCCAGCGGATTCAACACTACAATAGTGGGTTCTCTCGGTGAAAAAGAGAAAACAGAAAGCAAGAATCCATCGCGTGTAACACACAGAGTTTAAAGAGATTAAGGTTATATATATATATATTTCTACAGACGTATATATATATATGTGTCTCTATAGTAAAACGATAGAAGAGAGCTCTCGCGCAAGTACAACGCAGTGAGGTCCATTCAATCTAATACTTCCAGGGGCTTGCTAGCTGGTTACTGCCTGCGATTCTATGTGTATAGAAATATATATATCTCTATATCTCTATATATATATATAGATTGTTGGAGCGAGCCTGGAACTGCCTGGTCCTGCTGGCCAGTAGCAACGACCATTTGAACTCGCGCACACTTCGACAGAGAGAGAGAGAGAGAGAGAGAGAGAGAGAGAGAGAGAGAGAGAGAGAGAGAGCGAGGAGCCGACACGGACGTGGTTAGGGGCAGTTTAATATCGGATAATTGAATCCGAGCTCCCTGAAGTCTCCCCTGCCTTCCACCTCGTCTACCCTCCCCCACGTGCCCCCAACTCCCTCTTTGCCATCTCGTGCAGCATCCCTCCCTGTTACACTCACGGGACCCGCCGTCATCCTAGCCAGAATTTCAGCTCGCTCCTTCGGCCGGCCAGTGAGGATGACGAGAGCGTGCCTCGAAGAGGGGTGAGCTGTGTAGCGAGGGAACTAGAGGGTAGAAGGAGTCAACGAGGTGTGGGCGAAGAACGAGCGAGATACAGTGTGACGAAGACGGCTCACGGCGCGCACGTCGTCGTGAGCCGCGGAGAAGCGATAGAGGATTGGAAACTGGACGTGTAACTGCCTTTACCCCGTGTGCTGCTGCTGCCACTACCCTCTTATTGCATCGCCCGGTAAATGAGAGAAAGAGAGAGAGAGAGAGAGAGAGAGAGAGACGAGGGTAGGTATAGGGGACGAGAGTCGAGATGGTGAATAAGAGAGGGAAGCGAGAGGAAAACGACGATAGTCATCGGAGAAGGAGAACGAGTGAGTGAGATGGAGAGTCGTTGGGTCGAAGAGCTGGCAGAGGGGGTGGAGGGGCTGAGAAAGTGGAAGGGGAAAGAAGGAGGGTAGAAACATACGGCGTAGCATCTAATTCCTGATACGGGACGTTTCGGGAACGACGCTTCGAGGAAAAACGTCCAGCTTCCTTTCCGAGCAACTTAACTCCCTCTCTATCTCTCTCTCTCACTCACACACATTCTTTCTTTTTCTCTCTCTCTCTCTCTCTCTCAATAATTCCCCTCGAATTCCCCGAAGGTTAATATCGTTCCGAAGTTTATTTACACGGTGTATATTACACATCGGTTCAAAGAGCGCAATTTCAATTTAATATATACGTCGACTTTATTTTTTTTTTTACACTTTTTACGTCACTTTTTTTCTTTTTTTTTTAAATTTCGTATTCGTTTGTCGACGAAGTGAGTGAGAATATGTTGGGCACAAACAACTCATCGAGTTCATACGAAACGCTCCATATGATATAGGCAACGGTCTGCGTACATACACGTTTGCCAGCTATGAGTATGTATACGAGGGGGTGGTGATGGTGAAGAGAGAAGGGTGGAGGGAAAGGGGTTGGAATAAAATGTTGACAGGCCAAAATAATCGCTATCGAGAGAGAGAGAGAGAGAGAGACGAGGCCAAGCAATTTCGATGACAGAGAGAGAGAGAGAGAGAGGGAAAACGAGGGAGAGAGAAAAAGGGAAATATGATGGAACACTCGGGTAGAGAAAGTACCGCAATATCGTCATCATCATTATTAATTTTACAAAAATTATTAAATATCGTTTGAATTTCCGCGATGCTACCGGATTGTAAAATCATTGCTCGTATATACATATATGTCTACATCGTCTGTAGCCAAGCGTATATACGCGAGAGAGGGAAGGTAGCGTGTTTACATGCCAACAAAGTATTGATGTGCGCGTTATTAAAATTCTGGCCAGATTAAAATTGGAAATTACGTGTATATGCGATAACGCGATATACAACGTAAAACGCGGATGTGACCGAGATAGAGAATGAAAAGGGGGTAGAAGGATACGCGCGAGCGAAGAATTATGCACACAAAAAATCAATGAAAATCTCATTTCGCGAGCACCGATTCTTTTACCCTCCCGACACGTGACAATCTCGATATTTCGTGCCAAGGAGAGACAAAAATATTAGACGAAAAAAACAAAAAAAAATCACGCACGAAAGTGACTCGGATAGCGTACGAAAAGTTGATTGTGAAAATTTTTCCATCCGATTTATCGGTGTCGAGGAGAATTTTTGTTCACCCTCTTATCGTATAACCTTCTCTTCTCGCGCTTCTCTTCGTCTTCCCTCCACCACCACTACCACCATCGTCTCTCGCGGCTTTATAAGGACGGGGAGTAAGAAGTTTTTTAATGAAATACCGGACGACGACATTACGATGAAAGTTCCGGGGCAAGACTTACGAGAAAGTTGGTGCAACCGTACTGGCCGACTCGAAATCATGCGAGATCTGTAGATTCTTGTATATATATACATATATATATATATACATACGTATGTACTACATATATACATATATATATATATATATATGTACGACTATACATCGAAATCGCAAGGCGAGAAGAAGAGAGCCAAGAGAATCGGGCGAGACGGAAGCTGAGGAGGAAGAGAGCATGGTCGAGGAAGGGAGGAATTGCGAGTGTCGGAGTGGAGGAAGTCGAAGGGGTGAGAGCGAGTCTTTTATTAAAAACGAACAAAAAATCGAATCGCTTGTCGGAATGCAATATTCCGACGGATTCATTTGGTGGAAACATTTCTTCCTTGGGAAAAAATTCAATCAAATCCACGGGGCCGGAGCTCGCTCGGTCGCACGAGCCCACGAGTCGAGAGAGAGAGAGAGGTGAGAGAATAGAGAAAATTCGCCGGTGGTAGGAACCGAGTAGGTGGGTCGAATGCCGTTGCGGATGGTGCGGTGAGATGAAGGAAACAGGGTGGCCGGGGTTGTACGCGACGATGTTGGCGGCACGAGCGTCACGCGGTGACGAAACTAAGGGTCGCGCGGACACGCGCCTGAGCGAGGAAGACGATGCGAGAGAGAGAGAGAGACAACCGTCGTTTCGCGTAAATATTTCGATCAATCTTCGTTCGAACTTCGTCTCGATTTTCATCGTGAACGAAATTCGTTGAATTAACCCGACGAATATACAAAATTCAGATCATTAGAATCAATTTTCGTACAATTAATAATTTCCAATCCTCGCAACAAAAAAATATTGTTTTCGATATTTTCCCTTCCTTTTACAACTGTAATGATAAAAATTGTAATAATCGAAAAATATTCTTCGAGTTATGGAAAAAAAATTTAGCACACAAATTGGATCGAATCCATCGCGTTTCTACGTAATTTCTGTCGTTAGCGCGGAAATGACGAACGAATGACTTTTGGTAGATCGCGGGTGTGACGTGAAAAAAAGAGTCTCGTTTAAAGACAATGGCGAACGAGAGACTATAGACCTCTCTCCTCCTACCCTTTCGCCGCTGCTGGCAATCCTGATATCATCCGCGTCGCGTCTTGATGAAAACGTGACCCAGTATAATAACTGTATAACACACACACGTGTGTTATACAGCTCGATATATAAAGGTGCGGATGTAGACGTAGAGACGAACACGATGGAAATGGAAGTGTAAGTATTACCACCGATACACGTCGTTAGGCTCACCTAGATGGCGTACACATAAATATATATGGAATATAGAAGGAAAGAGAGAGAGAGAGTGTGAGTGAGGATAGAGGGGTAGAGGGGTTGGAAGGAAAACTGCATCGTACACCGTTCACCCCGCTCAACGCTGTATGAGACAATAACTTTTTTTACCATCCTGTTTATGTGTTTGCCTTGCGTTCACCAAGTCCTCCCTCCCATCCTTCTAGGCAGAATTTTTACTGCTTGCAGCGAGCAGCCTGGCCATCCCCTATTCCACTCTATTCGTTGGCTGTCCTCTCCCTCTCTCCTCCCTCCCTATCTACCAATCCTTTCCCTTCATACCACTGTTGTATCACTCGCGTCTTCGCAAACCGGGAGAAAACCTCGCAACATTTTTCTTCCATCGAGCCAAGTCGAGACACTTGGCGTTGTACAAAAAAAGAAATATGAAAAATAAATAAATAAAATAACAAAGAACGTGACGAAAGAATCAATCGAAAATCTTTCCAGGTTTGGCACCCCCAAATTACCCTTAGAACCGTGACAGAACTGGTACCAAGTAGCACCGGACGATTAATTGCTCCGTGATATTCGTGATATTATTTCTCCCTCCTCCCCCCGACGGCGTGGCTATCACAACGAGACGTCATCCCCTCGTGCTTATAAAACTCACGCTATAGATATAATCGAGGGGGTGATATATATATATATAT
Organism: Netelia virgata; assembly: GCA_951802705.1. Classification (NCBI taxonomy): domain Eukaryota; kingdom Metazoa; phylum Arthropoda; class Insecta; order Hymenoptera; family Ichneumonidae; genus Netelia; species Netelia virgata. The sequence continues at coordinate 3,766,537 of OX637868.1, forward strand.
AAGCCAAACCCGTAAACGGCAAGTTGTCTTATTTACGACATGCCGCGATGTCGTGTTCTCGATTATTTCGCGTTTACGTCGAGGGCAACTACGAAAAGACGCACGAAACTGTTTCAACCCTCGTCCTATCCTTTTCTCCTAAATCCCATTTCTTTGTTACTCGCGAAGCGGATGAACCAAGAATCAAATAAAATTAACCGCCTTGCATCGCGTCGCGTTAACGAGCCAATTTCCAGCCCCCTATTTCCTTCACGATTGAATAAATTTGTCGAAATATTAATTTAAAAAAAAAAACAAACATTTGACGAAAAATTACAAGTAAAAAGGGGTTTTACATTACCTTTCGTCTTTTATACGAAAGAGTCTCGAACGATGCGTTATTATTTTGGTACTTCGTTGTCTTCGTCAACCCTCTCTCGCACACACATTGTGACTCGAGACGGGAAAAGAGGGAGAAAGTGTCTTACGAAGGGTTGTAGAACATTGCCACTAAAATATAAAGTGGCTTTCGGGGTGGCATAGCAATGGGCTGCCTATCGCATGCATTCAACCCAGAGAGGGACGCGTGGTGTGTAACGTTGGAAAGAGAGATGGGGGGTGGTAGGAGGAAAGGTGGAGGGGGAGGGGGTGCTATTGATCGACCGTAGAGAGCCAGTCAACCCTCTCGGCCCTACCGTGTATGTCTACCTACCCTCCGCCCTCGCTGGCGCACACGTAACCCCCCCTCCACCTCCATCTCCACCTCCACCACCCTCTATGTAAAACGTGGCACTAGCTCACATGTAGACATTCGCCATCTCTCTCTAACTCACTATATCTATGCACATATCTCTATCTCAATTTTCTATCACACTCTGCGCCTGCTGGTCACAGCCAGTACAACGAAATTCATGTACGTCGTCACGTATATATATATATATATATATATATATATATATATATACATATACATAAATATATAGAAATATAGTCGATATATGGCGAGAGTACGAGGTTGAGATTCGTCCGTAGTTACCCACATTCGGTTTATGAGTACCCACTTGGATCGTCGAAGAAGTGGCAAATGGGGAAAGTAAGAGAGAGAGAGGGGATTTTCGCGGTACATTGGGCGTCAAACTTTTGGCCCCGTTACCAAGATAACAACCTAAAACTCTCTCTACCTCAAAGCCCCCTCCGACCCTGTGGTTTCTTTCTCGCTCCCTTTCATTCCAATTGCACGGGACACTTCCATTTTCCAGGCTTTTACGACAGTTGGGTACGCGAAAACTTTGGAAAGAAATCGTGGCAACGACGTGCCACTACGTCTAAGTGAATTTCGATGATGTATCGAACGAATCTTTTGTATTTCGTGAAATTTGTATTATTTACTGTTTGAACGATAATACTGTTGAATTTAGAATGACGTTATATTTGACTTTGGTAGAATTTTGATGGATTGAAATATATTTAACGTAATTTAAATGGCATGAAAAAGAATTGATTAAACGAACGATGACGTTTTTTTTTTCTTGTCGAGGACTCGCTCGAGCGGAGACGCGGACGATTGAGCTCCAGCTGGGAAAGACGAGAATAATGAAATTGCACTTATCTTGTAAAATTTGACGTGCATCCTGAATGTAATACGAGAACGAGTCAGGAATGTTCGGGAAATAATAGGAAGTAAGGATGCGCTCGGACGATTCTATAACAAAGTCCTTCGCTCTATCTCTCGGCGTTGCTCGCAATTAAAAAAATTTAATTATAAATTTATTCTCACGATCGAGAGATAGAAAAAAATAGGTCGAAGAAATTATTTTTAAAGTCAAGACGTTTTTTGTTGTTTTTCGATGGAAAAAAATGATCCTCGTGAAATAAGAAGGATGATTTTCCTAACGTCGTATTTTTGAACCTCGCCGGATTGTCTATAGAAAGAGTTTCGAATCCTGGCTCGTGCGAGAATTCGCGAATAGAAACAGATAGATAGAACGACCGAGAAAGTGAGAGAGAGAGAGAGAGAGAGGGAGGGGGCACTCGTGACCCAGCATATAATGTACCTATATAACGCTCGCACTGTATCATTCGATCGCTCTCCCGCTCTCTCTCTCTCTCCCTCTCTCTCTCTCTCTCTTTCTCTATCGTTCGCTTTCTCTCTCTCTCCGTCTCGACGTCCTTTTCCTCCTCCTACTACTCCTGCGCCGCGAACGCTGTGCGGCAACCAAGCTCCTAGCCTCCTCCTATATATATCTATGTATATATATATATATATGTATATACCTCTATACATACAATATGTATATATATGTATATACCTACACAGTATAGAGAGTCCTGTGCCACCTCTCGGCTCGAGCTGCGCTCCTAATCGCGACAGGACGTTTTTCGCGCCTCACGAATTCGCCGAGACTCGCGTAAGGACGAGAGAGGTAACGGTAACGCACGCCTCGTACGGATCTCTCTCTCTCTCTCTCTCGCTCTGTGTATGTGTGTGTTCCACAATCTCCGTCCTCTTTTCCCCCTCTCCACTTTTTCTACTTTTTTATTTCGCCCGTGCTCAATCTCACACAACGAGAGAGAGAGAGAGAGAGAGAGAGAGAGAGAGATTGAGAAACGTTGGCAAAAAAAATCGCGCGTCGAAGGACACGACGTTGGAGCGAAGGAGAGAGAGAGAGACAGAGAGAGAGAGAGAACGAGATCGCGTGGTCCAGCACACGGCACTGACCACTCCGCCGAGACCGAGTGGAAGTATTATACGCGCGGGGGGGGGGGGGGGGGGGGGGGGGGGGGTAGGAGGAGGAAGACCGCGCGAAAGATCGAGAGCGCGATACATACGTGAGATTCGCGAGGTGAAAGCATTCGCCAATTCGTGTATCGAGGACAGACGACGAGGCGAAATTCACCGTCTCGTATTTCTTTTTTTATTCGTTACGAATTCGCGTTTCGTATTAGTTGATACGAAAATTGAACGATCGAACGTTCGATAATAATTGTTTAATCGATCAACGATAAATCATAATTATTTCACCGGAATATTGAAAAAAAATGGTAAAATCAATTTTACAACGATTATCATTTTATTATTAAATTAATTTCACCGGACTTTAGCGCTTTTCGACGACGCTCGCGAAGTATCGAAATTTTTTAATTTTTTTACTTAGATTTCGCCTCGCGAATTCCGCAACGATCGTTAAATTTCGCACGAGTGGCGACTCGCTCGGTCATTTCGACTGGCACTTTCGCTCGATTATCCGGAGAGTATAATTCGACGGAGATGCCTTTTGCAAATTTTCAGAACCAAGTTCGCTTCGTACTCGTTTCGAGTCGACGACTCGCTCGATGAGTTTTATCTGAGTAATGTACCTATATATATATATATATATATATATACTCAATATATATATCTATATATACATATATAAATATATATATGGACAGAGCTCTCGGTCACGACTTATTAGATTAATTAACGTAATCGTAATAGAATCTCATCTTGACGCACAATGTAGCTTGCTCGATATGGCGAGAGCTCATCAGGGTTTCCCATGCCGGTGAGAGCGTTCCGCAACGCAAGTGCAGGGGATTTGCCTTTCGGCCGTATCTGTGTGCACCCTTGAACGATGCGCATGTATTACGTATATATAAATAGATATAAGTGTTGGTATAGATAGGAGTGCGTAGTGCACGTGGTATTGCGACTATATATGACCAAACGCGCACCGGCACACGCGTATCGTCTGCAACGTTCCCGCTTCCCCCCCACTCCTCACTCTCTCTTTCTCTCTCTCTCTCTCTCTCTCTCTCTCTCGCTATACTGTTTCAGAGACAAGATAGCTTGAACAATGGCCTCCATTACTCCAGGGAGGGCAGAAGCCACTCTCTATCTTTCCCTCTCTCTCTCTCTCTCTCTCTCTCTCCCACTGCTCCCTCTCTACGGCCTTATGTGCGCCTCCTATCTGCGTTAATGGGCAAATTGTCCGCCGAGTCGTTTAAACTCCTGAGCAAAACCGGCCCGAAATACCTAACGGAGAGAGAGAGAGAGAGAGAGAGAGAGAGATAGAGAGCGGGTCGATCCTTTTACCATGTGTCTCAGCAATTTCGTAATTAAAGCTACGTAAGCGAGAAAATTCGATTCAATACGAAATTAAACCGATACACTTTCGACCCTCGTATATTTTTGAAGAAACTACCCTCTTGGGTCATTTTGATTTTAGTGTTGTAAGAAAAATGATATTTTTCGGTCGGCGAGAATAATGATTGTGTTTTAATTTTTTTGCAAGTCTTACCTTTCGCTGTTCGATTATTAGGAATTTTTCACTTCCGACATTGTCCTCTTCGTCGTCCGTCCCGGAAAGCTGAACATTCTTCCCTTCGGCCACGCTTTAACACCACGTGGTTCTCCGCGTGTACGCTGAAATCGCCGAGAGACGAGACGAGACGCGGGGCAAAGGAAGAAATATTTTCAATCAAAGTTCGAAATTCGATTCATAATTCGTGTTCGAATCAGTGAAAAAATATCGTCATTTTCCAACGCGCTGCGAATTTTCGTACGATCGAAATTTTCATCACGACAATCCCCGAATTCAAGGGCGTTCGATTTCGTTCTCCTCGAAATAAACGAATCCCGTTATTTCGACGTCATTGTTCGTCGCGATTTCGTCACCAACCCAAGCTCATGAATCTTTCGTCATAATAAAACGACGTTAAGAGTGATTTCGTTATTTTAAAAATGCGTGTCGAAGAAAACAAAATTATTGACTTAATTTCTCGATCGCCTTGAATTTTCGCTCCGACAATTTTTTTCATAAGACGATAAGATCTTATCGAACCTTCGGGTGAATAAATTTGTTCACAAAACTCGCGTAATGTCAGACGCGAGTATTGCACGAAATATTCGCGAGAATCAATGCAAGGACGCGAGTACGTGACACACGCGCGACGCTTGCCCGCGGCCGACTGAGAGGCGCTTCGCGAGGGTGACTGGCCCGCGAGGCAACGATGCGCACGGGGGCTGGTTGGTAGTGGCGCGGATCTCGTCGTTTTCTGGTGGTGGTGATGGTGGTGATGGTGGTGGTAGTGCTACTACTGCACCAGCCAGCCAGCTAGCCACCACCCACCCCCCACAAAACGGTGGTGTGTTGCCTTCTCGTCTGGGGATGCTCGAGCTAGCGAGGAAGTCGAGCAAGAGTTTGACACGAACGAAACACGACGGAGAGCCAAGAAATCGACAAACTAGGATAAAAAAGGATAAATATAGTAAAAAACAAAATTAACTAATAATAAAAAAAAAACATTTCACTCAAATTGATTAAAAAAATTATCAAAAAATGTTCATCAAATTTTTATATTCTAGCAAATATATTTAATTTTTTTAAACGTTAGTCTTACATTTAAAGGGGGTCTAGGGGTTGATTCGATCTAAAGCAAAAATGTTACGGAACGCTGGAAATGGGAAAGTGCGTTTGTAACGAAGGATAAGCGAGGAAAGATGAGAAACAAGAGGGAGATAAGTAGATAAGGCTGTGACTACACGGACAATCGAGCGTCGCTCGCTCTCCTCTCTCATCTCCTCGTATCAGGCACGAGTAGGATATCAGAAGCGAATAGAAGGTTCTCGCAGTGCGGTCCGGGACGTGGCTCGACTCCCCCAAGATCCAGCGTCCTCGTCCGTCTCTGCGCTGGAGCAAAATTTGGGTAGGCAAGGAATTCACGAAAGGCGGTCCTTCCACCTCGCACGCTAAGGAAACTCTTGCGACATCTAGCGTTCTTACGACGAACTACAAGAACTCGAGTCTCTTCCCAAAAATGTCTAAACAACAAACGAAGATAAGAAAAATATAATATTTATTGTATTCAAAAAAAATTTCCTAAGTAATTAAAAAATAAAATTTTGTTTCAATATTGAGTGAAAATTTGTTAGTGATAAAATCTTTATAAAAACAGAATACACGTGACAACTGGATTTCTATTTCGAGCTTAAATAAAAACTAGTTTTACAGTCCATCCAGCTTTTCGAACAAACCCTTTGACCTCGGTTCGACCTCTGGCTCGATTTTTTCGACTCCACCTCGTCGAAGAGACGAGCTTATCCGTCCTTCCTTCGACCCCCGCCCCTCACTCCTCGGATTCGTTAAAAGCACGCGCGAAAAGCGCGGGAAATCAGCAGGTGCGGAGGGCGTGGTCGAGCGGCGCATGCGATTTGAAAGGCCACACCCTCGAAAGCTCGTTGTGGGAGGAGCCGTATGGCCAACGGTTAGAAAGTCATCGGGGATTGGAGACCGTGGCTACGTTCACCTGTACGCTCGCTCTTCCACCTCCACCGATACGTAACCACCGCGGGCTATACGCTCGCTCACCGACCCATTAATGCACCTGCACGACGCCTCGTCTCTTCGTGTAATCGCCCATCCCCGCCGGCTCCTAATATTCTCATCCTCGCTCAGACGCGATATTCGTCCTGCGTTCGTTCGCGAACCTTCCTTTCATCCCTTATATCCAACGAATTCTCATTTTCATCCAACGAATTCGATCGGGATCAGCGAATATTCTTACTAATGTGAAATAACAAAAATATTTCCGCGTAATACGAGATAAAAAAACAACCCTTGCCACCTTGCCAACGATAATCGCTATCGAGCGATATCACACGAGGGTCATGAAAGCGATATAAAATTAGTCATAATAAAATTACTCCCTCGCGCCAGTCGCGTATTCCCGTTGTCCGTCAAAGTGACGAACCATTTGCCCACAGGCCGATTAAAATAACGGTCGTGGAAAATACAATTTTTCTTCTCGCGTGAGTCCAGCCAGTTTCGTCCTCGTTTCGAATGTTTGACGCGTGCGTCTCGAACCACGCACCACGTGGCTAAGAATCGAACAGGGGTTTTTTGGTTCTTTTGTTTTTATAAAGCATCGTCTAAGTGGGAGTAAATACGTTCTTGTCGTACACGGGGTAGTCGGTGCGAACGAGAGACGAGGCACACGCTGAGCAAAATGGAGAGGACGAGAGAGGGGTGTAAGTCAGTAGTGCGGGAGAGAAATAATTACCCGGGAAGCCTTGCGGAACGCTTTGATGTCCGAAGGGCTTCCGGCGGGTGCGCGGGGAACCATGTAAGGTCCAAGGTAATCGACTTTGCTCGTTTGAGAGAGTACAACGGCTGTGCGCGCGCGAGTCTTCACGACTATTAGTTAATATATATATATAGAGAGAGGCTTAGGCACATGGAAGACTATTACTGCACAACGTCTCTCCTTCTATCTCTCCTACTCTACGTAGATTTAACTACAGTTATATACCAGGGTATAACCTTCGAAACTAAGATCTAAGTACAACGTTAACCCTTTCGTTGAAGAGCATTGTTCTCGAAGACAATACTATCCTCGTTATGTTGTAAAAATAATGCAGATTTATACATTTTGAAAAAAAACAGACGAAAATTCGGGGTCATAATTTTGTCAACCCTTATCGAACTTACCCCTAAGACTTTAATTATTTCAGAACAACGTTCTGAAAACGATCATCAAGGCCATTGTTTTCGTACTTCCCTGCCATGAAAATATCAACGTTATGTCATTAGCACAAATTTCTATAAAATCAGAATGAAGAAATCCCAGAAATTATGATAGTTTGCTATAATATTAATCAGATCGAGCGCGAGGTCTACGAGATCGTTGAACGGACCGCTGAGGTAAAAAGGGATTACCGATGAGAGTCGAATGCGCGCGCCGATGATACATTATGCATAATGATTCGCAGCTTTTACGATAGTGAGGTATAACGACACTGATAAAACGTAGGACGTTTCGTACATAAGTCTAATCCAAGTGTCTTCTATCTCGGCCAGGACGAAATCAATAAAATAAATAGCGTCGGCGAGTGTCCGACGTCTGTGTTTGCCGAGTACCTCGGACGTAATAATCCAGGGAGGCAACGCTACGCGATCGTGGCACGTGAACGAATGCCTCGAGACACGCGAGGTCCCGCGGAATCGGCGGTTTGCCTTCTTCGACCCCTTAATACCCTTACGAGGGGGTCAAACTCGTCTCGTGGAACGAACTCGCCACCGTTGATACGAACGTTACACGTTTCAACCGCTCGTGTCATGGGTAAGTAGATATATAACGTTTCTAGCTCGCTAGGGGGTTAACGTTACCGGGACTGAATTAGGGAAACCCTCGAACGACCCTACGGCGCGATAAGCGCCGGAGGGTCGCGACCGTCGCACCGCGAATTCTCGCTATAAGCCACTCACGTTTTTTTTATCTCGTGACCCGTCGTAACCTCGATCGCGTTGATCCATCATCGTTAATAAATTATACATCGGCAGGATCGACGAACGAGACATATTTCATAATTTTGTAAATACGTCGACGAATCACAAATTATTTCAACAAAAATTATGTGACGTCTGTAATGTTTTTTTTTTTACATTTATCGACGGTTATGAGTTTTTTTTTAATGCACAGAGTTCTAGGATTTGAGTAATCGTGTTCTTTTGACTGATGATTGTGCGTAATCAACGAAGCGTCTCGTTCTATCAGTACCAGGAATTTTTGTGAGTCGAGTCGGGCATGAGTAACGAGAAGATAATAGAGAGGAGGGAACGTGCTCCTCTGTGCCACACTGTTAAAGGAGAGTACACGCTGTGTACACGGCATGGAAAGAAGGAGAGAGAGAGAGAGAGATTTTGCTTGACAATAAGAGCCGGAAGCGCATAGTTGCGGTTCAGGGTTTTCGCTGAAACAAAAGCCGTGCGGAGAAAGCGCAGGAAGCCTTCTCTCGCCGATCCATAGCTATATATGCGAGTGTTGTACAGAACGGTTTTAGCTTTCTCGGTAAAAAAAAAAAGAGTCGAAAAAAAATATATATTTATGACGGAGATTATAATACTGGGAATTATCGTACTGCGAAGTACGTCGTACAAATATTTCGCGAATTTTTACGATGATTGAAAATAAAATAAAAAATACTATTGAAAGAAAAAATATAAAAAAAATAAATTATCGTTTCTCGGTACGTTTTCGTACAATTTTAATTCAATTTTTGCGGTATTAAAATATGCATCGTATTCTGCGAACTGCAAAAAGGATTTTTTTCATCGTTCGTTTATCGAGTTGTCGAAACGCTCTCGTATCTAATTGTTATCATCGTGCGCATGCGCGATCTATCTCAATAGGAGAAAAAGGAGATATTAAAAGGGACGAGAATACGCCGAGTTCCAGAGGGAAGTCTGTCAGCGAGAAATTAAACGCGAGAGGTCGATGGTTGGCGTACGAAGAAAATCCTGACTTCCCTCGGAACTCGGAGAAATAATTACCCCGGGCAAATATTCGTATGAGCTTAATATACAATTCCAGCTCAAACGAAAAGTCGAGGAACCGAGTAAAACCGTTTTACATTTCGTCGAGAATTGGGGGAAGAAGTGTGTGTGTGTGAGAGAGAGAGAGAGAGAGAGAAAGGGAGAGCTTGGTCAAGATTTACATAAGAATAACCTGAAACAACAATCCTTCGGACAATTAAGCCCTCTTTTAGCTTTTAGCCTTCCATCCCCTCCCCTCCTACACATTTGCTCTCCTTCCTACCGACACGTATTCTAACATTATATCTGTATATACGTCTTTCTCGCCTTTTCACAGTCCGCAGTCACGTATTATTTCAATAGCCAACACCGGCGACGACTCCTTTCTCTCCCTCCCTCTCTTTCACTCTCTCACTCTCTTCTTGTTCCTCTACCTCGCCCACGCACGTGGACGAGCATGCGAAGATAAAATATATTCGAAAGAAAATAAACGAAAAAAAACAAACAAAAAAATTAACTGCGCGCGACGCAAAGAGGGGGGAGGGGGGAGAGGATTCTGCATAGCGAGTTAACGTGTATTTTGCAACACGTGTAGATCCGAGGCTTTTGTTATTTTACATTATCTCGAGGCATTGTTCGTCGGATAAAAATATATAACGGAGTATTTTAAGGGTACGCGATAAAATCTTTCACGAGGCGTTTACATCGCGTCGTTATAATCGAGCGATATTCGTTATAATATTTTATCATTTTTTGTTATCTCATTTGTTAAATTTATTTTATTTTATCGTTATCGTTATTGTGGTTATCGGTTGATGTAATATTTATTTCTTCGTGTTGTAAATTATTTGAGAATGAAATTTTCCGCGTTTTTGGAGAAATATTTAGAGAAGCAACGAGACGAGGGAAAAAAAATGGCCGCTGCGCAGCATCGTAGTCTCTCGTTTCTTCGCGTCGACAAAGAGATAATCCGCCGTGAGATATTAACCGGAAGTCGCGCGACAACGGCAACCGATTTCGCATCCGTTTCTCCAGCTCACTCGTATATACAATCTTTCTTCGAACCGGAAACGAGAGTGGCTTTACGAACGCGCGATAAATCTCCGATTCGTGCAAACCCGACTGAAGCCGTGAACCGATATCGTCGATTTTTTTCAAAAAGACTGCCACGAGTCTTCGCCTCTTTTCACATTTAAAAAAAATCTTATTTCACAACTTTTTAAATATCCTTAATGACCTTGAAGATAAATAATTGTTCTCACGTTCGAACGAACGTCCGGTTATTTTTTAACGCTCCCGTAGTTTACTATTTTCGATGCATCGGCTTGCGCAACCCTCGGCCCCGACTCTTTCAACCCCTAAACGATACGCCGTCGTTATTGTCCTCCCTCGAGAAAAGGACGAGAGTGCACGATTAACGAGCAGCCTTTTCACGTTTAAATGGCAAAGATACGACTACAATTAGTCCCTAGCTCATCACTTATTGTTTCGTCCCTCATTTTTTTTTTTTTTTTTTACTCTTTGCTGCACTTTTCTTCCATCTGGCAAACGTCATGCGAAACATCATGTTCGCTGGCTCGTGTCGTGCTCGCGGATCCTGGAGAAAGAGAGAGAGAGAGAGAGAGAAGAAAAAAACAGCGAGTGCACTCGGCCTACGAAGGAAACCGGCACTAATACGCGAAACCCGCGTTTGCTTCTGCGACTTTCGTTGAACGCGAACGAACCGCTTTATTCCAGTAACGTCGAGAGACGAGCACGAAACAAGAAACGGGTCGGAGGGTTGAAACTACCGACAACCAAACTCTCTCTCTCTCTCTCTCTCTCTGTCTCTTTCGTTGCATAAAAACAAAACATCGCGCGAATAATCCTAATCGTCGGCGTGCCCAATCCTCTTCGTTCTACCCGGACCATTTACGCGATTTACCGAGCTCGAAAAAAATTACTCCCGACCGAGGAAAAAGATAATCAACCAAAAATACGCGAAATCATACAGCGAATAGAAAAATCTTCAAAATGAGGGGAGAAAAAAAACCATAACAAAAAACATAACGAAACTCGAGAAATATTTCGAGAATTTCGCGTTTCTAGAGCACACTTGTTCGTTTTTATTTTTCTCATTCGCTCGGTGTAGCCTCGACGGAAGGACCGCGATTTTTTATAACGATAAAGCTCCATGTCGACGAGCGGTCTACGGCTGTATAAAGCTTTTTCACATTTAATTCTCGCTACCGTCCCGTTATCCGACTATCGTATATAAATGTATCTGTATACACATATATATACATGCGTGTGTGTCTATGTGTGTGACGGCTTCCCGCGGATTAACCTCCGCGAAATATCACGGAAATATGCAAATATATCGAGAGATAGAAGACCGTACGGGGACGAGTTACACGTTGTCTATACATGTAAAAGGTAATAATGGTAGGGGACGAGGGGGGTTGGTCTGGTTGCCCTTAGGGGGATGAAACGCTTTTCTCGTTCGAAACGAAACGAAAATATCTCAACGCCGAAGCTTCGACGAAACGCTCACGAGTGCCATCGACGGAGATTAAATTAAAAAAAAAAATAAACAAAAAAAATGGTAACGAAAAAAAAAAAAAAACAACAAAAAAACATACATAAGCACGGATTTATCCGAAACTCCGATGTGCCGGTACTTTTCGACGAATTTTACGAATGTTCTCATCCTCTCTTATTCTACCCCCCTCTCTCTCTCTCTCTCTCTCTCTCTTTCTCTCATACACCCACACTAGTTTGTGTTCCAAGCGTGGATTTTACCGATATTTTACGAGGGCATTTAGCGCATGGCAAAACGGACACTCGAGCAACGGACGGGCTTGGGGTGGATTGAACATTTTTGGAGATACGAAGAGTGGAAAATATGGCGAGAGGGGGGATTGAACGAAACGTAGAAATATACGTGAACCAAGTGGCATTCTCAGGCTATTATAAGTCTAGTGGAATATAACAGTACGATTATATAGAGGTACTCACGGAAAAACTGGTACGGGATAAAGCCAACGCTGGTAATTCTGCGATTTTAAGGCGTACGACCGAGCACCGAGTGGAGGAAAACGGACGAATTTTAAAGCTTTTGCCCCACGTATGTACGTATGCTGTATAATACTATTATATATATATATATATATATATGTCTATACATATATGCATAAAACTGGCCGGCAAACTCGGGAGTTTCTCGGTTTAATGTTTTATTCTATTTTATTGGGAAGAAAGGAGTCCCTCGGACGTTTGCCGCTAGGGAGGGAGAGGGGTAGGCGGACAGTCTCCGCGTCCTGCACGAATCTCGTGGAATACTTTTCGCGAAAAAGGGCTCGCACGAGAGTCGAAGCAAGAGATAGAGAGAGAAAGAGAGAGTCTACACCTGCTCGGACTAAAATCTCGTCCATTGTTCTTTCCGTATAACTCTATATGTTCTACCTCGTGCTATCTCGTCGCTTGTACCGTTTGGAACAAGAAGAAGAGAGGTTCGTTCGCTTTCTCTCTCTCTCTCTCTCTCTCTTTCTCTCGCCAACGCGCGTACCGTCGCAAAGGCTTAGTTTACACGGGATAAACGGGAGTAGGGTATACTTTGCCGGAGAAGAGAATTTTCCCCCGGTGCGTTTATACCATATAATACCTCCCTCTCGCGATTCAACCCCCTTTCTCCCTTCTTCAAGCCTCTCCGAGCCACGCGAACCGAGAGATTTCGTACACGTTTATGGGAGAATACGCGAAATAGCAGGAGGAACGATACCTAATACTCCAACTTTACGTTCTCTACGTACGGACCGAGGGAGAGAGGACTCTCGCGTACGAGAGATTCGCGGCTATAACGGCATACGGATATTTCTAAACCTTCCTCCTTTGTCCCCTTCCCCGCGAAGCTTTTTTTCTTTCCCTTTATCTCGTCCCTCTTTTTGGCAAGAAAATTATATGCAAAGTAGGAAACTCCGGCCACGCGTTTACTTAAGTTTTCTCGCTTTATACGTAAAATGGGAATAACTTTGAAGACAATGGTCACGGGAACCGAGACCGCTTTGTTTTACGTTTCAAGGGTGAATAATTTACAATTTTGTTTTCTATTTTTCCCCTTTGTTTTCTCTAAGTACGTATATCAAGCCTTTTTTTTGGACAATTAATTCGACGAATTCACCACGAAATGAATTTTATCGTACGTTATCGCGAATGTTTAAACTCGGTGTTGAAATAAAATTTTTCGTTTTCGATCGAAACTCATCAGTCACTCCCATTTTTATCACTTTGAAACTTTTACGCGCCCTCGAGAAGATAATCCGAGAGGGAAACCACGTAACGAGCGTTAATGCGCGATCGGATCGTTTCTCGTACGAGAGATTACCTTTCGTACGAGGTTCCAACTTTCGCGACTAAAACAGAGAGAGAGAGAGAGAGAGAGAGAGAGAGAGAGAGAGCTTAATCTGATTCTCAGAAACGTCGCCTTTGTAATTTCGCAATGAACCGGAAGTCATATCAATGTGCTTATACAACGTGCGACGCATGCAGGCAAACCCCTTAATATTCATATCTATATATCTATATCTATATACGAAATATAAAATATATATCTATATATCCATATTCATACAAAGAGGATCGAGAAACGATAGGGCACTTCACCACGCGAAACTTCGGCGCGTATACGTGTGCGAATCGAATGCGCCTCGAAGGGACGTTTTCGTAGTCTGCATTTATGCATTCTCTCTCTCTCTCTCTCTCTCTCCCTCTCTCTCTTTCACTCACTCTCTCTATCGGTCTCTCTCACTCCAGGATGGGGCGGTTATAGTTCGAGAGATCGAAATCATTGCTTCGGGGCAACGCGAGTCTCCGGCGCACACCATCAACGACCAAACGAGCGTAAGGGCTTATATATATAATAAACACAAACATATTTTGCACAAACTATATAAAACACAAATTCCTCCTTGCGAATGTTCTATAGAGCGATTTCTCAAGTCGTGTAGATGCGTCACGAACATAGATGGAAGAGGTGGGGAAGCAAGGAGGGAGGTTTGATGGGCGTAATCACACTACCACTCGAACATCTCCTATATACGTATATCTCCCACTCTCCCCTTTTATCACCGTCTTTCTCTCGAGTTTATACACCGGGGCACTGTAATTACGTGTGCTGGTGGAAGCTTCACTTCGGGTTTTCGATGCATCGCGGACTCTCCAAGTACAGAGTGAGATATACTCGTATTTCTATCAAGGTGTATGCGTTTATTTACACTAACATACTCATATATAAATAAATATATATATATATATATATATATATATATAGATGTATATATGTATTTATGTATGTATGTATGTATTTATAGTACGATAGAGCATGTATTCGCGTATTGCGGTTTATATTACGCATTGCGCGCTGTAAAAGGATCTCGAATTACTCGAGCTTCGTCATGGACGCTCGTTAGCGGTTTGGGTCGTATAGCTTATTTATAAATGTAATAATGAAAGTACGATTGTTGCAGTACATTTATATCCGAAGATGCATTGTTCATAATTGAAGAATAGACGCTTCGTGGCGGTATGATATTCTCGTTGCCAAAGTATACATCGTCATTCCCTTTTTCTCTCGTACGAATTGTACCACGTTCGAACGAGACAAATCAACTATACGAATTATAAATTCGATATTATTTTTCATTAATTATCAATTGAACGAAATTATATCAATATTTCGATCGTATACGTTATAAAAGAGCATTCTTTTATAATTCAACGATGATTAGTCGTTACGATCGTTCACGAAAATTATATTTCCAACGTTCGAGAGTTCGAAACGAAATGATCAAAAGAGCAGTTTTCTTGCGGTTACAATGTCGAATCGAGTACTCGTTCTGTATTCTGGGCCTAGGTACACATTACGAGTACGCGTCGTTCGTGTAGGTAAGAACGGGGGAGAGAACCTTCGGCTCGTGTCCCTGTACAATTCGCAAGGTTTATATTCCGACGTATACGCATGATGATACGGTCGAAGAAGCTCATATATATATATATATATGTATGTTTGTATGTGTGTATGTGTGTATGTGTGTATATACGCGTTCTCCTCTTCGCGCAAAGGAGAACTCGCGCATAAACCGAGACAATAGCCGCCCGGGGCGATTTCTGGGAGTACAGCCGGAACGCTCTTGCTTGGGCCGGGCCAGAGCCATTAGAGGAGTGGCGAAGAGGAGGAGGAGGAGGAGAAGGAGAGGGCAGAAGAGAGGCCCCGAGTCCAAGCATATTCCCTCCGACAGTCTCTCAAATGTATACATCTCTACAGTTCTCTCCTTCTCTGTCTCTTTCGTCCCTCTCTTCTCTCTCTCTCTCTCTCTCTCTCTCTCTCTCTCTCTTATCATTGTCGTATAAGCCAGCATGCTTTGCCCAGAGGGGACACTCCGAGCCGCCTGTTCCACCCTCTCCTTTCACGTGTCCGGTATAGTCATTTGTACCGATAACCGCGCAATCCCCCAAACTCGCGCGGAATTTATCGGTACTAAACGAACCATGGCTAGTCGTAAATTCTATCGAAGCGTATCAACGTCGTCGCGATGAAAAACAAAATCATCTTCGTTTTAATCTCGAATCGAGAACTTTTGTATATTTACAAGTCATTGATAACGAGACGCGTTAAATCGCACCTCGTTAAAAATCAATATTTCATCACTTCCGGCTCGACGATGACGAAAGAATAATTACGGTGTTTCGGTAGTTGCCAGGATGTTTCTTTTATTTTATTCTATTTTTCCTGCTTTCTTCGTTTACACATACCCGCGGGGCTACGTACTTTTCGCCTGCACGCGACCTTAATACGAACGAGACTCGGACGATTACCCTCGAAATATCATCGAGGATATTATATACACGAGCAAGCGCGTTAATTCTCGTGAAACGTGTATTCGCGAAGTAGTCAGGAGTCGCAGTCGAAGGTAAGAATCGTCGAACGATCGAAAATTACCGTGGCTTCGAGCAATTCTCGATGGTTACGTGGTTATACATGCATAGGAGGCAAAAAAAAGGGAGAGAGAGAGAGAGAGAGGGAGAAAAAAGTAAGAGAGTCGAAAGAGAGAGTCGAATAGAGAGGCACGATCTCAAAGAGAAGAGAGAAGGAATAAGGACAAGGAGAGAGCGAAAATTTCGGATGACCCGAGGGCGAGGGAGGTTTCCTCATGAGGATATATGGAGGGCGGGTGAGAATCGTGGAGTGGGTTAAAACGCTCGGAAATGCATCGACGATACAACATTCTACTTCGTCGTAAATGTATTCTCTCGTACATATATATATATATATATATATATATACATCGCGATATTCTACGCGATGTGAGACCACGCGATATATTTCCGCGAGGAAGAGGAGGCTCGAGGTGGAGTGGGGGCTTGGGTAGAGAGGGAGTGAAGGGTTATCCAGCGAAGTAAGTAATAAGCACCTGCCCGCCTTGGAAGCAGGGCACTTGATTCATTTCACAGTAAGTACAGAGAGCGCGAGGCCTCCAGCTTGAAATCGAGTTTGCAGGCTTACAAGCCCTTCACCCTCTATTTCTCTCTCTCTCTCTCTCTCTCTCTCTCTCTCTCTTTCTCTCTTCGTCTTCGTCAACGCTTAGCTCTCTCGCAGATCTCTCGCGGCGACCGTAGAACGCCTCGAGGCTTTTTCGGCACGGAGCATTATAAACGTCGAGGTAAGATACGAAAGCGCATTTCTCTCTTGAAGAAACTCCGAGAATTCGCGATACGTTATTTACCGCCGATCGTTATATCGAGGAAAATTTGTATTTGTGCGATTTTAACGTTCGCTCGAGCTGTCTTTACTTTACTCGAGTCGATTATTGATCGTTTCTCGGTCGAATTTCTCCGATCGCGTAAGGGAAACTGCGATCCTTCGTGTAAATATTGAGAAAATCTACGAATAATACACGAGAGAGGATAATAGAGAGAGAGAGAGAGAGAGAGAGATTGGGATTTGGCAAACATGTGAAACAGGGAAAAGATGTTTCTTGAGACAAAATCGAGGATGGGACGTGACGTATCGTGCTTGTCGAAGGGACTAATAACATCGATATTCCTGTATTATCCGTTTTGTCTCGATCTTTGTACAAGATCTCGCGTGGTAAATCCCACGACACGCGAAAGTGTCTCTCGAATTTCTCGATAATTCCTGTCCCAGAGTGCAGAAGGAAAATCGACGTTTACAGAGACACATATATACACACACACACATACGTTTATTTATAGAAAGCGCCCGAAACCCCCGAAAAAGCATCGAGAACGTTCGTGATCACGTCCCGAGTGTTTTGACGTTATCCCGACGTTTCTCTTCTCGAATTCACCCTCTCTCTCTCTCACTCTCGGCTACGCTTCTGTTTCTGCACCAGAGAGAAAAGCAATGCCTCGCCCTTCTGCTTCGAGCTGCGGGAAATCAGCAGAAACTGCTGAATAATTCGATTACATTCACCGGTGGCTTCTCCAACCGACGGAGCGTTACCCGAGCGGTTTGCGCAAACGTGTTTATCTTTTTGTCTGTGTGTGTGTATTTTTCGAGGAGAAGGAACGAGAGAGATCGGGCAGAGGAATAACGAAAATGATTTTACGAAAAGGAAAAATCGAAAGAAACGAGGGACGTGCACGTGTAACGAGTTTATGATTTTTCCTTCGGTCGAAGCCGAGAGCTAATGAAATTCTGGTAGAGGTGAGAGACCGAAGCGTAAGAGATCGAAATGCGAGGAAGAGAGAGAAAGAGAGAGAGAGAGAGAGTGGTAAAAGTACGTGGATGGTCAGACGGGGCCGAAAGTTGACGGGGGAAACGTTTGACAGACGAAATATACGAAGTTTTGACGTTGAAAATTGTCCGTGAAAGCGAATGTACCGTAACGTCGGAGCTTTTATATAAATTTATACGTTACATATATGTATAGATATTTATATAGTATACAACGTGTACAAAGATTAGACCAGGAGACAGGCAATGAGAAAAGTGAGAGGAAAGCGAGACCACGTCGCGCATGAATTACGAATGGATTCGCGTTTTGTTATACACCATCGCTATCGGTAAAAGTTTTTCGACTTTATATACGTGAGTACGAGAGAGAGAGAGAGAGAGAGAGAGAGAGGGGAGGGGAGATAGTAGAATGTTGTTTTTCGTTCTCTTGGAGCGTCGAGATCACGGAAACTCGACGTAAGCGCCGAGTACTCGCGTGCAATCGCGAAATAGAATTGACGGAGGTCTCTCTTTTTTGGCTCTCGTTTAGCTTTTTCTCGTGGTCGATTTTTTAACCTCTTTTCCCCATAATACGTGCTCAACGTGAAGATCTCAATGGTTTTCGGTTGTTGCGCGCGTACGCTTGTTTTTTCCTTTGTACGACGTTTATCGAAAATCCGATATCGGACCGACCTCGGATCTAGAGCTTCGTTAATTCTCCGTTTTATCCATTTTCCCGTTTTTTTTTCTTCTTCTTCTTCCATCATTTATTTTCACCGAGTCTCGAAATCCTGTCGAAACGAGAACGAGCGCGAGAAATAACTTTCCGAGGAGACTCTTCCTTCTTTTTGTTTCGCGATATCATCCCCTTACAAAATTCTCGAAACGATCCTCGACCGTAGAAAACAAAACAAAAAAGACAAAAATAAACTACGCGGTTTTCAACGCGCTCGACGAAATGAGCGTTAAAAAGGTTCTTTAAGAGAGGGATGGAATGCATGTAGAAACAACAAAATATATATTTTTGAACGAGACGCGAAGTAGCGAAGAATAAGTATACAGCTTTCATCCCTTCTCGAGGGGTTGATACGCGAAAGTACGGACGAACGTAGACAAACGCTTCCTCGTACCGAGAGTCGAGTTAAATGTTCCATATATAGACTCGTAGATTTTCGTTCTCACCCCCCCCCCCCCTCCCCACTCCCTCCTTCACCGAATATTCTGCGAAATCGCTCGGCTTCGCGCATTCTACGCTTTTATTTCGACCGTAAAGTTGCGATTAGGCGCGAGTGAGAATTTGCCATGAGCTCTATATCCTTTCTCTTCGTCCGACGTGAAGTTTACCGCGCGTGACGCCTCCCCAGCCCTCGCAATGTTAGCTCGATATATGTTTTTCCACTGTTTTCACCCCTACGTCACAACCCCTGCCTTCTATCACATATACATGTCTAGATCCTATATATCTATACATATAGGATCTTCTGTGATATATAAACTGGTAATTCTACAACCCCGCGGTACCAAATCTTCTCGACGAGAGTCGTTTCACCTTCTCTCGCGCTTCTCGCAACGATACACAATATTTTTTTTATTCACACACACACAGACATAGATCACTATCTTGCGGTATATTTCGTCTTCTTCGTGCCGGAAGATTTCCTCGAGTCCGTTAAAAACGGGTTTTCTCGTCTTTAATTTGTGCGCGCCACCACTCTTGGGCACTTCGTCGAATATCTAACCGGTTGTATTTATAAAGCGAACTAAATTCTGCAACTCTCCTTGGGGATAAGAATTTTCCTGCGCTTCGTAACGCTTTTTCCGGTTTAGGTACGAGCTCGAAATTGCGGAAGGATGAAATTACGGTGGGAAAGAAAGAACGCAAGACGTTTTTTGCTTTATTACAAGGGCGGAAGGATTGAATTAACAATATTGTTGCTTCAACGTCGATTTTACATACAATTTTTGCGGTATAAATTGACTGTGTATATGTATGTACGTAGATAAAGAGAGATTGATTGATTGATTAAATGTATTATAACCTAACACGCTATGGGGTAAATTCTGAAATATTACATCGTATCAGCGAGCAAAAATAACTATAAAATAATTACACGAGAGAGAGAGAGAGAGAGATAGAGAAAAATGAAAGTGTATATATATGACTTTCGAAACTCCCTCGAAGATAAACAAAAAATAAATAAAAAATAAAAACTGAAACGAAAAGGTCGTGGATGAGTTTTTGAAGAAGACGGTTGGAGAGGTCACGTCGAGATGAAACTATCCTCGCGAGCCCCGTACAGTTCCCTCAACAGAAGTGAGAAAGAGCGAGAGGTAGATAAGCGTGTACATCGCGGGGTTCATAAATAACTGAGACGAGAGTTTGACACCCTGTCGAGCGTGTACCGGAGTCAGACTGGCGTTTGGTACGTCTCACCGTTTCCTTCCCATCCTGACGACCTCCCGTGGGACAGCCGAGATAGCCTTTTTCTTTTTTCTTCCTATCGGACGGATACGTTCGAGGGTTTTTTTTTTCTTTTTCTTTTTTTTTCATTTTCATTTGTCCCAACGCGTCGGTATCATTTCGTGAATTAAATACGCCCCGCGTAAACTTATAGAGTGTCGGCCGTGCTAAGCGTTTATCGCTTCATTCTTTATTTACTATTTTCATATTTTTTATATTTTTTTTTCCGACAAGCGACTTCCATATTTTCATTCCAACCGCGATAATTTTTTTTCTTTTTTCTTTATCTCGTAATGTTTAAATTGATGAAGAAAAATAAAAATAACAGTTGCGAATCACGTTCGTTCGCTTTTCCTCTTCGTTAATTATTTCATCCCCCCGTATGTATCTCGTCCCGATCGATCGAGTAAACGTTTTGAATTAGGTGTATTTTTGTATGTTGTTGCTCTTTCGAAACGTTGCTTCTCGGTGCGTGAAGCACCGTGCCGAAATCAATTCGCGTTAACAACGTCGATGGTACACGAGGACGTACTAAAAATTTCATGATTGGAAAATATTCGTGATAGTCCACACCAATTCCACCCCTATTTATGTCTACCTCGACGTCACGACATTATATATATATATTCATTTACAAAGTCGGATGTTCCAAACACTAAATGTAAACGTTACGTAACCCACAGACACGGCAAATAATTTGTCTTTTTTTTTCACATTCATCACTCGACTACGCAGAGATATTCATTTCATGAATGAATATCCATACGTTTCGACGATGATTTTCCCCTTTCGATAATATAACGAATAAAATTGTACTTCGATAAATATGAAAAAAGGAAATAGAGAAAAACGAAAAAGAAAAGAAAACAAAAAAAAGAAGATTATTCGTTCGAACCGAGTCATAAATTTCGCTCGCGTATGCCAATCGATTATGGATCAGCCCCCTCTCGCGAGATCTCCTCCCACGCGTACCTCAGAGGCGGAGGCTTCTCGCGAAAAGCTTTACGAATACGAGCGTGCGCACGGGGCGAGAATTTCAGCTCGCTCGCCCACATAACGGAGAGAGGCAAGAGTGAGTGAGAGAAAGAGAGAGATAGAGATAAAAAAAAAACAGAGAAAGAGAGTGAGAGACAGAGTTAAATATAAATATTGCAGTAACGCAATTATTATAATTGACCAAGGGGATCTTAATTTACCTGTATGCTAATACATCGCGGGCAAAATAGCGTGCGTGCTGTAGTGAGAGTTTTCTCATCTCTAACCATCGCGAATATATATATATATATATATATATATATAGAAACAGATATATATATATATATATATATATAAATGTATGTGTTAGTGACTGTATACGAGTACGTCTCGGCCCACCCACAGCGCGCTTATGAATTATTAATTGAAAATTATGTACGGCGCGTTGCGACGCGCCGTATATTATTTATCGAAGTTCAAGCTCTTTGCAGGGTCACGAAGCGCCCCGAGCATTATTATACTGGCTGGCCTATCGACCTGCGACAAGAAAAAAAAAAAAGAAAATTGTCCCCGACATCAGCGATTCCCGTGTTCGCGAGCCGAGCGTACGCGCATAAAAAACCAAACATTTATCATTTATCGAATAATTAATTGACTAATTACGATAATCCGATCCTATTGTCTTCTTCTCGTCGGAAAATTAATCTCCCGAACGTTATCGTCGTCGCGATTAATTAACGCAATTTTCATCGTAATATATCGCGTGAGAAAAGTGTCACGACTTTAAAATTCGCCCGATTAGTCGATGATCCTCGGGCTTACACGAATGACTCTCGAAAAAGTTTACGTGTGAGAAAACGCCTATACTTACGTGTATGTACGCAAGTAAACGTGGGTTTAGCGCGAGGGTGAGCGAGGCACGAGACACGAGTGTATTCCGCGAGAGAGACCAAGTCGCTAATTACACTCGCAATTAGCCCTCGAGCGTACGAGAACGTAATTTACGCCACGTACGTATAAGCGATACGAAGAAATCGGGATGAAAAGAAAAAGCCTTTCGGCGCGTCTCGTCGCCGACTCTCTCGATTCGTCGTCGGGCGAGAAAAGAACGAGAGTCGGATACGAAAAATATTTTCCGTGAAATATGCCAGTCTGTATTTTGTGATTGCGTCGAACGAGGGAAAGAGACGGATGTATAGAGTACGTCGATGCAGACTCTGAGACCTTATTAGCCCTGCAGCGTATTTCACGTTGAGAACTTGCGGTCATTGTATATATATATATATATATATATATATATATATATATATATATAGGTATATATATATATATATATAGGTATATATAGGTATATATATATATATATATAGGTATATATAGGTATATGTATATATATGTATGTATGTTTACGTGCATGTTAGTATGTATGTACATTCGCCTGTGTATGTTGATCGGACGAATTGAGCAAGCAAACCGAGGGCCGAGTGAGTAATTACTGTCGAGGCTGCGTGCGTGCTCACGGGTAACGAGGTAATCATCGAGAATCAAGGGCCCGATGGGCGCGCGTACACGACAAGCTCGTAACGAAAAAATAAAAAAGAACGCGACGTAGGAGAGATCGAGAAGCGAGGAATTTAAAGAGTGAAACAAATCGTTCTTATTATCGTTAAGAGAACGTACGACGAAAGTCTCGAGATATAAATCGAGGCGAATTTACGATCGAATCTTTGATTAGGTAGGTGTTCAATGTTCGATCAAGATTTTTTCTAATTAACGAGCCGAGAGTTATGTTCGGTAAGAAAATCTCACGATCGATCGATGTTTCGAGGAACGAATTTTTCTCGATTAGCTCGACGAAAGAAACTAATGATGAAACGTAACGGCTGATTACTCAATGATTAAAAAATAGATTTTTTTATAGATAATCGTTAAAAAGTAAAATAAAAATAAAAATTTGACGTAATGAAAAGAAATCGTATTTATTTTTTTGTATGCGATTCTTAGAAATATCGTCCGTGAGTCGATACTCAATAAAGCTCGATGCCCCTCCGCGATGCTCTCTCGTTCGTGTATTTCTGTGTGAGAATCGACAGGTGTCTTTCCCGTCGTATATATCTGTCCTTTAAGTACTTCTTACCGTGGAATTACGTCTGTCCTCGTTCGTCGCGAATCCAGTCTTTTTTTCTTTCTTTCTTTCTTTCTTTCGCCACTCATTTCACATCGTCGACCGTTCGTATCGTTCTCATCCCCTCCGACGTTCTCCCTTATATACATCGCCGATCCTTTTACGTTTTTTCACCGCGAGGCTTACTCCCGTTCGAGCGTGATTTCGATGTGTACAAACATATAATGCAGGAAAAAATCGAGAATATAAGGAAATTCTTATTTTCGCTTCGTTTGACGTAACGGTCGCGAGGGCGATGTACTTTAAATTCGTCGAGTCGACTTCGTATCGTCGACGATAATATCGTCGATAGCGAAAAATATAATTCTCGATCGTAAATATTGATTCGATTCGAAATCATCATGCGGTGATCGATTAATCATAATCGATAATTGAAAATATGCAATATCGGAAGCGAGGCGCGTGCTTCAATTACACGAATTCCTAGCGATAAAACGACGAGTCAATTACAATGGGAATTTAAATTTAACGGATATATTGAAATATTATGAAACAAAATTGGGAATGATTCGCATTTTTGTTTTACCTTGCGAAGACCATTTCGAACATTGTTTCCCTAATATTGGCAATAATTTTGCAACGATCGTTAAATTCGTATAATTCCTATCGAAATTGTCTCGTGATCATAACCAATCTCTATTTATTTTCTAAATTCGATCAACGGGACCAGTAAAATTCTTATCACAGACGGGACATATTCCTTTTGAAATGTATCGCAGAAGAATTATAACATCAGTCTCGTTGATCGAGGATACGTGTTACTCCGGCAAATGGCGGAAAGCACGAGAGGGAGAAAGGAAGGGGGTTGCTGCACGGAGAGTATGCAGGAGAGGCGCGCAAATACCTGATCCATTAGAGTAATTGCAATTTATTTAGTAATTACTTTAATTAGCGAAGCTCCACTTCGAAAGGTTCGCCAGTCGCACGAAGTAGAAAGAGTTGGAGTGAAGAAGATAGAGAAGAAAGAATAAATTGCGAGTAGAAAAGCGAGCGAGGAAGAGAAAAACGTATGAGAGGGGTAGAGAGAGAGAGAGAGAGAGAGAGAAAGAGTCAGTGAGCTGGATGGAATTAATTAATGAATTAGCCTCGAGGGATAAGGCGTAAAAACAAGTGAAAATCGGTAGGAGCGAGCGATTAAAGTAAGTGGAGTAAGAACGCAAGTTGAGTTAAGTAACTAAGTGGGGGATCGAGGGGAAAAGGAGTCCCACAACACCCCAGCAGGGGGATGGAAACACTCTCGTCTTCTCTCTCTCTCTCTCTCTCACTCGTCGACTTGTCGCGCGAAAATGAAATGAATTAATGGACGCCACCCCATCCCCGGCTTTCACGACTTACCCCTACCAGACTCGAAGCTTTTAATTCGCTACGAGGATTTGATGCAAATTAAACAAACATTTTTTTTTCCTACTCCTACTCTTCTTCGATCGAGCGTCCACCGGTTTATCGTTAAAAATGCTTTTTATCAAAACGAAAAATTCACCTGTGAATTAATGTTTCGCACACGAAAGACAAGAAAAAATTTCAAGAAAATCTTGAAAATGACAGAATCTTAAAGTGCTCTCCGATATGCCGTCCGTTTCTCGACGAATCGCGTTTTAATACCAAACAATAACGTCTGTCTGAACGTGCGCACGCCTGTCTCTCGAGCAGAAACGCTACGATGGAAAATATTCACGAGCGAAAACTTGCCGCGCGTCGAAGAAATACCTCGCTGCGCCCTGTCCGAAAATAAAAATGAAACGTAAACGGCGGACGCGGGGTATGTTCGCCGTACACAAATTACGAGAAAATAACACACACACACAAAGAGAGAGAGAGAGAGAAAGGTGAATATGAGAAATAAATGTATTCGGGCACGACGCGTCTAATTGAGTCGTAATAATTGCTCGCTCATTAGTAGCTACGTCCGTAACATTTTATTTATGTTGACTATATATATACATATAACCCACCAACATAAATATATGACGTTACCTCCGTTACCATATATCGCTCGAGCATATTGGCGAGAACGCGAGGAGCATTTTGTGAAATGACATAATTTGCGTACGTTGAGCCAATTGGCAGTAATTAAAGGAGAGGCAGAGAGACAGAAGTTGGACGACTCGACGGTACAGAAACGAAATTAAGTTGACGTTCTCTCCGTTGCTGGGCTCGATGGAAGACCGGCCAGTTTACACGGCTCTGCCCGCGTTTCCTTCCATTCCTCGTATACATGTACGGTTCTCTATATATATGTGTGTGTCCAACAGAGAGAGAGAGAGAGAGAGAGAGAGATATCTATACGCTGATGACACAGAAGCAACGACGATAAAACGTGAATTTGCATATACGTAACGACTCTCGGTTATTCCCGAGTGTGCGACGCGTCAACGTTCGAAGCTTAAAAATATATACATACGCGGTTCTCGCTCACAAGGACTCGGTAAACTCATAATTTCCTAAATTTTCATTCCTTCGGTCATGAATTTCGTACGTCGTCTCGCTCGCAGTTCGCATTTCCCGTTTCTCTCTCCCTCTCTCTCTCTTTTCGCTCTGTCTCTCCCTCTCTAAGTGCCTGGAAATAATAATCAACCTTCGGCCTCCGGGACCAGACGCGATTACGTTACGTTTTTTTCCTCCATCGAGCAAAATTCGCGGATGCGTGTCTACTGCTCGATGACTAATTTATGCGAACCGCTTGCGCCAAGAAGAGAGAGAAAGAGAGAGAGAAAGAGAAGGGACGAAAAGAAAAACGGACCGGGAGAAAGTAACGTCGCTCGTGCTTCGTACATCAGCTGACTTTATCTCTACCCGTCCCTCCGGTAGCGAAAAAAAAAAAAAAAAAAAAAAGAAAAAAAAACCCCGAGACACTTCGCTTCGACCACGGAGGAGTTTCGTTGCGAGGTAAAGGATGGAGAGATACGGTGCGAGGAACTTACGGAGAGGAGTCTTACTCCTCTGGAGTTATACGGGAACCGTTGAGAAGCGAAGAATGCACGTAACGCGCCCGCACACATACACACACACACACACACACAAATACAGAGACGCGCGTCTTACGTTTTCCGACGTGTTGCAAAGACTGTGCCCGCGACTGGCGAAGAAACGTACACCTGATGCGAAAGGACGAGAATCTGCAAGACTTTCCTTATTCCCGACGTTTTGCAACCCCCGGCGTGTGACGTGTGTAACGTATATTTTTATTTTTTTATTTGTTTTTTTCGTCGGTAAGAAGATCGCGGCGATTCTTCCCGAAAAAAAAGCCTCGTTGTATACGAACCAAGGCGTATTCCCGTGCATTTTTCAACAGCAGGGAAATAAACTTGAAGCGAAAAAAACGAAAGCCCAAAAAAGAAAACAAAAAACAGAAAATTTCGGTCAATGTCTACAAACGGCGAATATAAACAAACTTATATCGTATATTCCTACGCAAAAGATGTGTGTGTGTGTGTGTTTCGCGAAGAGGCTGAATTCTCGTGCCGTTAGAATTCGCTCAAAATAGCCACTGGCTTTGAAAACAAATACTGTTTTGTCGGGGAGTCGATCGCGACGAGAAAAAAGAAAATGAAAACAAAAAAAAAAAAGAAACAAAAAAACGCGACGAAAACCTCTTCTGCATCGATCGGTTCGATTGAATTACTCGTTGGCAACCCGTGGCCGGTCCACTCTCCTCTCGCTCTTCGAATCTCTACCCCCCTCCCCCCTGTCCCCTCTCTCTCCCTCGGCTCGGGGGTAACAAACCGAGGCAATTAACAATCAATCACAGGTGTCTCTCGCGTCATTGAAATGACGTCAAACATTGTATTTGTGTAATTGTCCATTTATTCCCGTCTCTCGCCTGTCACCTGACAAATTGCGAAACTCCAACGGTCGCACCAACGAGAGAACGAGAACCCTCTCGCGCTGTGCCCGCTGCAGTGCGCGCCATCCCCCTCGCTCCGATCGGCACCCCTCTGGTTTTGTACCCTCCACCTCGCCCCTCGACCCCTCCCTTAACCTCCACCGGCGAACGATACTCAAACCCCTTTTGCGGATAAACTATATATATATATATATATTATATATATATATATATATATGTATGTATATATTTGTATTTTATGGATGGAGCGCATCTCGTTCAGTTTCGCGATATAGGTACGAATTTTCCTGTCAATCGCGAACGAATCGTTGCATGTTATATTAATTAGCCCCGCTGTTGGCCCTGTGGGAATCGTTGCCGACGGTAATTGCGATTGTCGAAACGATTGACAATGAACGCGTAGATATTCGCGTATGGTACGTAACCAATATAGAGGTTAACAAATATATATATAACTATACGAATCTCGCGTCTCTCTCTCTCTCTATTTCTATATATATTTATATATATATATATATGTGTGTATATTTGTAAACGAACATAAACTATAACAGTGATCGACGATCGATCGCAACGAGGAGAAAATAATGATCGACCTACCTGC
>OX637868.1:3794790-4139790 GCA_951802705.1 Netelia virgata
ACCGGATACCTCTGGGTACGGAGAGAAGAGAGAAGAGAGAAGAGAGGGGGAATATCGTAGGAGGTTCGTAAACTGTTGGCCCGAAAGGCCTCGGCAACGCATTATATTCGCGTTATATTCCCCAGACGCATCGTCAATTAGAATTTTCTCTATCGCGGATCGACGGCGCTGTTGTGTCGATTTTAATGAATGTGTGCGCAGACATGGAGAATCGAGGATGGGTTCCTGACGCACGGGGGTTTATTATTCCAGGATGTGGTTTAGGCAGATAGAGATAGGAAACCTAGCGGAGGTTGTATATACGTTTAGAAGGTTTTTGGGGTTGTTTATATCGCTTTTGCATACTTTCTATACACGTTTCATTGAAGAAAAAATATGATTTTATCCGCAAAGTAACGATTTTTTCCAGTTAAAATAATCAATCGACAAATTTATCGTCGATAAAATAAAGAAAGAAAATCCGACGTTGACGACGAGATTGAAAAATGAGTGAAAAAATTCATAAATAAAACGCTAAACGAGTATCGACGACGTAATTACGACGTATTATACGTATATATATTCAATATTTACGCCTCTCTGTACACCACGTACGATATAAACAGAAACATAAGTTACACAGTGGAATTTACTTTACGATGAAAATTAACATAAATTATATCCAACCTACGTCCCGTTTCGTACATTTCTTTCTTTTTTTTTACTACTTTTAAACATTCCTTCCCTATACGCCCCGTTGCATCTTTGCGAACCGTGTACATATTCACGATCCAATAATTATCCATTTACTGGTTGCATTGTTCTTTCACGGAGCGACCAACAATTTTACCGAATTTCCATAATAAGTTGACGGTTACAAGACGATTCCCCGGTGTTTCACCTACAGCGTGTGAGAGTCTTATCGTTTATGAATATATATAGATATAAAGGAGCTATGTTAAAGGACGAGGGCGTAAATCTCTTCGTCCTCGTCTCGCTATGACCCAAACGCGCTCTCTCTCGCTCTCTCACCTCCACGCTCAACCGTCTTGTCGCAACGGGCCCGTACGATAACGATCGAGGGACGTGCCCCGTTTTATTCTTCTTCTTCCTCTTTTGTTTTTCTTTCTTTTTTGCTATTTCCATACCTACGATCATATCGACGATACACGCTAAAACGAAGTGGCGTGTCGGTTACGGATGGAATATCGCGCTACCTTCGAAGGGTCCTCCTCAACGTCGCTTCTTCCACGCTGAGGTAATAACACCTGTGCCATATATTTTGTAGGATAGTGCGTCGTATTTCATTTTCTTCTTCTTCTTTTGTATGAAAAAAAATCATAAGCCGTAAAATTATTCGTATAAACGATGAATAAACGTGTCGCTCGAGAGAATCAGGTAAAAAAATCGATTCTAAGGTAAAAATAAATGTTTCGTCAGCTTCGACTTTTGTCGTTGGTTTATCGTGAAGATCGAGAGAATCTTGGAGATTCTCGTACGCGACGGGGATAAAACACGTCTCTGTATGTGTGGTAACCGCGCGGCATCTCTCGGAACGCGAGCTTTGGTTATGCAAATTGAAATCGGGAGACTGGTGTGTTTAACTAAAGCCCATCCTCTCCCTCTACCCCGACTACCTCCCAACCAACCCCTGTAACCGGCAAGGGTGTCTTCTCGACGTATTTATAACCCCTTCCTTCCCGTCAGCTAGCTCGCAGTTCCGGCGTTTCCTCTGATGAATACCCCGTGCACCCTCCCCACCCCATTTCTATCAGATTTTCCTTCCTTTCGTCTCACAGGCTGACTCTACTTAAAGTTTAACAAATTTCTCAAACTCGTCGCGTCTTTTGACTAAAACTGCGAATAGACCTCGTACATTGTCCCTGTTTTATTTTCCTTTTTTTCTCGTATTATTCTTCCACAAAAATGCTAGAAAATGGTCGACTTATTTAATAATAAAATAATTTATGAAAATACAAATTTTTATCTCGACGATAATTAATACGAACAATTTTATTTCGTGAAAATGATTATTCGTTATTTCGTATTGTTCGTAAATACGTATCCTAAATTTATAATTCGGACGCGGAGAAACTCGCTTCGAGTTAACCCTTTTCATATACTCGCTGCGTCTCGTCCCTGTAATCCTTCGAGCATTCATGCGACACGTCGTAGCGAGAGTTACCTGCAAAGTGATGCAAATATCGCGTCGAAGCCTGCGACGCTAGTTGATTTTGACGTTTCGAACGGAAGAGAGGATAACACCGGCGTGAAATACACGCGTGCGACGACACATCGGGCACGAGTCGAAAGCGTCACGCTGTTTGTCTTGTCGTTTTCGGGGGCTAGGAAGGGAGGAATGAATTCCGTCAAGACGCTTCGCGATGATTCACTACTTTAGTCTGTCATAACTCGCGGCAAGATTCGCGGAATTTGTTATTTCATGGTATAAATATTAATGTCGGCAAGGTTAACCCTCTAGTGGTAACGTTTATGCAAACGTACGACGCTCGATGTAAAATACGAAAATATGAATACGATTTTTCATCTACTACCATCGATAATTCAATTTATCTTAATCATTTTTCGCGATAATTTTTTAATAAAATTATAAAAATTCGTCATCACGAATTAATTCAACGAACGTTTTAACGAATTAACTTTCCTCTTTTACTCGACAATTATTCCAATGATTCGCATTCGATTCTTACGACTACTGAAAAAATCGATTTTTTATTACGATCGTTCCGAGGCAACGATGGATTATTTCTCTTCCCCCATTTATTCATCCACGGAATAATCCGAGTCTCTCGTTAATGATTAATAATTTAATATCGTAGAACAAGATATTCCGCGAATATCGTGCTATTATGTATACAATATGGTATCGAGAGGGTGGAAAGAGGAAGAGGATGAAAGGAGGCTAACGGGGAAACATGGATCGATCGTCGGTTTTCGGTGAAAACGCGTATATATATATATATATATATATATATATATGCATATACAGTTTTGCTTCTATATCTCTATCTCGTGACGAGAGCAGAGAGGCAGGCGCACATCGCTGCGGATTGTGATTAGGGACCGGTCGACAAACAATGCCTAATTACATAATTATTGTGCCGCGGGTCATAATTAAGACACATTACTCCTCCCTTCCCCCCTCTCCTCCCTCCAGCTGGTAATTCATTACGCTTAATGTCTCACCCTTACCCCCTTCTCTCCCCCCCTCTCTCTCTCTCTCATCCCCTAGCCAACTTCCCTCTCGACCCCACTCCATTCTGTCGCGCGTCCTACGTTTCATCGTGGATGACAGTCGCAGTGAATTATCGGCGTGCGTTGCACCAAGATATCTACGACCCTCGGTTTTGGCAACTTTTCCCATCTACATTTCTACGATTAGTTCGTTAAAGCTGTAAAAAAAATATGTATTATTCGACAAACGTTTCGTAATCGACGTCGACTGGTCGAACTTAGAGCTCGACGAGTAATTATATTTAGCACGAAAATTGTATTGTTTCGATTACGATGCGTAGATTTTTTGTTTTGTTCTCTCGCAGCGAGTTGTTGGTTCAATCGTGAACTCGATTACAAATATTTCCGGGACGATATAGACACAGTCGGCGTTTCGAAGCGTGCTTCGCGACCCTTGGGTGTACGCGATAAATAGAGGAGCTAGAAACCGGTAGAGAGTACTCGGCTCGTCGGGGTTATTTGCACGAGTTTGCAAATAGTCTCCGGAAATCGAAGCCAACCGAACCGAAGAATTGATAAATTAGTTATTCCGTCAGTCGTATACGAACGTCGATGTATCCGTTATTCGACGTCGTCGTCCTCCTCCTCGTCTCGCTATCGCTTAACCGTCGACGATGTATAACAGATCGCGCGGTATACGTTTCGCTCTCGACTCCGCTTTTCTCTCGTTGCCGATACCTTGTTTGATCTGAGGTTACTGTGAAAATATACGAGAACACGGTGGATATACATCGACGATTTCTACCTCTAGATGGCTATCGCCTGAGAAAGGCGATGCCCTCGAATAACGAAAATTTATTTTTCACGGAAGACTGAAGTTAATTCATCGATTCGACGAAAAATTGACTTGAGATTTTCTTTTTTTTTTTCTTTTGGTTCTTCGAATCGCGCGATTATTTAGATTATTCTTATCTATTCGTTAATTTCGAGTCATTAAAGATCGAAAAAGCTTAGAAACGGGACGAAGGACCTTACTCGAATACAGAATTGCCACGTGAATTCGTCCCTCTGGGTAAATACGAGTGTTATGGACCGCCGGGTGTGTTTGCTTCTCGACTTGTACGAAATCTCGTCGTTTTCCCTTCTCGAGTCTTATACCCCGTGAGTAGCGCCCTCTATGCACTGTTTCGGTGCTATCCAATTAACACTCTAAGAATCCAATTCTACACTGAGATAATTCCAAGATAGTATTGCGATCTTTCTCTCTCTCTCTCTCTCTCTCTCTTTTGGTTCTATCGCGACGCCCGGCTTCGAAGGATTAGAGAGGCTAATATTTGTCGAGTGAATCTCCGGCGTGCCGGAGAGAGAGATTCTCCAATCCTTCCTTGGGGATAAACTTATACGCTTATATACACGTTTTACCATATATCTATCTATCTAAGTATAAATATCACGACCGCGCGTACCTTCTGCTCCGGCTCCTCCTTCCTACGTACGTCGTCATCCACGCACGAAAATTTCACTCGCGAGAAAACGCGACATAACAAAATCCTTCGCATAGAAAATAAACCTATCGATATAGCTATATATTTATGTTTTGTTTCATCAACGCGTGAATTATAATTCGTACGTCGTAAATAAATCGAATGAAAATCAATCTCAAACGATCGTTAATTTTTGCGAAATTCGATTTTCTCGAACAAGCGCAATTTCATTCGCGGAGCATTTTAGCGCCCCGAGCATTCTTCGCAGTATCGAACGTTTCAATTGGAAGCATTACGTACCTTGGCGTAGAAATTTATACCGGCATGGAATTGATCACGTATATATATATATATATATCGTTCGATTTCGAGATCAAAACCGATAATTTCGAGCAGTCGATCGTTAAAACTGTTCGTGCTCAGGATTTGCAAGATTTCCATTCGAACAGGCGCTAAAGGATGTATAATGCGGTGTGTGATTGTAGGCCCGGCAATCGCGAGCCGATTGTGCTCCTGAAGGCCCGCTAACTATCTCAAACTAGCCCCATTCAAACTCTCTCTCTCTCTCTCTCTCTCTCTCTCTCTCTCTCTCTCTCTCTCTCTCTCTCTCTCTCTCTCTCTCTCTCTCTCTCTCTCTCTCTCTCACTCTTTCTCTCTCTCTCTCTCTCGCTCTCTCTCTCTCTCTCTCTCTTCTACTCTATCTCTATCTCTCTGTCTCTCTCTCTCTTGCCTGCAGATTCCGAATGTGGCTTGCTTCATCGCGATCTCGATTTCTCTCCACGCGTGCATCCATAGATTCGATACTACAGACGTATATATACTTGCGGTGAATGCGACATATACGCATATACAGGACCGATCGAATGCAGATGCGGCTCGAAGGCTGCTCTGCTACGATCACGAGTATATACAAGCCTTAGAAATCGAATCGTTTCCGGTTTCCTAAGTTCCTAAGTTTCGGTCTTTGAGTTTCGAATAAAAGACTATATATTTCTCATCCAGGTGAAAATAAATATTCGATCAGAGATTCAAAGAGTTTGTCAGAAATAAAGAATCATTGTTATTATTCGTCGTTATCGTCGCTATTTTAATGCACGACTAGACCCATCATCGAAGCTTTCGGCACATTCGTCTCTTTTGACCGAGCGCGTTTCACCCTAGGGGAAAATTCGATTCGCGCGTTGGGTAAACGATGAAACGGTCGAGCTGTTTGCCGCGTCCTTAATAACGATGTTTGACGTCACTCCGACGGCTTTACCTTAACTAGCTGGTTAATGTTCTCTTGTGCCGTAGCCAAGAACATTTTCCGAGGCGTCGACGTCGTCGACGCCGCCGGTCCTCGAGGACGATAACGTCGCTTCCGTGAGTAAGCTCGTATATTCACCACAGTCTCCTTTTAGTCCTTCCGAAACAACGGCGATGACGAATACGACGACGACGACGACGACGTCGATGGAGAACCACCCAAGGTTTGAAAACCGAACAAACTCGGTTAGAGAACTCTCGGTGTTAAATTCAGCGTCAACCTTGCCTTCTACCCGGGGCTCTTCGGACGGTGCGATGTTCGATTTATATCCATCCTCGGTTTTATTACTATCGATCGTTAAAAAAATAAACAAAAATTCTTGACCCAAAATCCTCTTGATTAAAAATCGATTTATAAGAATTTTTTTTCTTTTTCTTTAATAACTTTTATCAAATCGATCGCCGGTTGAATTAAGACTAATCGTCGATCGAGATTCACCCCGTATATTTTACGTGAAAACACATTCGTATAATTTGAGGTCGAGTGATTTTTATATTCGACAAGATATTCGACGATAATTTTGTCTAGACTAGAGTCGTGCTTCGTGACGTTTCGTTCGACGTTCTCGTCACTGTGTCCACTTCTCTATCGAGATAGCATCAGATTTCACGATAAACGATCGAATGTTAATAGAAAATGGAAATTTGTTTGAACTCTACCACGGAAACTCGTCGCAGCGGGATTTAAAATAATTCGCTTTCTTTTTTTCCGATACAATTCTCTACGATCTAAACCGAACGACGTACGTGCTTTTTCTTTGCTTTATCCGTGTGAATGATTATGGAACGAGGAGTCGCGGACGTGACCCTCGCTTGTCAAGATATCAATGTATTAGGTCGTATAACGTATTTCTCTTATGCAACTGCTGGTTCGTCGAGAAAAATAACACATGGCGTAACGGATTTCTAATTATACGTCAGGCTATTCGCATTATTATGCTAAACGACGTCTCGATGGAGACGGTTAACCCGTGTAAAAATTAAAAAATGATAATAAAAAGAGAACATCGAATCGCGATTTTATCAAGAACGTGCTATAAAAACGAATGAAGGATAATTACAAAAGTATGTACGTTCGTTTACGTTTATAATACTATTTCACAGAATAATGATTTTATTTATTCCGTCGTTTCTCCCGTTTTATATCGTGATCTTTTATATCGAATCGCGAAATAAATCGTCCTCCGCGAGAGTCGTGAGTCACGTGGCAAATTCTAAAAATCGATCGTAACAATCGATAGTCTCTATAGGGAATCGCTTCCGTTCGCAATCGCGAGGAACGATATACAATGTTTTGTTTTTCCTTTTTCTCTAGATTTGTTCGTTATCACACGAACATCTGACCGCTCTGTGAGTCACAAGAATTTTACATCGCTTTTGAATAATTGAACAAAATTCAGTCACGATCGTATCTCGCCTTCGAGACGATCCTTAAGTCGGCGGACCATTCGGAATGCCGCGAACGGGTTTCTATTGAAAAGAAAAAAGAAAAACTAAGAAATTGAACGAATTCTCGATATCGAGATTCGAATTTAACTTTTACCTTCGTCGATAGAACGCTTCCTCGTGGCGGTTTCACTATTATTTCCTTCACGAGAAGATTCGAGCTGGCCTGATTGTCTAACGACGGTCTCTGTCGCCATTGACCCATTTCCATGTTGTATTTAGGACGTGGCAACCATCTTCCAAAAAACGAATTTAACATCGATACGATTCAATTTTTTCTTTTTTTTTTGAGTCGACAAAATTTCGACACGAGAATTATCCTCACCTGTGAATTACCGGCGAGAGCAAATCTCTGTCTATCGCCGAGGGATTTCGCGGTCCTGAGATCCACGTAACGAAACCACCGACGACAATAACGACGCTCGTCCCTAATCCTGTGATCCAGTGATACGAGAGACGATACAACGGAAATACGTCGTCCTCGCTGAATTTATACGAAAATAAAAATTATATCGAAATTAATGAAAAATGATTTTATCAACTTTTTATAAATATTTTATGAAAAATATGAAAAATCAATAAATTTCAAGTAAAATACGTAAAATCGTACAGACTCACTATGGACTCGTCGCGAACTGTTTGAGAAAGCTTTCGGTCAAGTTCGCCGGACAATTGTCGAGCGGAACGGGAAGTTTCTTCGGTATCAATAATTCCGAGCCTACGGCGATGTTAGCACCGAGACTCGCCCATCCGGCAACCACGAATCCTGCAACTGCACCGACAAATGCACCCTACATTGCGCAACAAATCGAAATATCGGTAAAAGCCTCGTCCCCTTCAGCAAAGTAACGGATCGAACGAAAAAAATAAAAATAAAAATATCCACGACGATAGTACCTTGGAATTTGTCCAAGGAAAAAGCATGCCGAGAGTGAAAACGCCGAAGGAGGTACCGGCGGCGATCGCGGCCAAACTGCCCGTTACCTGAAAACTCGACGATGATAAAATCCAGAAATTTACTATTGACTATTCATTATTTTTGTTGAATTTTAAATGAATTTACCGCCAATACACCGCCCAATTTTTCAACGAGAAAGATAAATCCCAGAGCGACGAGACCGAGCATAATGACGATCGATTTGACGAAAATATTCGCCACGCGATCGCTCGGTTTCAGTCTGAAACAACCCTTGATGAAATCCTCGAGAAGGACGACCGAGGTTGAATTCAAACCGACCGATAAAGTACTTTGAAGGAAAAGAAAGACAGAATGAAAATTTAATCCGGGGTTGAAAAAAATGATTAATTAAGAAAAAAGAAATTGTACCTAAGCGCAGCGCCAAAAATTCCGGCTGTAAAAAGGCCAGGAATCCCGTGAAGATCGCCAGCGATTTCCATCACGTAAGCCGGCAATAATTGATCGTCCGCCGTTATAACGCCGGTAGCCCGTGGATCGCATTTAGGCGGTGCCCACCAAGCTAAAAGTACGAGACCGCACCAACAGCATAACGATATGAAGGCCATCGCACCTACGGTGAATATTCCGACTACTCTGAAACGATTATTATAATTTCGACCTCTTTAATATATTCACGAACAAAATTTGTATATCTTTCTTCATGGTAACCAGCGATTCGTTGTCTCGACTCACACTTTGCACATTTTTTCCGTTGGCAATGAACTGTAGCGTTGTACCATGGTTTGATTAACGGAGATATAAGAAGTACTGTAGATAAACGAGCCGATTAAAACCGTCCATACGGTGTGTCTGGTATAAGGCGAAGGATCGGTACTAAACGAAACAAAAAAAAATCAACAATTTTAACGTATCAAAACATGGAGATGAGAGTTCGAGTTTGATACGAGGATGAGAAATTACTTGAAAAATTGAATTCTATTCATTTCGGCCGATCGTCGCCAAACCTCGGCGGGTCCGCCGATTTGATAAGTTCCTAAGATCGTCACGGTCGCAACGGCCGTCATCATGATGGCGACTTGAAAAGCGTCGGTCCAGACTACGGCTCTTAGGCCACCCTTGATAACAAAATAATTCGTTCTCAGGACAAAAATAAATTCTAAGCAAATATTTGCCTCGTAGTCGAAAGATTCTCGAAGCGATTTTTTGTTTATTCGAGCAAAAGGGAATTTCGCGAAACGCTTCGTCATTGAGAAATCCTTCGACGTTGACTCTATAGACAATGGCGACGATGCTTAGCGATAAACAATTTTCCAAAGAGGTCGACTCATCCACGATAAATCCCCATTAATTCGTAAGTTTAACAAATTGTTCGAATAATTACGTAATGGTCCTGCTGGGAGGGAAAGGAAGATAACGCGATAGAGGGAAAGAGAGAGAGAGAGAGAGAGATGAGAAACGAAGGAGGGGTGCGATTAATCACTTTTGAGCGAGGCTTTTGTGACCTCTCCGAGACTAAACCAGCAACGAGCCACTCGATGCCACGGTATCAGCCATTGTCTTCCAAGTCGGCTCCATTGTCGTCCTCGAGACCCTGGCTTTACTTCCATAAACATTTCGGCGTGCTCAAAGAGCTCTTCCTCTCTCCGACATTGTACGTACCGGCACAAACTCCTATGGAAGACAACGTTCCATTCCCCCTCTCTCTCTCTCTCTCTCTTCCTCGCTAACTCTCCATAAAGGGATAAAATAGTTTTCTCGGCATTTTCCAGCATAAAAGACGGTGAGAATATTCTCACAGATTCAACGCGGTTGTAGAACGCGAAGCATTTTGGATGAAACATCGCACGACCATAATGCAACGTCGGACCTTCGGTGACGTTACCGCGGCAATTAATCTGATAATTGAACGAAGCGATGAAGAGATATAAGCCGCTATATCAATCCCTTAATTAGTCACGTATAGTCACACGGTGCGTTTCGCGCTCGAGACAAG
Organism: Netelia virgata; assembly: GCA_951802705.1. Classification (NCBI taxonomy): domain Eukaryota; kingdom Metazoa; phylum Arthropoda; class Insecta; order Hymenoptera; family Ichneumonidae; genus Netelia; species Netelia virgata. Next base: position 3,805,112 of record OX637868.1, read on the forward strand.
GATCGCGATCTCTCAATTGTCGCGAATTCGTGATTCATCGGATCGCGGATGAAATGGATTTTTTTTATGACGTTTTATCGGCTCGTTAGGAATGTCGGCGGAGGAAATATTTGATTGAAGTTGACGCTACGTCTCTCGTTCTCTATTATTTTTTTTTACCAGAGATTCAAGAATTATTACGTAGTATAAAATTTATTTTCTTCCATTCGATGGAAAAATATGAAATACTCACCAAAACGGTGTAGAACATGCAGACGCAACAAACGATCCCTCCGATCAAATGTATGTTTATACCACTGACTGAAATTAAATTATTAAGAACATTTTTTTTTTCGTAAAAGAATAAAAATAGTTAATTATTCGGAACTCGAGTTGGAAAACTGGATTACCTTGATTCAGTGCCAGTGACGGTACGTAAACGACTATCGATTGATAAAGCACCACGTCGATTACGAAAATCAACGATATGAGTATTCTCACGCCACGATTAAATCTGATCTCGAGATACTGTGGAAATTTTTCATAATTGTTCAATCGATTTGAAAAATCGTCGATCGATCGATCGAGACGACTTTTATACGTTTACGAACCTCGTAAGCAGAATTCAGCTTCAACGTTGTAAATACGGGAAGATAAACATTTGCGACGACGATACCGGAAAACATGAGCGATATTATCGTTATCCAATATTGCGTGCCGAAATTGTAAATCTCAGCTGGTGTACCGAGTATCGTCACGCCGGAGATAAAACTGTGGATAAAAATAATATCGCGTTTGATCACGATCGAATCAATCGAAACGATTAAACTTTAATGACAAGTCGTAATTAATAATTTTTGTTTTTTACAATTAAATTGTTTTGTTTTTTTTTTATTATTTTTTTATCAGGATCGTTAATCTCGCTACCTGGCTACGAGGGATGCCGAGACAGGATAAAATCCCATGTTACTACCCCCCAGTAAATACTCGAGAGTGCTTGATTTTCTGGCTCTTCTGAAGTGCCACAGGCCAGCGGCAGCGGAGAGCCCGAGCATAGAGCCGAACACGAGCCAGTCTATCCAGTGAAAGTACCATCGCTCCTCTCCCTCGATCATTCTATGCAAATTACAAGTTTTGTCGACTATCAAAAACAGAGAACAAAAAAACGAGACGACGTCCATTCAAGCCACGAATAGTCATAAATTTCCAGCCTGCTGTATGAATGGTATAACTAAAAAAAACAACATTGCTTTTAAATCATTGGAAAAATTGTAAACTTAATTTTTTTCCTGAACGCGAAGAATTTCATTTCTTTTTTTCTTTGTTTATAACTGTTGGAACATGGAAAAGTTCGTTATTGTGAGAAATCTATGCTCGTGCGAGAAACTTCATGTACCATTGCGACACATCGAGGCTGAAAACTTTAACGAGGCGAAATTAGCGCGATGCGTGTCGAGTAACAGGGAACGGTCATGGGTCAGTCTCTCTCGCGAACATCAACAAAAATATTACAGGCTGTACGCGTGCGAGAAATATAACAATTCGCACGCGAATGAGGACGAAGAATACATAATTGAAAATATCTCGAAGCGATATTACGAAGGATTTTAAAGTAAATGAGATATTCGCTGCCGAGTGGAAAAGGCTGCATCGATCAGACCGCCAGAATTTTAATATTCGAATAAATTTCAATCGTAGCACATTTTACTTGCAGTTTGCATTTGGTTCACGCCTTCTACTCTAAATCCACTAAAGTTCAAGACTTTGAATGCAAGCGAATTATATATCGAAGGAATTTTCCATTAATTCCGAGTTAAATGAAATTTCGTACTCGGAAGTGAATAAGGCTGTATCGCTCGGACAAGACGATTCAATTTGAATCTTGACTGTCGCTTTTGTCTTCCGTTCTGTCATATTTTAAACTATGAATAATAATACAAAAAATTATCGTAAATTACTCTAAGAAAAAAAACATTGGATCACCCAGAACATAACTACAGGGGGGAAAAAAATTGTCTCTCTGCGAGTTTCACCGCTAAGCGAATTCGTCGCGAAACGATGGTATATACGTACTTGGAAAGCTTTATAAATAGTTTCCTTTATATTTAGTAGTGGCGACTTGTACAGTCTAGCGACCACGTGAGAGTGCCGGCGACACCGGGTCAATATATGATGTTCCTTTCGTTTCGAGAACAACACGATACGTGTCGTTTGTGCATCGGCCTCGTTGAAACTATATCCACCTCGGATCGTCGATCGTTACGACTCGGTTTAATATACTAATACAAAATTAAACTCTTCTCGATCACCTTGACCCTCATCATCGTGACGATCTTCAATTGTGAAGCGCCTATAGTCGATACGAATACTCACGGGCGTAGTTTCACGATTGGCAAACACTCGATTAAATAAATATTTATAAAACTACAAATATAAATATAAAACGTGAATCTTTATATTTAGCCAATGATCGATCGATCGATCGTTGTATCGTCGCGTTGGAACTTCAGCGTGCCATTGAAACGAACGGAGAACGGAGAACGACAGGAGTGTCCGATAAGACACGGTATTTTCCACTGTTGTATTTATCGCGAAGCAGCGATCGTCGTGTATTACAGAAAAGCGACGAACGTGAGGAATTTACCGATCGCGCCAACTCGATCGACGAGCGATCTACGAACGACTGGTAACGATAAATCTCGTCGCGAGTCTCTGGTCCACTCGACAAATTAAGAAGGAGACTGTGTACGTGCGTGAGGCAGGTCGAATACTGAACAGGACGAGTCGAGTGTGCTCGAATGTGTTTGCAATCGGTTGGTAGACTGTGGAGAACGATACTCAGAGGCTCGAGAAAGTTTTCCACTCTCTCGTCCGGCAGATGTTGCTCCCCGTTAGAATCGTGTTCACCAATGAAGAGATCCAGTTTCTTCGGTCAGCTGTTCGATTGACCCATGAGAATTTCTCGTCAAGTGATTTTGCGACGTGTTAGACTCGACGAAAGTTCAAAAGAGTTTTTTTCTCTTTCGATCAATACCCTCGATAGCAACCTGCAATGTTCGATGATAATCTTATGGATTTATCGAATGAGAAAACTAAAATACATTTTATTAATCTCATTTGATATTTGACCAGATAATTACGCGTTTCGCTAACACGGCGAGAATTCAGGAGCAATGAATCTCGTTCAAGGACACTCGTCGACACAGTCTCGGGAAAGGCATTGGTTCCTCAAGAACGAAGAAAATACAATATATTTGATTTTGTTTTCTTCTTTTTTCTGTCTTCTTTTGTTTTGGCTTCCACAGTTTGGAATGATTTTTCATTCGATACGAGTATCGACGATGACAAACGCAAATAGTACGACGGATAATACAATCTCCGTTAATTACGATCCCAAAAAACCACACGCAAAAATTCTTATTTGTGTTCGTCGAAAACGAAAAAAAACCTAATTTTTCATTTTTCTTTATCGTCTTCTTCGTTTATCGAACATTCTTACTTTACAATGCATATAAACTCTATTACACTACGAATTAGATTATTTCAGAACGATACAGGTGACAATCTCACAACTCGTCATTCTTTCATATACATAATCCTCCAGATTCCACGTGTAAAATAAACAAAATTGGAGCTATCTCTTTCTCACGTGTTGACATCGTACGAGGACAGATTTTACGATCGTACGTCGCATGAAATAAAAAACTGAACATTTTTTATGTACGAGGAACGATAAATATCGCGATTAAGTCGTGATATACACTGTTGACAAAAAAAGGAAAAGCTGAGATTTCATATTGATATAAACTTTGTGAGAACACCGAACTAGACTTTATACATGAATTTTTGATCTCGTTGCATGCTTTCATCGTTTCTACGTGACAGTCGTCGGTGACCGGATATCTAACCATCGTGCAAGCCGCCCTTGCACATCGAATGCGTGGAATGTAAGAAAAAAAAATGAAACAGAAAACATTGAAACAGTCGAAAATTTGTATCGTTATTGGTGCAGATATCCTGTCTTTTGCGTGTACCCACTAAAACAACGTGTTCACCCACTTGAGCCGATCGGTCGACCGCGAGCAAAGTATATTATTTTAGTAGTTATCGTAGAATTTCAATGCGAAGGCGGGTTAGGTTCTTTGCGATGAGCAATTTACCTCGTACATAAATATCATCATGTTACATAGTAACACAGTCTATGATCAATAGAATTGTTCCATTTACGAAATCGACTCGTATATCTATTTTAAGGTTCGAAGGCAGGTTTATCGAGTGATAAGTATTACGTAGGGTGAGAGAACAAAAGAAAAAGAAAAACGGATGGGACTGGTAAACGAATATTCGTTTGTCAAGCGTACCGTTTCGTCGATCAAATTGACGAACGCTGTACATACACGTTGTATGAAAAATTTATCGTCCACGAGTTCGCTGGGCAGAAAAAGGAAAGAGGACAATAAATGTTTACTTATCGTTAACGTGGCGTTGCTGAGCCGGTGCGCGAACGAATTACAATACTCATCTTGTACTCTGTCGTGAATCGAGAGAAGAGAATAATCGAGACTCGAGTCTCTTAATGATGATATAATAATCACAGTTTCCGAGCTCCACCTTCGCCAAAGAGCCATCGACACGCTCGGTCTACCGCCCATGCCGCGACGAAGCTCACAATTACTACTAGAATTAGAGTTGTTCGAAACTGCAAAAACGAGAAAATAAAATTAATTAGCGATATTAATTAAAGATTTATCGTTCGAGCCACGTCTTCGTGTTAAACTGTCTCACCTCGCTCGGGAATTCGACGAGTTCCAATCGCTCGCCTATACTAGGCAAAAATCCGCAAGCAAGACCGATTATGAGAGCCGAACTTCCTAGCAGCGAATACAAAAGTCCCTTGTTTTCCACTAAGCTCTCCATAAAAGGTTGGCCCTGTTATATTTCATAATTAACAAAAGTAGTCACAATATTTACATTACGATTCGCCTTAAAAATTAACTTACCCTGTAATTTATGGCGAAAGTCGAAATTTGCAACGCCATGGATATTATGTACACCGTACTGTTGATCAAATTGATTTCGTACGGTTCCTCTTCCTCGGCACTAGAACTTTCGGACGAGCCGGTGACGTCGGTCAAATTTTTCGGCGCCAAGATTTCGCCAAGTTTGCTCTCATGTCTACGGAAGAAGTGATATTTAAAAAAAAAACATGGCAGTTACGAATTGCTGAAATAGAATAACGCGAATCAACTTACGTGATCGAGTACAAAGTTGCTTCTTGAACGAGATAAATCAAGCACAAGAAATGCACGCCAAATTGCAGTAAAACGGTCAATATTGTATAAAGATTGAAGATATTTGGCAACGGGCGTTGTTTCGACAAAGTCTTGAGCGGTTTCGATTTTGATATGAACAGGAAACAACCTGCTAATAAGAGTCCCTTCACCGTTGCTTGCGCGTCGCTGAACTTTACTCCGTTCATGTAAAGCACCGATTGACTGTACGCAAGCACGAGGGCGGTGAGCGCTAGAATCTTGAACATCTGCAGCGTCGTCACCAAAGTGCATCGCCCTTGCTTTATGATGTGACATACTAAAAAATGAAATAAAAGTAATAAAAAACATTAATAAAAGTAAAAGAAAAACGTTAATAAAAGTAACTGTTTCGAGGCTTATAGAAAATGGAAACTCACTGCACATAACTGTCGATAGCGTGCTTGTGAACGGAGCAGCGATCGACGCATCGCCCATTTTCACGATATTAGCCGAGTCCTGTTCTTCCAGTTCTTGCAAAATATTTTGTATTCTGGATGGCGCACCAGCGTTCTGTTGTCGTCCGAAGTGTCTGGGCCCGTTGTTCGTATTATGAGTATTTCCAACTGCAGCCGTATCTTTGCGATCCGCGTGTTGCGAAGGAGCCGAAAATATCGCCACCCCTGATAATAAAACCAAGTATGAAGATTTAAACCAGAATTCAATTTATATATTTGCACGCGAAAAACGCCATTCCTTCGGTATTCTCGACTTACCGACTGGCGCGTGCTTCAATGCTCCAACGTCGTTCGTACCATCACCGCACATCAGAGTCGTGTAGCCAAGACCTTGCAACGAAACTATTATGAACTCCTTTTGTTTGGGCGCGCATCGAGCAAATATGGCAATACGAGGCAACAATTTGCGCATGAGTTCCAAATCGTTGTCCTTGAGATAAGTCAAGCCCTGAATCACAAGAGAAAGAATATTAAGAATGATTGTTCGTTTAGAACGAGGCTGCTCTATTGCCCGCTAATCGCTCAAACGTACATCACCAGTTATACAAAGCATGTACATGTTCCAAATTTCTTTTCCTTTAGCGATGTTTGCACGATTCAACGGCACGTTTTGCATCTGGTCAACACTTTGCCAGCACCATGTTTGACTTATCTTTGTCAATACGAGAGTCACCTCCTTAGTTGTGAAGTGTAATTCGCGACTAACGTGACAAGCCGTCAACGGATTGTCACCGGTAATCATGACGACCGAATGCGATGCATTGATAATTTCTTTTATCGCAGCCTTAGAATCAGGCTTCAGGGGACAGCTTATACTTATGAAACCGACAAACTTCAAATCGCGTTCGAGCTCGTCACGCGACATTTCACGCACTTCTTGGGAGGAAATTCCAGAACGCAGGTGACGGTGACCCAAAGCTAAGACACGAGCACCACGACGCGACAAAGACAAATACGTACGATCATAATTATCGGGAACCTCGGCGAACTGAAATGTGAAATACGGTGAGCAATTCGAAAGCGAATTGATAGCAAAATTGAAGATCCTTCGAATCAGAGTCTGAAAAATTGTCGACGCACCATGTCCTTCAGAGTTTCGGGTGCTCCTTTTACAGTTACCACGTAGTTCATTTCTCCTGGGTTTGAGTTGAGAGCGTACGCCGATACGACGGACATACGCTTTAAAGCTGAAGAGAAGTGATGCCTGTATAAAATCTTCAAAACCGGGGATTTTCCTTTTCTTGGAATTGCAGTCTCATCTGGAAAGTACCAGCGTCAGATTGAACATTCATTGATCGATACAATGTAATGAAAATTTTCAATAGAACGTACTTTTCGTCAAATTCCAATTAACCGCTTGTAACATGACTTTCTCGAGTGGATCACCGACAATACCCTCATCGATCTGAACGAGAGAGTGACACGTCGCCAATACTTGGGTCGTTTCTTGCGAAGCATCATCGATCCGTACCACTCGTGAATCGCCACTGACAAAATCATTGAAATGTAATTTAAGGAATAACCTTGTTTCTGTTAGAAAACACTTACTTGACCCCGGTTACCCCTTCGACGACTAGTTTGTCACTGGTTAAAGTTCCTGTTTTGTCGAAACAGCAAATATCGACTTTGCCAGCGAATGGAATTCTAAATGGTTCGGTACAGAAAACGCCTAATTTTGAGAGTGCTATGAGCGACGTATTCACGGCTAATGACAATTCAATTGGCAATTCCGGTGGCACGACCGACGTTAGAATGAGGGTACATTCCAAAAACAATTTATACTTGTTTTTCTTCGGATCTTCGGATCCTACGAGACGAAAATTAAATAAACTGACGTTAAAACGTAATTTTTACGACAAAAACCTTTTCTCGTACCTTTGACCCACAAATAACCGGCGGCAGCAATGGCGAAGATGAGTAAAAACAGAATAAATCCACATGTCTCAAGATTATTTGCCGTGACTCGTTTCACACCGAACAATATCGTTCTCAAGAGTTTTCCCTGTGATGTGGAAAATCCCGTACGTAGAACGTATCCGACGCATCCGTTATCGGTAGCTGTACAATAATCATAAAATAAACTGTTCGATCGTGACGTTTTTTTTTTTGAATTTAGTTCCCACAGATTGATTTGCAATTGTAATGCTCGAACCTCTAAGACCGGATGAATTCTTGCTAGGCGGTGTGTGCTGTACGACCTTTGTACCGCCGAACAGAACGTGCAACTTGTGCTCTGCCTCTATGTCCAATTCCTGGTTTCCATCCATTTCCTCGATGGGCTCCTTCATCTGCGGCACCGATTCACCTGCAAATGTCTCTCGTACTCAATGGTCCCTTTGCATCGTATGGCAACTATTGTTTTGCATACCGGTTAGCATGCTCTCATCGACGACGCAAGGCCCTCGTAAGAGAAGTATATCACAAGGTACGAGATTGTCATTCTGCGATCGTGTTATCGATATTATGTCACCGGGAATGAGTTGGTCAGTGAAGATCGATCGCCAGCGACGATTACGATACGTCTGTAACGAAAAATATAAAATCTTGACGATTAATACAAAAACTGCAATTTTCATTTCCTCTAATCTTACTGACCATGATCATGTAGGGTTTGTTTCCCATTTTCCGAATTTCCGCCATATTTTTCATCTGCTGTTGAACAAGCGTGCACTCGAACAATATCAGCATAATCAGAGTGAATATGCTGTAGTACCAGAATTGATCGAGACACCATAGGGCGACGCAAAAGACTTGAAAGACGAAGAACGGCGCGATCGCTCGTTCTTTGAAAAGTTCCCAAAAATCAGGAATGACCATATCCAATCTGCATGAAAAAGTCCATCATTGCATCGCTGCATTCATGCATCTACAATGCTTTCTGTATCTTTGGCTAGAAAAAATCATACTTGTTCTTGCCATATGTATCCTCCGCTGTTGCGACATGTTCCTCATCCCGGTAACCCTTCCAATCGCGATACGTCTTAATGGTATCATGAACGGGAAATTCAAGACCTCGAAATTGCTTCTTAGATGAATCCCAAATATACTTTGTCTTTTGAAAAATGAACCAAGGTTCTTTGCCCTTGTCATGATGTAACTTCACGAGTTCGGAACTTCCATTGTTTGCAGTTGGCACGACCTTGGCGACTTGAGCATTGAAGGGATCTTTCGCCTGAGAAATAAGTTATTCTATGACTATCGAATGCCCATGATCCCACAAAATAATTCGAAAAATAAGCCACGGGATGAGACCGTTGTCTAGCAGACGAATGATTTGTGTAGCTGTGCCACGTTATCACAACATATTGACTTATCGGATTACTTGCGGAAAAACGAAAATAAGACAAGGAGTAACAATAATTGTCATTATCACACATAGTACAATAATAAAGCTGATTTAGGATTTATGACAAACTGACCGAGCTGCAATTGAGAAAGCCGTGCACGTGGACCGACCACTGGCAGCAGAGACAAACGAAAATTTGCAACAGGCCGATAGCTGCTATCCCTGCGAGACCCTCGTCGTAATATTCTTCCGTACCGTAAACGAATAACCAGCCGTAAATCCATACTGTCTGTAATATCACGAACGGCAATATGTCACCATTAAATAACAATCTCCTCGGATTGTGCAAGCTGACAGACTGTACGAGATCGTCGATTCGTGACGATGAAATCGTCGCCATGATTACGGTGCGCGTCAACGATCAAGAGCCGCGACCACCGGGCTGTGTATGTACGTGTTTTTCTCTTTTCTGCAGCTTGTCGGCTTGCAAGGTTAGGGAATCACACGAATGCAGCGCCCTCACTAGAATCCGAGTAAACTCGCAACTACTGCGAAGAACGAACTACAATACCGAGATTCACTTTATCGCACGGTACAAAGGATAAATATGGGATGAAGGACACGTCTTTTAGACAAATTTTTACTTATTTCTCATAAAATTAATGTTACAAGTATTTACAATGAGGGTAAGATGTTTAACTGTAATAATGACCATAGTAAAAGTGAGAAGGAAAGATAATGACGTGTAAAAACAACACGAGTTTGCAATTCTTATTCTACTTGACATATTTCTCCATGAATTTACGATGAAATTCGCTTCGCAAAGAATCGTTGATGAATACCTCGTGTTTCTTTTTGGGCTCTGAACGCGCGCAATTTTTAAAAACCACATCGTCGTCCCAACGTCTTCTAACTTTCATGTCTGTTCTACTCGGCTGAGCTGTGTAATTTAACAGCGGGTTACCCGAGAGAATGTTTTCCATTCGTATTCGTTCCTCTTCCTGACGTTTTTCCATTTCCTAGAATAATTGTATTAACAACATCAGTGTCATTGTACGATTTTATTATTTATTTCATCCAAGGTGGAAATCTTACTTTTTTTGCTTGATCGGCAGCTCGCTCTTTTTTAATTCGCTGAAGCTCTGCTAACAGAGCCGCGGTATCATCTTCGTCGCTATCCGAATCAGATTCGTCCTCGTCCAATGGATCGTCGGCGTCTAAACTTGCGGCTGGCGCTTGGTCAACTTTTTGTCTTTTGTTACTCGGAGTAACCAATTCTCTTGCTGGCTCTATCATACGACGATTCGATGGTTTTTCTTTCTCACGCTCACGTTCTTCCAACTCTTTGCGAAAATCGCGATTGCGAAGTTCGTCCATTGTACTTTGACCATGTTCTCTATAGATATTTATGGAAAGTTATGAGATTTACACATCATGAATTCGAATCATAATAGTTGCTTCGTAATAAATTGATTATTCTAATGAAACCAGCAATACTAAAGAGCATGTAATAAGCCTATACCTGTATTTTAATTTCGTGTGCGAGGGTAAATCTCTGCTGCTGTATTGCTTGGAAATGGCACTCAGATCTTTCTCGCCACGACCTTGACCACCCCGAGCGCCATCAAACGTTGGACGTGCACTCGTCGACATTTTTTATATATTTTGTCGACTTTGGTGAATTGTTTGAATTAATATCTCAAAATTACTAGTCCGATCGTGCACTAACAAACAATCCGGTGTCCTAAGAATATGAGATATATGATGTACACAGCTGGTCAAAGGATCATTGATGAGTGAACTCTAAAGAATTTTAACTCGATAACTTTTTTTAATTTCTGGAGGGCAGATAACCCTGCCCTCTAGACAGTCTAGCGCTCTGTGACTGGAACTATAAATGGCGTTCGGTGTGAGCGCAGCATAATTTTCCGTAACATCAGCGTTCTCATATCAAACACAAACTCACCTATGATCGACTTTCTTGTTACTTATATTCTCCAAGGCAAAAGGGAAATTCGCAACATAGAAAAAAAAGGCGCGAAACATAGTCTGGTTGTCTGGTAGTCCGGTAACTTCTCAGCGGTGAAGTGTGGAGAACTACACACAATTGATTCGTGTACTGGCCTCGCCTGGCCTCATTAGAGAACATTGCCGCTAGGCACTCGTCGTTAGCGGCATTGTCTATGCAATATAATTCGATAGCAATAAAACACTGTAATAGTTATGTGAAATGTGTAGTAACTTATAAATCATAAAAATTAATATCGATCAAACAACGATTTCGTGTTCATGCATCGTAAACCGAAGTTGCCCATTCGCATGATTACCTTTTGTTGCCGCAAACCCTTCAGCAACAAATCTCAGCGAATAAACTATTTAACACAAGGCTTCGTCCGACGCTTTTCTGCTCCGGGAAACCAGTGTATAGAACAACCATTGATTCGTCGCTTTATTGACCACGACCACTATTACAATGCCACATAAAAAAGACGCGCCAAACAATTCTGGATAACGATAATAAGACGTGCTTACACGACTTGTTGCGACGCCTTCTAATACGTCGTCATAAATTACGTTCTTTGTGCGTCGTACCAAAAAAATATACAATGCGAATGCATCACAAGAATTCTGATTTACAAAGAAAAATATAGCTTTTCTGCCTGTGTATATACGTGTGTACGGGTATCTCATCCGTTTCGTCGAGGGACAATCGCTGTTCTCTTTCATCCTATAAACGTGATTATGTTCTCCGGAATCTCGATGTCGGAACTTAATTGATCGTCTATTTTCGTTTTGCGTTTTCGCGTGAACGCAACATCAACAGAGCCATGGCGTCCAACACAATAACGATACCAAAACTTTTGCGAAATCTTAAAGATCACAGCAAACCTTTGTTGCAGTTCGGGACCCTAACCTACGTTCGCAGGTAAACTATATTAGGGCAAGCAAGAATTATGCACCACACACACCAATGCTTAACAATTCCGAAATATTCTCTAAATATTCATTACGAAAAAAAAGGCTTGAGACGTTGTGTCTGATTAAGCATTATTTTTCCAGTAATGCTGAAAAATTGGAGAGTTCCTGTGCACTAACCGAAAAAGACTACAAAGAATTATGCAGACTGGTCATGGACATAGTGTGCAATGATGATTCCAATACGAAGAAAGAAGAAACCAAAGCTTTGCAAGCAATTCTGAAATTTTTCAAGAATCATGATCTCAAGTTTTTCGAATCGGCTCTACAGATAAACAGGGATAAAAGGTTCGCTGCGTTTGATATAAAGATTGTACAATTCGATCGATTTCCAAGTTACCCCAAATACATATAATTTATTTTACCTTTTTAGACCCAAGATCTTTCAATTCTTACGATCGGCGGAAGATAGCGCGCTTGTAACAGCGGCTCTCGATTCATCTACGAGAAGTTTTTTCGAGGACTGTATGCGATCGATCGATCCGAATACAATGCAGTGGCTTTTGCCAACATCGTGCACGGACAATCTACAAAAGCTCGTGCAGGCTGAAAATAAAGCCCTATCGAATGATGACGAGCTAGAGGAGCTCCTGGCCTGTAATGCAATAGCCCTGTTGCAAAGACTCTATAAAATAGCTTCAGCCAGTTCCAATATACAAAGTATACAAAAGGTATCTTCAATCGTACGAACTGGAAGTTTATAACTTGAAGTTTCACTGTATTTACCGCTTCTAAACATTTTTCCTTCGTTTTTCTCAGTTCGACACACTCGTAATGAATGAAGTGGTGCTTCTTGCTTACATGGGTCACAAGAGACAACGTGGTCCAGCACTAAGTTTGCTGAATCAAGCGATCGACTCTGATCTGGGAATGCGTATGAAGATGGTACACACCGAAGCGTGGACGAAATATACAGGCAATCTGCAAGGGCCTTACACTGGACGTATGTCTCTGTTAGTGAAAGCGTGTGAATTGGATTGGTCCAATCAATGGTCTATCAGTATTCAATTACTTGGCACCGATCTTCATCGTGGTGCAACGCTCATCAACAATTTGCTCAGTGTCGAGGAAAGAGCTTTCAAGTCAACGGATACGATGGTTCGCAGGTAAATAACACAAAACTTGCTACCATGACTGTAAACCATCATCAATTTTTTAAATCTCTGACGAAAATGTATATTAACTTTTATTCTCTTATACAGACAAGCGTTCGTTTCCTGGAAATTGTTGATCGACAATTTTGCACTAGACGTGAAAGAACTCGCGACACCGAGGCGCATAAAACTTCTTTGCGTACCCTTGACTGCCAAGAACAGCAAGAGCGAGATGATAGCACTGACAAAACTCGACGTGTGGTGGTATCTGATAACGAAGCTCTATTATCATATTAACAAATTCGCCGATCCTGTAATTACGCAATTTTTAAACTTTTGTTTCGGACCGTTGGGCGATACGCCTCTTTTATCTACAAAATTCGACGTTATAGCCTCACCGGTAAAAAGATTCTACAAGACGAAGATCGTAGCTATCGGTGCCTTGCATCAATTGTTGGTCAGACAGGAGGATCGCAAGGCCTGTGGCTCAGTAATGTCGGCAGAATTACCAAATTCCGTGAGTGAGACACTTTTCGCGGATTGTTACAAAATATTTCTTCACAGTGTCGGCGAGGCAATTGTAATTATTAGTCAGCTTCACGACAGTGAGATGCGTAATCGCGATGTGATCTGCCAAGTTTTGTGGAGGCATCTCATGCAGTACATTCAATCGGCCAAGGTCGATTTAAAAAAGAATATATACAACGAATTAATATTGGTCGTGACGGAACTCAAAAATCGTGCCTCGAGCGTACCTTTTATAAATTCGTTTATTCGCGATGTAATAATGGACGAGCTCGCTATAGTCGCAAAAGATCTAATATATTATGATAAACGGCTCATCGATCTCATGACGAAAATTATGGTACCGTCATTCTTAAAGTTCCTCCAGGCTAAGCACTGTGAGTCTCTCAAATCTCTCATATGGCAGACCGTGAGACCAGAAACATCCAACGATTACCACCCGGAAACTTTGCGTTTTCTCGAAACGACACTACAACAGTTAAGATCCGTTCCGATCGATCCCGATGCCTCGATCGATTGTTTCGAGCTTTGGTTCGTTTACGCAGACATAGCTTCCAAGTTTATGAAGTCGCTTCAGAGTGTTAACGAGGGAACGGCCGATGAGCCAAATTTTAAGACTCTTAAGTCTATAATATCTTTTCCGTTTACCCACATGCACTGGGCGAATTCGATACAAGCGCAGAGAATCGCACTTCATTGGAAAGACGTCTATAAGAAATTCGAGTGTCAGGCTGACGTGATATCGAGCATAAAGCCAAACGAGATTTTAGACACTATATCGACAAGTATCGAACATTGCCTTGCGACCAACGATAAGTGCCATCGTATAGCCGTCTATTGTCTCGATGCATTGTTGAGCACAATAAATTACAAATCTTTGCTCGCGCAGAAGAAAATTCCACCGTTGGTACGTCTCATCGGTGATCTCACTACGGTAGCTCTACACGAGGGACGTCCAGCGGAGGCTGAGTGCGCCCTGAGAGCTCTGTCGTCATTGCTCATCACCGTTTACGGACACAGTCCGGACAAGACACTCGCTTATATGAAAGCCACGAGTCAAACGATCGAATTGATGCTCATGACAGACGCCGACGATACTCTCGCGAAGGAGATCGCCAGCACGTGGGAAACGATCGTCAGTATATTGCGGGGATTGAACATACTATTGGACCACACGCTTCTCGTATCGTACAAACAAGTTATTTCTTTAGCTCTAAGGCACACAAATCCGGAAATATCGTCTCAGGCCCAGAGCATACTCGAGATGAAAGACAGTGTGAGAGAGAGCGCTAGAGCGGTACTCGCGGAATTGGCTCAAGAATGGACAAAAGCATCGACGAAAAAGGACTCGCCGAAAAACAAACTAGACAAGGTCGATCGAACGCCGAAACCGTCAAAAATCACAGGTAGTTTCTTGAATCGTGGGATTCCAAGTCCCAGGCTGGGTAGTGGCAAGACGAAGGAAAAGGAGGAGAAGAAATTGGGTCCGCTTCCGCCCGAACCAGATTCTCAAGATTACGTTGTCATCAAGTCCGAAGTTAAGGTCGACGTTACTCGTCTGACGGAACATCAGAAGGAATCGTTGAAAAGAAGACGCGACGACATACCCGCGTTGTACAACGATCTCTCGCAATCCTCCTCGCAGAATACCCAAGATCTGCAACAGTGGTTCGACGGGAAAAAGAAACGCAACGAGCCAACGAAAATCTTACCCGAGAACGAGAAATCCTTGATCGCCGATGAAGATCCCAACAAGGAGAACAAGATTGACACGATCGTTCCTTCTCGAGATGAAAAACTCATCGAGGAACCTACACTCGGTACGAACCCGCCAGTATCCAAAGATTTGGAAGACAAATGTTCACCGGATGTCCCGACACCGGAAATCCTAGCGAGTAGCGGTCAAGATCCTAACAGCGATTTAGCAATCACCGAGTTATCGAAATCGAATCACGTTTCGCCAAAATCATCCGAGAAGAAGATCAAAGAATCGCAAACGGACAAGTCAAATACCACCCCGAATTCCGATAATTCCTACGTGCCTGGAACAAATTCACCGGAAGTCAATACCCCGGACACGGAAGTTCCCATTGACACGGTTGCGAAGCAATTGAATTTCGAGTCCCGCGATGAATATCCCGACGAGAAGAACAAAGGGGAAGAGACTACGCCAGCCTCGAATAGTACGACACCTGCGCTTCGAAACGGCAAAGTTACCGAAAATGCTACGTCGGACGAGCCAATGTCGCCATCAGAGGAAAGTCCAAATTCTATTGGCAAGGCCAAAGTCGGAAGACCGAAGAAAGGCAGTGCAAAGTTTGTCTCGAGTATAGCGCAGCGCGTCGCAAAGCGAAAACAAATGTCAGGCACGGACACTGACGATTCCGATCGTGAGAAGAAACGTAAAAAAACAGAAACCCTGGATAACGCCGAGAGCAACATTGTGTCGATGTCTGACAAGCGTTCAAAAGTACAAGAGATAAATCGTTTGCGAATAGACATGGTCTTCGACGGTCCTCCGCCTCCGAGACGACGCTCTAAGTACAAGGACGATATTGTCAGCAGTGATACGATCGGCAAGAGGCAATGTTCGCCAGAAGTCGCGGGAACACGTGGAAAGATCGTTGACACGCGAAAAAGTGTAACTGATACGGAAAAAAAGGAAACTGGTAATTCGGAGGGGACGACGAAGCGTCGTAGGAAATCGATCAAGACCGATGCTGACGCGAAACGCGGAACGCAAGAGCAGGAAGACACGCAAACTATCGGCGGAAAAAATGTTCGAAAATCTATCCATAAATCGAAAAAAAATCCACTAGAGAGCGGTGTTTCTTCGGAATCTCAAATAATCGTCGACGACGAAGAACCCGTGAAACCTTCAACGCCGAACGTTGAACAAGACAAATCTGCTAGCCAAACTTCACCAACGGATAATGGGAAACAATCTGGCGCCGACAGTACCGAAACTCCGACACAGAATGACCTCGACGACGTAATTGAGAGCTCTCAAGAGTGTACCGGTTTGACCGCAAGTCACAGACGATCTTTAGCAAAAATATCTTCACCGATAATCAGGAACGATCCAGAGAAACCTTCGACCGAACCTGCGGAACTTCCGGTTGTGAAAAACCAACCGTTAGCGTCATCTCCGTTAAATTCGTCGGATCAACCACAAGCCGCGACGACAGAGGGCAATGAAAAAGTCGCGGGGGATGATCCTGATGAGACGTTTTTGGACATAAGCGCTATACGACCTCAATTAGCCGACGACGTTCCAACCGAGGATGCTGAGAAGAAAGCGCCGGAAGCGAGCAAGACCAGCGCCAATCCGACAATCGTGAAAGTCACCGATGTCCCGTTCAATTTTTCATCCCCAAAGGGACAGAAACGCTTCGTAAAGTCCAAAACTTTCTCGTCTCAGGGACGCGCGGCTCATATGATCGGCCTCGTCACGAAACAACCCGTTCACGAGAAAGATCCGCAAAGCGAAATCGACCTGTTGATCAAGAAACAAGAAGCGCAAAAGAATCGATGGAAGGAAATGGAGGTGACGCTAATGAAGGGAGACAGGCAGACTATAGGAAGGGAACCCGAGAGAATAGGAAGTCCAAGCGGAAGTCGTCAACAGAAAATCTTCAACAATATGAAAGCTGCCGATTTCGCATCATCTACGCCGCCTAAGCTATTCGGCAATTTGAAGAACGACGGTGAGAAAATATCCCCGAAAATGGACAGAACGCAGACGAGCGAGCCGGTAGTGGATGAGGAAGCGACCGGAAACGAGGAGGATGGACGTGTCACACCGGTGAATGAGGCGAGCGAATTACCTATGTTGGAGTGGTCGAGTGCAAATCCACCCTCGCTGACGGCATCGCCAAGCGCCAGTATTCTCAAACGAAGCATTATCGACCTAGAACCCGATGCCACGATACCGAGCAAATTGCAGAGAAAACGCGTCAGTTTTGCCGATCCTCCTGTGTCCAAAGAAATGGGTTACGAGATCGAGACTTTCGGCTCGCCCCATAAAACCTCTAAATTTAGCGGATGGCGCAATTTGTTCGATCGGAAAAATTCACCGACTAGATTAAAACAGCCGAGATTCAAGATGATACAGATAGATCCTGAAAGAGTGGACGTAAACGAGGAACAGCAAATTGTCTCCTCGAACGATATCGAGATGGAGCGCGAGAGAGATAACGCGTTGTTGATTAAAATCGCGGAAGACCTCGAGGAATCGATCGAATTGCAGACGCCCGATAATAACACAAAAAATGCAGACGCGAGTTTATCAACGACGAAGGAAACCGTTGTTTCAGGAGAAATGGAAAATTCCGACAGTGAGAAATCCAAAGACACGTCTAAAAATGTCCCACCGAAGGATTTGTCGGAGAAAGCGAAATCTATCGGGAAAAACGTTACGGTCGACGAATCTCAGACACAGGACGATTTGTTTAACAGCAGTGACGAGAAGTTGGAAAGTCCGAAAGGATCGGCCAATCTTTCGCTGGCCCTCACCGTGGGCGAAGACAGCATGTCTGCACAAAACAGCACTTCGGAGTCTTTCAGACTCAATGTTACCGACGATTCTATCATCGATAAGACTGTCGATAAACAACCAGAGGGAGTGAACAAATTGGATACTCTCGACGATACGATGGACGCGGCTGACGTGTTGAGTCTGAATTGCACCGTGAATTCGGACGAGATATTCTGCGGGGTGGCTGCACGAACGAGCACAAAAGCTGGCAATTTTACCAGCGAGATGGACACGCTCCCGGTAACCGATTCGATCTTAAATACTCAGGACAGTCAGGAATTCACGCAGCCTAACATCGAGCTCGCCCGACCCGAATTATTAAATTCGACAGACCCGATTTATCCGAAGTTGATCAATTGCCAGGAATCGGTCGATAACATAATAGACAATCTTACGAATCCCCTGTGGCGCAAGAATCTCGCGAAGTATCTTCAAGCTCGAAGTATTCGTACCGTAGGCGATCTGGCACGATTGTCCGAGCGCGAGATCCACAGGATTCCGGTGAAGGGAAGCTCCAAGATCGATTTCGTACGAAAGGTACTCGATAAATACGAGCAAAGTCTTCGAAAATCTGCGACGAAATTGCACGATGATGGAGAATTGGAACGTCTTGCAGGAAACAAGGAAAAAGAGCCCACTTCGAGAATCGCGAATGACACGGCGATCGATGAATTGCCCGGAGCGATTAGGAAATCATTGGGTGATATTTCCGCACTGAGGAGCATGTCGACCCTACCGAGCAATTGTACTACCTTTGATGCTTCGGAGATTGGATCACAGAGCACGATGAATAATACTTCATCCGTCGATCGTTTAAATCCTCATTTTCGAAACGCCCTCGAACGTACGTCAACGAAATATTCCAACCGTACGATCGACCTTGATCCTACGATATGCACGGTACTCGATGATACGACTCACTTATCGCAGATAAGCACGATCAATCTATCCACCGATCTAGAACCGAGGATAAAACAAACCGCGGTCTGCTCGACGCAGCTTCCTGAAAAATCGACAAAATGCGTCGGTTCGCAAGCGAAGCTCGAGGAACTCTTGGACGAGATGGACGTCGACCTGGTACTTCAAAGTGCCGTCAAGAGAACCAATGCGGATAAGCTTCTTGCGGAATACAAGCTGAAGATGGAGAAAATGTCGGAAGCGGAGTTATGCAAGGAAACCATGACGATGTTGGGAATCGACGATAAGGCGGCGTTGAAACTGGCATGCCACAAATGCGGCTTGGACAAAGTTCTACACGAGCTGCCCGATATTTTCAACAGAGATAAACAATTCTACTTCAAAGTTATCAACGCTTATTGCAACAAAATACGAGTCAAGGATCGAAACGATTTGTTCAATCGTGACGAGATAAAGGTACAGTTTTGCAAAAGTTGCACGACCAAGGAGCTGTTGGAGATACTGACGACTAAGTTGAAAGAAGAGGAACTACGAAACGTGAAAACTCGGATTGTCGAGGCGTTCAGTTTTGAAGCAATATTACGGCGAGTGCCGGTGGACTTGATTGTCAACAACGCGGTAGCGAACGCAGAAATAGTTCCTCCGTCTCTCGTGCTGGACACCGCCCTCATCAAGAACGACACCGAGACCGTGACGAAAAAGATATTCGCTGAATATCCGGAAATAGCGGACAATATATTCGAGGAGAGAATCAATCCCGACGCTATAGTTTCGCACATTAAAGAGACCTCGATGTCTCGGGAAGAATTATTGAGCGTTCACGAAGTTATTTGCGCCAAACTAAGTCCGGAGGATCTTCTGAACGCTTATCACGAAGCTATGAAAAGCAAATTGTCCAAAAAAACGGGAAAAAATTCTTCCGGCTAACTTATTCACTCGACGCATCGATCGGAAAGCACAAAATTCAACGAGAAGTCGTCGAAGAAGAACATAATTTATTTGCCATGACAGTGGCCTTGCCCATATCGCGAGAAAAATAATTTCATCGCGCAAGTGATAAGTGACCCAGCGTTTTATTTTTATTTTTGTTTTAAAAGGACGATACGATCCGGGGAGGATTAGTGGTCCGATGTAGTTCGATAGACGCGAGACTTTATCATTATATTAAGGTACTGAGAAAGAATGTCTTCTCACGAAAAACTGACATACCAATGAATATAATCGGAGATTGTAAGTAAGAATGCACAATATCCGACTACTTCTAATTAGAATCGGAGACAACGATCGTTCGAATTATTTTTCATTCGTTCATGAATTCATTCTAAGTAATTTACCTTACAGTTCAATCAATATTCTGGTTTGTATAGAATTGCACATCGTATGGTAATTAATTCGTTTAAATACAAAAAAAAGAAAAGAAAAAGTATTTGCTCGAAGATAAAAGTAGCATTGGCCTTGCTGTATGCAAGTTCAATGACGATCCACCGAGTATTCTCGAAGATGACGAGTTGGTCAATCAGGCCAAATACATATTTACGTAACATAAGTCCATTTCATTGATTATATTGATCACAAATTAAATAAAACATATTTTATACGTAACTAATGTTTTTGTTTCATTATTCGCTGCGTCGAAATTCGCCCATGGTCCATTGAATTACGAGAGCGATTACCCAACGAGAGACCGAGGAGGAAAAAAGAATTTGGAATGTCAAAATTATTGACAAATTTGTGTCTACTTACCAACAATCCTTGAGCAATTCACGACACGTCCATGACGTACAGGTCCACGTCGCAACTGTCCGCGGGCACTCGGTACACAGCCCTTACCCACTTCTGAGTTTCATAACTCGAGGCACGTGTTCCGGGTCTCAATCGTGCCATTCGTCGAAGCAAAACAACGCTCTTGGATTTTTGTCCAGAAACTAATTTCGCTCTCACCGTGCGGATATATCCCTCGCTCGTACTTCGTTATAAAACTCTTGATAATTTCCGGTTTGAGGGACATGTGAAACTCATGGTCGAACGAGCAAATAATATTTTCGAGGAACTGGACTTGGGGGGGAACGATGATGTCGGTGAAACTCGATGAATGATTGGACACTTTTCTTGGATATTTTACGAGAATTTGTCGACAATGCGCTGACCTCTTGCCTGCGCGCCAAGATTTCCTCGTTTGCGTGAAAGTGTTGAAATGTCTCATGCGTAAACGGTACTTTATTATTTCACGGAATTCTCACGCATTGCGGCTCAGAGCCTCGTTTAGCTTGATTGCGTTTACCAACTAGGATACCTCGTAAGGAGCCTGCTCTCATCCTTAGCTTAAAGAAATAATTAATGGTCTTGAGAATTTCTAAAAAAAAAGAATATATATATAAAATAATTTGTTTTATCCTCAAGTGTTACAGGGGAAGTATTGTGCAGGCTAGAAGGGTACGTCGCAACTTGATCAGAACTTCTTCAAGTTGGGAGAAACAATAATTCAAAAATTATTCGAGACGTAAGCTTAAAATTTTAACAGCGTTTAAAACATAATTTTTGTCTCTCGTTCACAGGAAACCTTTTGATCTCGGTAAAAGTGTGACTGTCGTTTGGCACCAAGATCACCAACCTTCGTTAAAGGGAGAAAGTAAACAACAATGACGAAGTCCATCAAGCGAGAATAGAGCGTCGACGGACAATGAGAAGTTCATGAGAAAGCTACGGCTAATGGAATAAAAATGTGTAACGTACTCGTTAGATCGAACGATTAAGGGTATCTCGTCACGAATTTGTTACAAAAACCCTCGCTTTTGTTTTCAGCTTTCGCAGCCAATCCCAATTAACCGGACACGTATGGAATAAATAACGACGGGCCATTGACGATTCTTTCAACGTAACCGAACATTGTCTACCTCGACCAATGCCACGTTTGGAAACGGATATTGCGAGTTACTCGTCGCCTTTGAGCTACACCTGTCTTTTTCGTAACTTTGCATTTCTTTGACGAATTTATTACATCATGAAGAAAAATGTATTACGAAACAGCCGTGAAAAATAACACTCTCAATTTTTTCTCTTCAAGATGAATTGCCGAGACTCGCGAAGCTGTGGAACGCCGACAATTCAACGAAGATTGCTCAATCGAACGAAGAACGTCACGATAGGTTTTCGCGTACCTCTTGGTCAACAAGTGATAATCTCGAGTGTGAAAAATACACGAAAGGATAACGAATGCTTTCCTGCCTGTTTCGACACCAAGATGAATTGTTTTTTTGGTGAAAAGATTTCACACGGAAAACGAAGAAATATACCTGATCGTATAATTAAATCGCCCGGGAACGACTTGGTGTCGAAGGACTTTCATTTCGGATAATTTTCGATCGGGCCGATTTTACGTTTAATGTCGATTCCTCTTTCTCCTTTCTCCCTCTCTCTCTCTCTCTCTCCCTCTTTCCCTTTCTCGCGGATACAAGTTTGATATACGGATATACGAGATCGTTGTACGACGTTCACAGTGAAAGTCCGTAACAACTCGAGAGTCTCTGACGCTCGTCAGAGTCCTCGGGATTCCCCCGAAGGTACGTTTTGTACGTCGAAATGTTGTAATAGGTATTGTCGATATTACGCTGGGTAAAACAATTTCATCCGGGTTCCCGATAATTACGTTGCTCGGTACATACGCTCGACGATCGTTGAAATAAATGATTCTGCTTGTTTTATTTTTTCTTAAAAATATTCAAAATATTGGCATTTCACTCGCGCGCTCTCTCGAGCGAATGTCTCGAATTGGTTTCGAACTATCACTTCCGCGAACTTGAAAACTATCGTTCCAAGAATATTCAGGCTCGACTTTCGACAAATATTTGAATTTTATAATTTCCACTGGAGAATACAACGATCCACTCTCCTATTTTTCTGCCTAAAAAATAAATGAAGAAATAATTATTTTTCGACGGGTAAAGAACCCCCCTCTTTCCCATAAATTAATTATAAAATATATCAATGCCCCTCGTTGCTATCCATCGAAAATTCGGAGCACACATTCTTTTTCTTTTTTTTTTGTTTACCAAACGTCGTACCTTCGATAAATCGCAATCAAAAATCGTGCTACTAATGAAGCTACGTGTATGACGCTCCTGCTTATTTATTTCTTTATCAAGAGAGAATGTCACGTCGATTCGTGACAATTCGTTATTTGCATCGTCCAATGACAAAGCACGTCGCAACGAGAATGCAAAATTGGGAACATGAATGGAGATTATTGGCAGAAATCTATAACATTCGTGAACAAATAGCTATCTCTAATGGGTCATTAAAGTGGAAAATGTGCGGATCATGTTTTATCGTTCTCGGGATGGCACGGACGGTACATATTTTTTTTACCTCGAAGAAAAATGCCTATCGACGACTTCGTCGACTTTAGGAAACGTGCGTTAATCCGACACGGCGAGGCTTATCTACCGTCGCGCGAGAAGTGAAAACGTCGAGAGCGCGAATCAACTGTAGAGTCGGGGGTCGTGGCGAAAATTTGTATTTGTGAATTATTCAACCAGGAAGCATTCCACGTGTTTTTCCCCTTCTTTTTATTTTTATAACCGATCTTAGTTTGCGCATTAGTCGAACCCCGGCAAAGCACGCGATCGGTGGCCACCGAGCGATAAAAAAAGACCACTTTCCAAATCGTTCGTAGACTTCTCATTATTCAAACGATATAAAATAGAGGGGGGGAAAAAAAGAAGCATTTTATTATGAGATATAAAATATTACGCGTCACGAGAATGACGGGAAAATTGACTAAATGGATAATTCTGGAAATGAATAATTTTACTCGGATTTCAACATGCTTTTTATTTTTTTTTGTATCGTTTTTTTTCCTCTATCGCAATCGGATGAAGAAAACAACGTTGTTTTTTTTCATCGTCCGGTAATAATTTTGTGTAAACGGTAAAGAGACGAAGGAGATAAAAATGAAAGAATGGAAAAATATTTTTGCCTCGCTGAAATTCTTCGGATCTCCAGGAAGAAAGTTTCGCTCGACCGTTTTACCTTTTACCGTGTGCGGCGCCTCGTTGCCCCGTGTGGATTGTGCAATCCGCTTGGAATCGCGATGCGAGCGAAATGAGAGTGAGTGGCGAATGGACGTGGTGAAAAAAATGGGACGATTTTGTACGTTCTTTCGACTCGGGCACGAGGATATCGGCGAGAGGATGACCGTGCGCTCGGGTAAGACGAGTGCATAATGATTAGCTCTTCTTTCTTGACGGTCAACGAGAAGGATAAAGGGGAGATGTAACGAGCAGCAACGAATAGCAAGTTACGTCTCGGTACGTAAAGCCTCGAAAATCTCTAAGTCTATACTTACTCCTACGTTTCCTCGCGGTAACCGGAATAAATTCTCAAGAATTTGTTTCATCTTCGATTGTTAGATTTAAAAAAACATAAAATAAAATTCTCCTATCATTTTTTTTTAATTTCGAACGAATAAAATTATTTTAAAAATGTTGCAGCAATTTGTTTTAATTAATTTTAATTAAAAACGATAATTGTTATTTGATAAGAAAAAAATCCAGGCGTTACTCCGATGCTTTTTTATTTTATTTTTTATTTGTTTTTAGAAGTAGGAAGCCGATATTGACCGATCGAATCTCACGGCAGTGACGCACATACGTTTTGCTTAGCACGTGTTGGTAAAACGGGACGGCACCGAGCTTCTTCCCGTGGTTAATTACCGTGGATAATAAAGCAACGATGTGAATAGAGAACGGTGCGCGTGAAATTCGCTGGAGCGTGTTTATCTGCTTGTAATGAACGAGAAACGAGAGAGCTTCAAGCCTGTGTCTAGCTAGAACACACTACATGCTATGGAAATAGTATATATCGCATCTGTCTGCGAGTAGTTGTAGGTCATTCAAAGCGGCCCAAATTACATATCTCGAAACATACTTTTTTACGAAATATTTAACGTTAAAATTAACAGCATGCGAATGCTATAATAAGTATGTTCAAAAAAAATGAATGGAACGAAAAAAAAAGTACTAGTAAAAAAAATGTTTCCGCCCGGGATCGAACCGGGGACCTTGTGCGTGTGAAGCACACGTGATAACCACTACACTACGGAAACTAGTTACGAATACCTATTCGAAAGTTCCAATATAACGAACAGTTATTCAGTATTATAATCGATAGTGAAAATAAGAGATTCTTTTTAACGAATCTCAAAGGAAATCAGAAATTCAGCAATCTACACTAGCTCACTAACAGACTCGATAATCCGTAATACCCGAATAAGCCGATTCACATTACCCCATCAATCTATTCAATGTTCCATATTACCCCACCAAGATAGATAAACATCATTAAGTGTATTTCGCGTTATCGGACCCTGACAATTTTGAGACTTGGAAATTATCGTGCATTCTAATCAATAATATTAATAAATTCGTCGCTACAGAAAAAAAAGACAAAGAAAAAATCGTCGTTCAGTACAACATAGACTGATGGTACCTGGAAGCCCTTGAAGAGCGTAATCGCGTGGGTGTCACGATAAACGACGAATTTTTACGACGCGAGCTTTGATACGTTCTAGAGTTTAATAAGGGGGCGTCGGATTATCAACGTGAGTGGCCGTAGGTTGGCCGAGACGGGATGACGACGAATGTACTTATTGGCACTGCAATGTATATATATATATATATATATATATATATAATAAAATTGTACCATATAGCGTCTGTTGTACACGAGATAAAGCTCGTGTCCGCGAGTAACTGAGTCTGATATGAGAATCGAGCAAGAGAGAGAGACTCGACCGTCAACTATACGAACAATCTAGCCATCAGGCTTAAATGGAATATTTACGGGTGGATGTACTGTCCAGCAACTTCTTCATGACGGATTACTGTCCTCATCCCTTCTCGCTCCTCTCTTTCTCTCTCTCTCTCTCTCTCTCTCTCCCAGACTCGGTAGATCACAAATGACGTAAGCATCCGTTCTCACGTAAACTTCCTTCGCCTTGGCTTTCTTCTTTCACGCGTCATATGGATTACGCAAGATCGAAAAGGACCAGTCAAAATTTTACGTCTTTCGTGAAAATCTAATTAATTTAGCATGTTTTTTGCAAAGTTTTATTGTTATTTTCATTATTTTATTAGAAATCCAGGAGTTTAGTTTTCGTCATTCAGGGCGATGTTCCGTGTTCACTGGTCGAAAAACAACTCGTGATATCTACTTCACGCGTGTAAACGAGTAGCCCGAAGCAAAAAAACATTCCTAAATTAACTGGCTAACGAAATTTTGTATTCTAGTCGTTCGCTTCTATTTCTTTTCATGAAAATATAAATATTTAATATTATTCGTTACGAAATAAATATTTCAAACGAGAAATATTACGTAATTCTAGAGCGACGACGAGAATATCATTTCTAACGCCTAAGTATGAAACGAGTTCGATCAATTTTACTCATATAAAAACGACAAAACTATTTGACATTCGCTTTGGTATAAATGTCGATTAACTTTTTTACTGCCGTGATTCGTTTCTTGGACACACAAGGAGACGACAAAGCGGCCATTCGTGTGAGCCATGAAATTTGAGGCTTCGATTCGTCGTACGGATATCGCTGTTAATAAAAGAGAAAATAATAAAATAAAATAAACGAAACGCAGGTAATATTATTCACGTTATCGTGCGTGAAACGATACGAGACCTTTTTCGTTCTCGTATGGACAAACGTCGTTGCGTAAGATCGAATGGGCAGATCCTCTGAGCCAGATATCCAAGGATCTGTCGACTTTGGCGTCCGACGTTCAATGACGAGTTGGTGACCTTGTACACCATCATCGAGATTGACGATGCAATGTCGCGCCTAATTTAATTCATTCTTAACGAGGGTCATCGTCGATTCGTATAAATCATTCGAATCACGGGAAATACGCGAACCAGTTCGTAATGAAAAATGTTAAATATTTGTAAACCAAAAGAAAACAAAACAAAAAACAAAAAACAAATAAAAAAAAGAAAGATTATCATCGTACGTGCGTAGAATGCTCGACGTTGCGTTAGATAAGACAGGACAAACGGAAATATAATAAGAAAGTCGCGCGGGCGTGAATATATTTGAGAAAAAACAAAAACCGTTAGGAATCCGTGAGAATCGTGAAAGCAAATCGTGTATCAATTTTCACGTGAATAATGTGGATAACGAGGAATAACGCGTATAATACGATATTAACGAATGTGAAAGTCAAGGCCTTGCCCTTCGCGCCTCCGTGCCCCTCGTGTTATGCCCGTCGTACCCATGAAAATTTCTTGCAACACGTGGCATTCGATTTTTCGACGTCGTTGCTAGTTTTACGAGTTCATTAGTAAATTCGTCGATCGACGAATACACGAGCGAGAAAATTTCACTCTGACTCCAGCCCCCCCCCCCCCCTGCCTACTCCATCTCTCCTTATTTCTCTCATAGTTGATTTCCCCCGAGTGGTTACTCACTGTAAAAGCCAAGTCACTAACTGGGCCACGAGCGAGAGTGTCGGTCATCCGACTATCTCGAAAATCTCATTTAGATTGAAATTAACGCGCCATTCTTAATCGGCAATTAAACTTTTTTTCTTTTTTTTTAAATTCACGTTGTTACGAATGGTCTGGCTGACTTGGTACGAAGGTCGCTTAATGGCAACGTTGACAATAGTTATCAACATATATATATGTAACGAGTGTGTGTATTTAGTGATAATAGAAATGTATAAAAATTTTGAGAAATTTAACGTCGAGCCTTCGCGAAAATGAAAGTGGCATTGTTCCAATTCTCGACGCATTTAGCTCGTAAATTATATTTATTCGATGCATTATATACGTCCAGCATCTCATCAAAACTCCCTTGTCCTTCGTGAGCAATTTTACCCCTCGTACCACATATATCGTCATCGTCAATTTATTTCGTAAATTGTCGAACGCACAGACAACGCGTTAGATATACAAATAAAACTTCGCGATGAAAGATTCGTGAGGCGTGTCTCACGACGCGTAGACCGATTTTTCAGCATTTCGATGAATAGCCCCGGGACCTTGGAGGGAGAATAGAGAAAAACGAGAAAAGAAAGAAAGAAAAAAGAAACGAGGGAAAAAAAAGAACAAGAATTTATATCTCAGGGTGAATTTTCCGAAGTTACGCGTTCTTCTAATTCCGAGAATTTCCACGCGATCCATCTGCGCCAGCGAACAGGTACGGCAGGCTCCGAGAGCGAAGCAGGTAAAGCAGCCGAAGATCGTTTCCAGGAATAGCTCGAGCGAGACGAACCATGCGATGGAAGGGATGAACGACAGGTAGGATTAATATATATATATATATAGGTGAATATACCTGTGTCTGAAGATGCGTGGCCAGCGAGAGACGAGAGCTTTTGTCAGTCAACAAAAATATATATAGATATATTCGCGAACTCAGAGTACTCTGGAGCCTTAGGTTTTTTTTACGAACATCCCCTATGATTTTTCAGAATGTTCGCCCACTCTTGTTCCTTTCGAATTACCGACCACCCCATTTCTGGACCCTGGAATCTTTGGGCCTCTGGAAAATCGTTGAAAACGATTTTGAACCACTTTGAAAATATTTTTATCGATATAAAATGTATTTAGTCGATTTTCGATTATTACAATTTATTGGATAATTATATTAATCGATTTGATAATTTTAATGAAATTAATCGCGTTTATTTTTTGTATTACAAATGTTTCTTTTTTTATACGCGTGTTGTAGAATTTAAGTCGAACAATGTTATCTTTATCTTGCAGCGTGACGAATGGACGATGTACCATCGTCGCTAGATAAAGCGCGTACGGCGAATCGTCGAATATATTGTCAGGACTCGAACTATAACAAAGATTTACATCGGCCGATAAGAACGGTCGGTGATAGTTCGATGGATATGTACGTTGCGCCGCGCTCTGTAGACCAAGCGAAAGTTCGACTCACCGACGAGTCTGAACTAAAAAAGACGAAAAATTAACTAAAATTTGTTCATTTTATCAAAATTTATTTACTTTTAATTCGAACGCGTTTTTCGTCCAACTCGTAATATTTTATCTTCTAATAAATCAGAGCTTTATTCATTGAAAAATAAACCCCAGCGAATCAACGAAAGCGATTAGCCTCGATTTTCTCGTCGATAAATTTCTCATCCAAATTTTACGATTTTCTTACTTCGAACGCGTTTGTTAAAATTTGTTTCTTACCGCTCGTTTCGATCGATTTTTCGATCGACGCTTGCGATAAAATCGACCATTCCCTTTGGGATACGAACGTACCTATATATATTTAATAGCTTCGAATTTCCCAATGGAATTTGCACCATCGAGTACAGACGACACAGTGTGTGTGTGTGTGTTATAAAGCACGTGGATCTCGAAGGATCTCTCTTACGTGTCGCCATTGCCAACCCGCCAAGTGGGTCAGTTACGCTGGGATTCACGTGTTCACCCGATAACGTTAACGGAACACCAAAGGTAAAGCGGCAAGCTCTCTCTCCCCACCACGATTCTCGACTCGACTGCTTAACCCCGATATATAGAGCTCCGATTAATATTTCGGCAGAGATGAGAGGCGAAGGGGGGGGGGGGAGTAAAACGATGCGTGCGCGTCGAGCGAAACTTCTACACGCGCTCGAGCGAATCATTGTCTCTCTCTCTCTCTCTCTCTCTCTCTCTCTCTCTCTCTCTCTCTCTCTCTCTCTCTCTCTCTCTCTCGCTTCAACGTCATCGACATTCCACCGACGATGCTGCAATTACGAAAATCAAAAATATCACACGAGGAAATAAAATATAAAAAAACGGTCCAACGGTTATACAGATAAGCCAAGGACGCGTGTAATTTTCATCAACATAAAATCCCCCGATGTTTTTTTACAGCGTGTCATTTCGTCTTTACCGTTATTTTTCTTTTACCACACTGTTAATTATTATCATCGTTATGCGTTTCTTCCAGGGAGACTAAATTTTTTGGGTCTTGAATAAAATTCGTCTGGAATTCGAAAATTCTTTTCCCGCGGGAAAAAAAAACGATTTGAGTATAATAGATTATTTTTCGATACGAACGTTTTAATTTTCGATAGAATTTTATTCGAAAAGTAAACATTCTTTGGGATTAGGATCGAAATGAATATTTGATCGTGACCATTGTTTAATCGTTACGTACCAGTGATCGTAACGAGAGTAAAGCCTTGGCATCGAGTTAAACAATTATGATACATCGTCGGAATGTTTCCAGGGAGATTCATCAAAATTTATCGCCCTGCCATCTCCCGAATTCGCCTATTATTTGTCCGAACCCTAAATATAGAAGCGCAAACTATAGGAAGGATGTTACAAACTGGATAAGTGTCACGCTGTTGCGTCGCATATTATATATCCACGGTGTGCGAGCAATAAAGAGCTGCCCCCTTCGCTAATATCGTACAACAAGAATATACGCATGTGTATCGTTCTATATTTACATATATATATATACACACACACCCACCTATATATATATATATATATATATATATATATATATATATATATATATATATATATATAGAGCGAGAGAGAGAGAGAGAGAGAGAGAGAGAGAGAGAGAGAGAGAAATAATAAAAATGTACAGAGATTGGGCTGTGCAAGCTTGTGCCGATCCCACCACCAGTAAGAAGGTTTCGGGATCGGTAGTCGGTGCTTCGCTATTAACGTTCAGGGAGGGATAATGAGAGAGAGAGAGAGAGAGAGAGAAAGATTGCTGGACTTCGATGACGATGTGTTGTGTGCAGCCGTGAGCAACGTTGTATAGACGAGAGCGCGGAGTAACAGAGCGAGAGAGAGAGAGAGTGAGTGAGTGAGAGAGAAACGTCGGAGGAGCGCGCGGCTACTTGAAAGTCACAGGAGTACCCTGTGGTGGCACGAGCTCAGTGCAAGTCCACACTCCATCGAGTTCGGTCTTCCCGGCGGGTACGACACGGTTGAAACATCACGGACTTTCGCCCGCGACAACCGGTGTCGCACGATCGATCGCCCGTAACGATCGACAGTGATCCGATCCACGGATCGATACGAAGTTCGAAAAAAATAATAATAACGAATCACACGGCCTCGATCGATTCGAAACGTTGCGACGGTTTAACAACCCCGATCGATCGAAGATCGGTAAGAAACGATCGTCGTCGAGAACGTCGTTGAGAAACAACCCCGCGATTTCAACGAGCAACGACCGAGAAAATCGATCGATTATTTTCCATTATTTTTCTTTTGTTTTGTTTTGTTTGTTTCGTTGTTGTTCGAGATCGAAATCGTTATCGAGTTTTGTGAGAACGAGGAGTGTCGATTACCATGACGTGTCGTGTAAAGACGTGTAGGTGATAATCGGGAGTTTCGTGCAACTTTACGTGCAAACTTATCGACCAATTTCGCCGGAGGGGATCGATAACGAGGAGGAGAATTAAGGACGTGTTGTTATATTAACGATTTTTCTTACGAAGAATCCAAACGTTGGACAAAGTGAGTAATAAATGAAATTTTCATTTTTTTTTTTTTTTTAGATTTCATAGACTTATCGCTTTGGCCAAAAAGTAACTGCGTTTCTAATGCACGGAACTGTATGTTAAACCGTGAGACAAAAACGCAGTGACTTTTTGGCCAACTCAATTTTTCGATCAGGATTTAAAATTCGAACGCGAAGGTTGATTATGACGTTCTTCCGCGATGTTACGCGATAACGATAACGATACTATTTAGTCGGTCAGTCAACTATAATGTCCGTAAGCTGGAGAACTGCGACTCTATTCCAGAGAGCCCTCTGGGTCTCTCGTCACTTCCCCTTTCCCTCACGACTTCGTCATGCTTGTATGACTCTGTGATGGTTCAATAACTGATGCGCTTGACAAAAGGGGGAACTCGACGTGCTGCTCTGTTATTAATACGCCTATGGCAATTCTCGTAGATCCGCGAGGGGGAGCGTTTATTAGCTGTGCGACGATGTCGATCGTGACCGAGAGACTCGACGAGCTCGAGATTGTGGTACGGGGATCGAGATGAAATATATATTGTTTATAATTCTCGTTCATGGAGACACGCAATTTTTCGCAGGACAATCAACGTCGTCGAAGCTCGTCGTCGTTTTCGATAAACAAAAAAAAACGATCGAAAAATTCGTTTTTATCAATTTACAAAAAACGAGCCCGCGACGTTCGCTAATGAAATTTGTGCGATCTCAGGGACAAAGCCATAATATCGATACTCGATTCTTTATCGAGCTCGCAGACGCTTTTGTATCGTGCGCAACTTTTCCGTATTCACGATGCGTCCGAACGATCGTCCGTCGACGAGCTATGACGCGCCTTCGCTCTTACGAAAAACTCGCCACTCGATGATTCGCCACCGATGTCACGGTCATTTTTCGTACCGTTGTTTTGTCGTTTAATCGTCAACGACCTTTATTGACAAAACTTCTCTCGCTCGTTTTTCACGACACACTTTTTTATTTCGCTCGCGACCGGTTCGACGATCTTTCGTCAGAACGAAGATCGCTACAGTCGAAACTCGCGAGATGCGCGAGAATAAAATCCTTCTCGACTTTATCCCCTGAATTGTCTTCCTTCTTCGATGTATTTTATCAATATTATCAACGATTTTTATTTTAATCGAATGATGATTTATTTCCAATAAAAAAAACGATTTAAATTTGATGAAATTTAGACAAAATCGATCGCGATCGAATCGTATATCGAATTTCGTACCGAATCGAAGACCATCCCGTATAATCGCGAGTTCGACTAAGCGAGACTCTCCGATTCGTCAGCGCTTTCAAGCCGGAAGTCGATATCGCGTACAAAACTTATCCGTTACGTCGAGGAGCTCGGGACTATCGCTCGATCGTCCCACACGACGATCGAACGAGAGACCGTAACGATTCTAAATTCTCGATATTATCCGCATTACGATTCCTGCGTAGTTCTTGCTTCTCTCGTAGAGCGCGCTTCTCTCTCTCTCTCTCTCTCTTTCGAGGGGTCCACAAACCTCAGGAGAGCGGACACAGGCCACGTTTCTCTAATTTAAATGTAAATACATATTGTATAATAGACAGTGCAAACACGAGAGACCGGGAGAGTCTCGTTCCGTTCTTTGCTCTCGCAAAATTTGATACACACCTATGCACACCTAGATAAATAATAAAATATTTATATATGCGTATATATATTTACGTCGTATTTACGATTGTATATATAAAGTAGATTGTTCGAAGAGCCCGAAGGCGCAAGATCGTAGAGAGAGTCGAGATTAAGAATTACTTATCGTTTTTATTTCTTTCCATTTTATTTTTATTTTTAATTATTTATTATTATTTCTCGTTCGTGCTTTAAAATTGTAAATACACAGTTCGAGCGCCGTTTCGTTGCCTCGGGGCTGATCGAGATTCGTCGTTTCCGGTTCGATTTTCATATCTCTCGATCGTTACACGGTGTATCTGTCACATGCGGGCAATAAATACAACAGACCGTTAGTCGCTAATGAAACTCTCGGAAATAAAATAAATGTAATGCGACGAAAAGTAATTTCTTCAACGTCGAGGAATCGAGCGAATCGAAGATTAAGTTGAGTGCATTTTGCTTTTTCGAGCGCCACGATCGTTAGGAAACAATCCTTGCGTTTATGGATTGCGAGGATATCATTGGCTCAAGGATATCAAGGGGCACTGGCACAGAAGACGAATATATCAATATTTAATTGCGAAAAGTCGTTTTCGCATCGGTTCGTAAATGTGTCGTTTTTTAACGATCGACGATTCCTCGCCTTTATTTACGTTCCATCCGACTTTCTTCTTTATAAATTTCGCTTTTCGTTCTCGTTCGATATTAATTCGATTAAAACCTTTCACGAATGATTAATTAGAATTAATATCGTTAATATCGTTTTTTTTTAACATTTTTGAAATTTTTCAACGCGACGACAGGACGAAGAAAATATTCGATGTGATACGATGACAAGATTGCATCTTCTTTAAATTCTCTCTCTCTCTCTCTCTCTCTCTCTCTTTCTCGTCGCATTAATAATCGCGCGACTCGTTCCAACGCCGTTCGTAAGAGTCCCTGAGGGTATACACGTGAGGAGACACGCTAACGCGCGAAAAATGTAAATGCGCGCGAAATATTTTCTTTCTTATACTGGAGATAAAGGGATCGACGTGTATACGTACGAAGAGAGCCTCGTTCCGTTATGACCCAGTACCGAAGGCGAGCCGTCGCAATTCGACATTATTCCTCGCCATAACCGAACCACCTTGCGCTACAGTCGATCTTCTCGGCGAGGTCCTTCGCGAACCAGGAAATAGGAACGAATCTCTCGTAAATCGGGTCAGGGGGACGCATGCGTCGTTTCGTCGTCTTCCGTTTTCCCCCGTTTATCGGCACATCCCTAATATATAAATTCTATATATGTAACGTACAATACGAATCCCGGTGCATCTCGTCGATTCGAGACAGGACCGAAGACCAATTTTTCTAGAACTCTCGTCGGGTGGAACGAAGATAATGAAAAAAAAAATAAGGAAAACAAACAACGCGCGATCCGTTAAAAAGTGCGCTCTCTCGTCCTCGAATCAATTTCGGAGGGTCGAAGAATGCCTGCTGACCCAAAAACCGAGTTGATGGATGGGACGAGACGAGAAGCGCATAGGGAGAAATTATTTCAATTCGCTTTTGAAGCCTCTCGCGTTGTAAGTGAGAGAAAACAAAATTCAACGACGCGAGGGGAATATATTTCGTGTTTTCTTATTTTTAAAATTGTTTTCGTCGTTAACGATGAAACAAACGCAACGAACAGTTATTATTAAGAAATTATATTTACTATCGACGTTCATTCGGATCGAACGACGTACGACGTACGAGAGGCGTGCGAATCGCTTGGGAAATTGTCCATTGGACCAATATCCTTTATATCTTACTCGAGTATAAGCGCTCTGTCGTTTCTCAATTAATACCGGTTTTTCGAACGTATGCTGTAGTTAATTATATATATATATACCGTGTTTATAGAAATATTGCTGAATCGTAGCCGAGTATTTATTACATCTGCGTCAATCAGCGACCGAGAGTCGCAGCCGCAGATGCATCGACGTTGTACCAGACGCACATTACATATATAGCCATAAAGTTATACATTTTTTTACCATCGTTGCAAAATTTTATCCCTCTTCCCTCCTGCATCATCGTTGCATTATTCTCGAGTGATTCAATCACTTATTTCATACCCCTTTGAGAAATTTTCAAAAGTTTGCCGAACCGTCGTAATAATTGGACGGACGAGATTCTTCGAATTTTTTTCAATCGAAACGTTGAGACGAGAATCCACTTTTTTCTTCTTCGATGTATCTGAAAAAGAGGGAACGGGTTGATAAGAGTAGTCGGATCGTTAGAGAATGCTTCGTACGTAACGCGCGCGTATACGCGTATCGGGGATAACGTTCGAGCGATTGCTGAATAGAAGCAAGGTTGTCAGGATTTCTCAAATCACGCACGATATGTATGGTTTTTTAATTTTTTTTTTTTTTCTTTGTAACGTTTAGAGACCTTTGACCTATATCTATAGACACATATTTATCCGTTTCATGGACGATGAATATTGATAAATATGGAACGATTTTTACGACTGCGATATATTAATAATTTTTTCAAAGAATTTACAAATCGCATCATTGTTTTTTGCGAATTTTTCCTATATACATTCTTGCGTTATCTCGGTCAGACGATCGATTATCTCCATCTTTGCGGACCAACGAAAATATACGACTGAACGAAGTTTGAATTTTAGTTTTTTATCTCTCTACCCATTTTCTAGAGTGTCAGACCTCGGGCGAAACCACGAGGGTTGGAACTAGCAGGTAGCCGTTTACTCTATACATATACATATATACATATATATATATACATTCATATATATATATGAATATCGAAATTTAGCCCGCAGCATCCCTGTCATTAAGTCGCCGACCAGATAAGAAAACCCGACGCACTTTCGACTCGTATCGTGAAAAATAGACCCACCGGAAAATGACATAGGAAAAAAAAGGAAAAAGGAAAAGAAAAAAAATTTTATGATTGGCATCACCAAAATTCCTCGAATTCCAAGTTTCGTTTCTCTCAGTTTTTTTTTTTCCTTTGCCTTCTTTTTGCTTCGGGTCTTTTCATTCTTTTGTATATCGGTACGTTCGTTCTTCCCTACCTCCAATTCTCCCGAACAACCGATCGTACGTTACAGACCGCATCGCTCATCTTTGCCAATGTCAGTTTCTTTTTCTTTTTTTTTTTCAAACTCCCTCATCGCTCTGTAACGAGCGGTCTTGGGGCTCGGCATCGTTCGACGGACGAGAAGATCGTTCTCGTATCGCCCGTGCGCGGCTGCTCACCTGCACGCGAACTCCTCGACGGTAATCCTTGCGGCTGTACATGCATTATGCTTTTGCTATTTTTATATACAACATATATATATATGTCTGTGTGTATATATATATATAGAGAGAGATAGAGAGAGAGAGAGAGAGAGAGAGAGAGAGATATGGCTGTGTATAGATATAATAGGCACCATTGTGGCATATTGCTTAGACATGGAATATAAATTTTCACCTCGAAATCGTCGAGCAACGAGCGCTCTCACTTTCGTTACGGTCAATGCAACTCGTATAAAGAAGGAACTCGGTTTATACGCGCACGTTCGCGTATTAACGTTGTAACGTTCCTCGTTTCGATTGGTCGTCATCGAAGACATCGGAACTGGCTCGTTTCTTCGCGCATGAATAACGCATGGAGCTTTCGAGAAAATCGTGAATATAATAATTTATCGATACGAAGGTATAAAAAAAATCTTTTATTTCATGATTATTATTTTTTTTTATTATTTAGAATCATCGAGAATAGAGACGAAAGTTGCGATTTCAAGTTCGAATGACATTTAGAAATCAACGACAGAATCGGATATTGTAATTCGTCATTAGAATAACGAATAATATATGAGAAAAAAATGGCACGTCTTTCAACCGCTCTCGCGTTTTTCCACTCTTCATCCCCGTCGTCCACCTTCGTCTCTCTCGATTCTCGATGCGCTTGACACAGAAATTCTTTTCACGCCCCCCGCGCAGCAAACTTTTCGTTCTTACGAGCGAGAAATAAAATTTGTTTTCTCGCTTTACGAATGTAGGATAAACAGCCTCTCGAGCTCAGAGATCTCGTGCGGGCTCTCTCTACTCACACTCGAGACAACGTGCAACGTAGCATCGACTGTATTACAGGGAGAGATGCACGTGAAAGCATTATTTCGCTTACCGCGAGAAAGGATTTTCCATTTTATTATTATGCGAATGCGTTTGCACCGAGTTCCCGTCTGATGCGCGTATAAATGAATAAATAAATAAACGATATGTCGGTATGTCCAAAAAGTCATTCCGTCTATTATCATGATTTTTTTCATTAAACAACGTTTATAAAAAATGCAATTCTTTTTTTTATCAAAATATGTAAAAATATCAATTCTATTTTTAACTCTATTTTAATTTTAAGCAAGTTTGAAAAACAAAAATCGTTCGTCGAGAATAAAAGTGCATTTTGTATTCGTGATGAAAAATAAAAAAATAAAAAATAATCATGTATAACCCGCATACACGAGCTCGAGAGATTCGTGATTATCATGATTTTTTTCATTAAACAACGTTTATAAAAAATGCAATTCTTTTTTTTATCAAAATATGTAAAAATATCAATTCTATTTTTAACTCTATTTTAATTTTCAGCAAATTTGAAAAACAAAGATCGTTCGTCCAGAATAAAAGTGCATTTTGTATTCGTGATGAAAAATAAAAAAATAAAAAATAACTATGTATAACCCGCATACACGAGCTCGAGAGATTCGTGATTATCATGATTTGTTTCATTAAACAACGTTTATAAAAAATGCAATTCTTTTTTTTTATCAAAATATGTAAAAATATCAATTCTATTTTTAACTCTATTTTAATTTTCAGCAAATTTGAAAAACAAAGATCGTTCGTCCAGAATAAAAGTGCATTTTGTATTCGTGATGAAAAATAAAAAAATAAAAAATAACTATGTATAACCCGCATACACGAGCTCGAGAGATTCGTGATTATCATGATTTTTGTCATTAAACAACGTTTATAAAAAATGCAATTCTTTTTTTTTATCAAAATATGTAAAAATATCAATTCTATTTTTAACTCTATTTTAATTTTAAGCAAGTTTGAAAAACAAAGATCGTTCGTCGAGAATAAAAGTGCATTTTGTATTCGTGATGAAAAATAAAAAAATAAAAAATAATCATGTATAAC
The DNA here is from genome assembly GCA_951802705.1 of Netelia virgata. Lineage (NCBI taxonomy): Eukaryota > Metazoa > Arthropoda > Insecta > Hymenoptera > Ichneumonidae > Netelia > Netelia virgata. The sequence goes on from OX637868.1 coordinate 3,843,534, forward strand.
CCGCATACACGAGCTCGAGAGATTCGTGATTATCATGATTTTTGTCATTAAACAACGTTTATAAAAAATGCAATCCTTTTTTTTCTCAAAATATGTAAAAATATCAATTCTATTTTTAACTCTATTTTAATTTTAAGCAAATTTGAAAAACAAAGATCGTTCGTCCAGAATAAAAGTGCATTTTGTATTCGTGATGAAAAATAAAAAAATAAAAAAGAACCATGTTTAACCCGCATACACGAGCTCGAGAGATTCGTCAAAGGGGGTGTGATTGTGCAACCGCAGAAACGTGTGTACACAATGAAGGAGACCGCGCGTTTATTATATTCGACGAAACGTGTTATAACGTAAACGAGCGAGAGTCGAGCTACACGTGGGAAACTCCGCGACGCAGACGAGGGAATCCTCGTGTATAAAATACCGGATAAATCCTACGTGTTTCGATCAAATCGTACGATTTGAGTACGGCGCATGCTGGATGCACGCGAGTCGCGACGCGTCTTTGTATTTAAAAGTTAGAAATAAAAGCATGGCGTTAGTTTTTGTTTAACTCGCGAAATCACGAGTGAAACGGGAAGTCGAAGCTTGCGCGAACGTATCTCACTTCCGGTTTTAGGTACGTGACGATTTTGGTTTTATGTTTTATTTTTATTTTTTGTTTCTCTCTCTCTCTCTGTTTTTGTTCTTGTTGAGATCTTAAGATTAGCGCAATCTCAACCGCATTCCGAGTCTTTCGATCACGAGATGGAAAAATTTGCACGTTCGGACGGACGATGGCACGTGATATTTTTCTTATATGTGCCTAATTCGTTATCGTAAAAATATACAAAAATCGTCCACCCGCTGTATACGAGCGAGAGTCACGAACGAATTTTCATGTATTCGACCAAACATGTCGCGAGAACGTTATATATCGAATTTTATTTGCACAACTTTAACAGTTTTTTTACCATGTCGCGAGAACGTTATTATTGTTGAATTTTGTACTAACTTTCGAGAATTCGTTTATCTTGTGTTAAATCGTTGATAAAAAAATATCCGCTCGAATTTTCGCGTGGTATTATTCTTCTTTCGTCTTCCGTCGATTTTATCTCGTAATTTACATGTCACTCGTAATCAATTGTCTTCGTCACCCTGACAAACATATATGAAAACAGCGTGATTTATTTTATTTTTTCATAATTTTATCTCGTTTATTTAAATTCTAAAAATCTGCAAACTCGACTGTTTCCTCCGTGAAAAACAAATATTCTGAAATCAGTATACATTTTTTAAAAAATGTCAATATATATTGACAATTATTCGACGATTTTCAACCTGACTTTCATATTTTTTCACAAGCTCTGATAGCCGATTCGTCGAATCGATCGTAAAGAAATGCAAATGTCTAGAATTCGCAAGATTCAACGAGACACTTTGTAATTTGAGGGATCGTTTCTCGCGCACGTACGCAACGTAACGTTAAATTTTGCGACGTACTTACAGTTACGCACGACGCGTCGGAGCGTTGTCAAGCTCTATTAAAATAATGGTCGTGTGCCAATCGTAAAGTAGCAGCTACATGTATATCGCTCCTATGGAAGCTTCGAGAGAACGAGATATATAATACGCGTAGAATTATATATATATATATATATATATACTATATATATATACTATATATATATATATAGTATAGTTGTTCGAAGTGCATGCAAGTCGGGAACGACACTAGTTAGTACGAGTACGATATCTCGACTACGAGAGATCAACGACTCTCTCTTTCTCGCCTAGCCACGACCGAGAGTCTATTCCTCTGTGTACACACGAGAATATTATATATACGTATATATACAAGCATATAGGCGTATAGACTGAGTCACGAGTCTGGAGGACAGGGTCGGGAGAACTCGGAGGATCTCATCGTTCGTGGGAGTAGAGAACTTGAGAATAGCTAATATATCGTCATATATATATCGAATAAACGTAGTATAGAGAAGTTTCATCGGTAAGACTTCTTTACGAGATCGAGATCGAGGGTCACTGGTCCAGTTTATGTCTTTCTTTCGATAATTACTGTGTGAAAACGGAAAAGCTGCTGTATTTTCTTCATCGCCGTTGCTGCAATAAATATTTGTTTCGATCGCTCGTCAAATTTTAAATTATAAATTACAAAGCGAATCGATCGTTAATACGAAAAATGTTTTTTCTTTTATAATTTTCGTTTTTTTTTTTTTAAATAAGATCGAGTCGATTTTTTTATCGTCGACCGGAGAATACAGCGACCGACAGGAAGTTTACGAGAGACCCGATCGTCCAAGGGGATCCGGGCGTACGTACGCTCGCGGCGACGGTCTCCCTAGAACGTTATTCAATCACGATCGTCGTTCTATATAACGAGACCGAAGCACGTCGCCTCGAAGAGGTTGTTACCGAATGACGTTAAATAACTTTCTCCAGACCGCACCGGCTTGCGTATCCTTTTTTTTATACCGGTCTTAGCTCGATCGACGAAGCCGTCGAACTTAAAGAAACGCGCGAGCGTTTAATAATCATGATGAATTCATAGAAACGAGCCAGCCGGAAATCATTAATTTCCGAATGTTAAAAAGAAGCGTCATATGACCCTCGGGTTCGAGCTTCGAGTTTTCTTCGTCGTATTCAAAATGCACGCAGTCTGTGAAAAATTGCGATTTATGGGATAAAAAATGGTCGGTCATATAACCGATCGAGACACGTGGACGGTAATATGACCGGTAAAATAACCGTTTGTTCAAAAATTACCGAGACACGAGACTTATCTTCTCCATCGAATTTTAAGGATCCTCCGGCTATTTTTGCTCAGGAAATTCGAGGAGAAGCTTCCTTCTCGTCACCTCGGTCCTCGTCATTCGATCTCCGAGGCATAGGGGTCCTCTGTGAACTTCCTCGAAGATAACGTACGTTTCGTTTCCTCTCGAGACAGCTGCACGAGAAACCCTTTGATGATTCTCGAATAGAAACGAATCTGTCATTTTTTTTATAATTCCCATACGACGAATACGACTAAATTTCTCGACAGTGGAAATTTACAGTTATTTTTCAATCTTTCGAACAGAAATTTTCCACGAAACAAGAACGAAAATGTTATATACAGAATCGACGGAAAATTTCAAGCCCTCTGGTCAATTTTTGTTTGTACGATTGCTTCCTAAAGTCGTCCAACTCACGATTATCGCCAGGCTTTTCTTACGAAACGGTGCTTTTTCGCTCTCGTGCGATATCGCACGTCGTATTAACGAGAACGTAATTGCTTCCCTATTGACTCGAGTTAATTGCTGCGAAGTTATCGAGTACGTGGAAATCAAACTGGGGTCGGATGTAGAACGTTGGATTGTCCGGGAATCGTTGTAAGCAATGAACACGGTTCACTATTGACCTTTCACGATATTTATATATATATATATGTATATATAAATTTATGCGCACCCCACAAATCGATGTTAAACGTTCTCTTGTTTGTATAAAGTGAGTCGAAGACGAGGAGAGGAAGCGATATAATAAGACGAAATTGCCGGAACTACCGTCGGTAAATCGTCTCCGATTAATGTTAATTTACCAAGAGGGAGCACCGCCACGCTGGCGCGAATAGTCGGAAACGTCGCGATAATCATGCGACGTCTCGAAGCTTTCACACTTCAGCTACGCGTGCCTTCGCAACGGTCCTTTTGTTTTGCAAATGTATAATTGAAATTCTCGTTGTCGGGGACGGAACTCACCGTCGGAGACGAGCGATTCGTCGTGAAATGAAAAACAAAACAAAAATGATCGTATATGCGAGAATTAAGATGAATTAATCAAATAAATATACAATATAAAGTGCAGGTTTAAGGAACGAAAGTTTTGAAACGTAATTAACGACGATTCATCATAATTATTCATATTTTTTGTTATCCGTCTGGTGATACGAGTAAAATTATATGTTAATTGCGAGAAAAGTAACAAAGTGGGTCAAGTATGCGACAAGTTATACGAATGGATCGATCGATCGATCCTCGATGGCCTTCGCATTATCGAGGAATAAATACAGGACGATCGGTATAATGTGTGAATTATCATTTTCGAAAGAAAAGAAAAAAACAAATCGTTTAAACGCGTTATTTAAACACTCCTCGCGTCCTCGCGACGTATAGCTCGACGCAACGGGAATGAAAAAACGTTGATAACGAAGGAATTAATTTCTACGCGAAATTTTATTCGATCGCGAGTGTTGATCGATCGATCAATTTTCCTTTCCCATTCAACGTTATCGATTTCTTCTTTTTTTTCCTCGTCGTCACGAAGATCCTTGAAAGCTCGTCTCGAGTCGTCGACGTCTTAATTTTAATTATCGCCCAGTCTTCCGTATAATTATTTGAAAAACGAAAAAGAAACGATCCACGACGTAGTCGAAGGTGAAAGTTTTCACGTTTGCCGTGAGGAAGGCAACGATCGCCGAGTAAGAGACGATTATAGACACGAGTTCGACGAGATTCGAAAAGATTTTGGACCCAGTCGCTCGTAGTCGAGCGTCTTCCGGCTCTTTCTTTTCAATATCAAGGCATCGAATTAGAGACAGCGAATCTGTGCACGCGAGGCCCTCGATTCTTCGACAAAGTTGAAGGCTAAAACGATTATCGAAAATAATATAACAATCTAGAAGAGTTCGTATACGTTCGACAGACATTTCCTCATTAGCGACTCTCTAGCCGGTGGGAGAGTTTCTCGAAATCGCGAGTCGTTAATAATCTGTTTTTATTATTATCCGCCGTTCAACGATTCGAAATTTTTATGATTTTTTTAAATTTAATGATTTTTCGTCAAAATAATACGCTCGAGAAATTCGAGAGAAAACTCGGACCTGAAAAAACGACGATATTCAAACTGTCGAATGTGTCGTAAATTGTTTATGATTTACGAGCCACCCCGAGAATTCTGCTATTCACGATCATACGTTGTCGTTACATTATTTTACCGACAATCCGCTTCTACTCACCGTCCGCTGACGTCACGTACTCTCATGACGCGTTTTCAGCGAAAACAGAGAAACTGTAAAAGCCATAATGACGGCAGGAAAAATTTCACTCGCCTGGCTTTTATATATATATGGATATAAAAAAAAAAAAAAAAGAAAACAAAATCGTTCCGCTAGCTTCGATTCACACGTACGCGGCTTTTCTAAATTCGTTCTAGATTGATATCACGAACCTTTCACGTATTCGAGAATAATACGTCGCCGACGTTAAATTTATCAATGCAAAAATAATTAGATTTTCGCTCGATGCGAAAAAGAGAATTATTCATTTACTTTTCGTTTAAATCGTATTTGGAAATTTGTGTAATTTTGTTAATTATATAGATCGTCGCTGTTTCGTGATATCGTAATTAACGAATTTGTCGTTTCGATCCGATTTTTACAGATGAGGTGCAGACTGACTTGCGTCGACGATTTTTTGAATCGTACCTTTCACAAGGTCGGTCTCATAGTCGGTCGACATCCCGGCTATTTCGTCATAGTGCCTGTTCTCCTCGCTTGCATATGCATCACCGGTTATCAGAAAATTCATTACGAGATCGATCCGGAATATTTATTCTCGCCGATAAATGGACCGGGAAAAACGGAGCGTGCGATCGCCGAGGAGCACTTCAAGGTCAATTACAGTTACCACTTCAACGTCGGCAGAATTACCAGGCCAGGTGAGAGACCGTGAAAAACATCCCATAATTTCTACGTCCTAGGCTCAATTTTACATTAGGTTTTTAATTTGTATCTTGTTTTTCACGTTTTATAAAATTCGGCCGGTTGAATGACGAAACGTTCGTGAAAAAAAAACAAACAGCGTAACAAGCAAAAAAGTTTGACTTCCTGGAAATTCGTGTTATTAGTAAAAAATTTAAGTTTAATTCAATGACGAAAGTTCATCGAACGTCGTTCCGCAGGTCGATTCGGTCACGTAATCGTGATCCCGAAGGACGGCGACACGAACATGCTGAGGAGCGTTATCTGGGAGGAACTTAGACTCCTCGACGAGATCATTAGAAACGCCACGGCGACTTACGAGGGCGACACCTTTACGTACGAGAAAGTTTGCGCACGCTGGCACGAGCAATGTTTCGTCAATGACATTCTCAATCTTCATCACGTCATCGAGTACGTCAACGTTTGATTTTCTAATTATCGATATCAAGATTAATTTTGTAAATTAATTTGATTTTCGATTATTTTAATCTTTTTCATTAAACGATTAAAACGATAATTCAACGATCGTCCGACTCTTTTTCTATATCAAAGTGCATTTATTTTTATATCCAATTATCGTTCTTTCAGTCAGGTGGAAACTCGAGATTTGAATCTGACGTTTCCGTTGATGTTCAATCCCGTGACCTGGGACGCTCATCTCTTTCCGGTTTATTTCGGCGGAAGCGTCCTTACCGAGGATCTCACGATCGAGTCCGTTCCGTCGGTACAGCTGGCTTACTTCATCGCCGCCGATAACAAACGTCAGGATGCGATGTAAGTTTGAAATGTTGCAATTTTCTAAACTCCGAATAAACGTCCTCGTTGCTGTTGCTAATAATTTAAAGAAAAAACGATAAAAATACAAATTAAAAAAAAATATCATAAAAGTAGCCGCTTCGACAACGACGACGACGACGACGATGAGATCTTCAGCGCGTGTCCTTCCGGTCGTCGGGTTAAAATTCTCCCGAGTGACGAGGGAGACAGCGCGACGCGGCAAAAAAATGAAGAAGAAACGCGTCGTACGATGCGCAGTCGTCGCGTCGAGTTAAATCGCATTTTTATCGGACTGGTAAACGAGTCGGGCTTCTGAAAAACCTATTGGACGTCGAGATTCGTCCGTGATTATTGCAAATGCGGTTGTCGGTCGAGGGACGTGAACTGAATCGTGAAAATTGTCTACACAACTACTCGGTCGATAGATCATCGTAAATAATACATAAAGAACATTTATATATAAGCGCTAGCGCAAAAATGTGTACGCGTATAACGAGTACGTGTCTTTCTCCTCGTTCGACCCTCGAGGTGGAAGTGGGGGTCCCGACGCAACGACTACGCAATTTTAATGATTCATAGATATCGAGCGCTTCGATCGAATCGAATCGAAAACCATCGGACGTCGTCGCAGTTTTATCTCTCGCTCTTGCGTGAATTACAAACGGATTTTTCAAATTTCTTCTCGTCTTCTACGAATTTTACGTATATTTTCCCTTGGGCGAGAACAATTTTCATTACGCAATTTTGTCTTTATAGCTTGATCGACGTGCGATATAAATGTTTTTCCTTATTTTTTTTGGTATACAGCGGCGCCGCCTGGGAAGAAGCGTTTTTGGACGTCGTCGGCAAAGCCGAGGACGATGGTCTGTTCAAGCACATAAGCACAGCCAGATTCGCCTCGAGGACTCTCGAGCTCGAGCTCGAGGCCAATACGAGGACCGTGGTGCCTTACTTCGCGAGTACCTTCGCGATTATGGGACTGTTCTCCGTCGTCACTTGTATGATGGCCGATTGGGTCAGAAGCAAACCGTGGCTCGGCCTTCTCGGCAATATGTCCGCCGCGTTGGCGACGGTATCGGCTTTCGGACTTTGCATGTACATCGGTATCGATTTTATCGGTATCAATTTGGCGGCGCCTTTCCTCATGATCGGTAAGACAATTTTTCGAAGATTTTATTTTTTCTCCAATTCGAACTCCGTAGTTACATCGAGTTATAAATTAATCATTAGCTATCGATTAATCAATGTCGATCGAACTAATTAATTTCCGTCGTAACGTACACGTGGAAAAATTAATGTTTATTTTAACGCGGTTTTCATCGTGCCACGGTAGCGAGAAAAATTAATACCGATCGCACGAACTTTGAGAAGCGTTGCGCAACGCTTTAAAACGTTTAGACGTCAACCTCGTGACAAAGGTGTACGTAGCACGTGTTACAAAAGCTGCAATAAAAATAGTTAACAGTGCGGTCACTCGTCGAGAATACAAAGTCGTCCGTAAGATCGGTACGAATCGTTACGAGCAACGACGAAAGTTGGAAAAACGTGTATTTCTCCAGTTCCTTTTTCCAAGAACGGTTTTTTTCTTCGCGACGAGGACGAAGAACTTTCCGAATTACACGTTTTAAAACCAATGTCAACGAGTCGATCGAAAGATCGAATACCGATAATTCGTCGTTGCGTGTGTAAATTAAAAGTTGAATAAAACAAAAATGGAAAGCCGATCGTTCTAACTCGAGGAGAGAGGTTGCTGGGATGCACGAAGAATCGAGCGTGCACGATTCTTGCATGACGATGAGACTTATACGGGTTAAACGTATTCGTGACGTGGCCCAATCCTCGAATGTCTCGAGAATAGCAATGGGCGCCATTTTCGTGCGTCGGGCATGAAAAGAAACGAAATAATGCAGAATATCGCCACCAGGGGAGTAAATCGCGTGTACGCGTTTCTCACCAATCGTCGCGGCCATTTTTACACTCGTATCGACGTATCAAGGTCACGAGGAGGATCGATCGATCGATAACCGACGATCGAAAAAAAAACAAAACAAAAATCGTTAATCGTTACAGTTAACTAGTTATCGATCGTCGTCACGTTCAACGACCCACGAAAAGCCAAGACTCCGTTTCGGACGATTGCGAAATCTTCAAATTCCAAAGTCTTACGACACCTTTGACAAATCGGTTCGTCCTTCGCCCAAAATTCTTAATCGTCTCGCGACTATAAAAAAAGAAAACAATCTAGCAACGATGCAAGAAGAATTAATTATTTAAACGACCCTCGAGACACATTTTAATAAATACAGTAACAAAAAAACACGTCGATTTTCTTTTTTATCGGAAAAATCGGAAACGAGTCTCGCGTAAGAGACGAGAATGGGAGAAGGGGGAAATCGTAATTTTCATAACGCTCGAACGGGGTGTTTCGTTCGAGTTTGTTTGCAATCATAATCAACGACCGAGACGGACGCTTCGAGGAGGCCGACGGAGACTCGAGACGTAAAAACCCGATTGCTTCCGCTTTTCACACAAATGACGGGCTTATGCCATTCTCGCCGGGACCCGCGTGTCCCGTCACCTGAATACACGCCGCGCGCGTACGCTCTCTCGTGCAAACGAATAAACGCGAATACACGAGGGAGGAAGAGACGAGGCTTTCGTATATCTATACAGGACATTTTATTTCTTCGACTCGTCGACATTATTGCCGTAGCACGCAATCGGACTTTTACGACGTAACGATCGGAAAAATCGTTAGTCTTTTTTTTTTTTTATCGCGATTTGAAATATTATTTAGCGATATAAAAAAAAAACGTAAAATAGCACATTTCACGATGATCGATCGTTTTTTAAAAAAATTAACAAGATGACGAATTCTTTGGTTCGTGTCTCGATATTTCATTAGATTTAGGAATTAGGAAATTCGCCTCGATCGATCGAATGATTTAAAATTCGATGAATTATTTATAAACGATCGAAACGTATTTGACCCAAAAACTATTGATCGATAGAAACGAAAATTTGTTTTTATTTTGGGTAGATGTTTGTTGCGATCGCGTCGCGCGATTACAGAGACGGAAGCGTTGCGCGAGGATTTGAGGCGCGCGTTAGTCAAAACTCGAGATCGTTAATTGAGCGCCCGGTCGCCCTCTCGCGGTTACGCAAGTTTCGAGCAAAAGGCGAGAGAAGGCTCGCGGTAAACGCGCGAACGACTTTCCACGGCCACTTTTCAATGAAATATATCAACGTTCCGTTTCATATCCGAGTCACGAAAATTCGTTGAATGATGTTTTTTTCATTTTTTCATTCTTACATTTATTTACATTTTACATTTATCCTTTCTTTACCCCTGGCTCGATCGCGTAACTCGGGTGAAATTTGGTGGCGCGTTTACACTCGTAGAATTTTAATTCGCACGTTCTCTTCGTATCGCGAGTGAAAATACTCAATTATTTATATTCGTTGTTTATGAGATTTCTCGAAAGAAAAATAATAAAATCGGTCGACCGGAAGTGACTTGGAACGAAATCGGTCGACGATCGCATAACCGATCACTCAATATCTTCCTTATTAATCCTTTTTTCTTCTTCTTCTTCTTCTTCTTCTTCTTTTTTTTCGTATACGTTCGATTCACGCGTGAGCTCGAATAATAACGTTCGAGCATTGCGGACAAGATCGTAACTATCGCGGCTCGATCGCGGTTTCGATACACAAATGTATACACACATACAACTCGGTGAAAGTTTTGAGGCGAATCAAATCTCCGGGAGAACGCGTGCTCTCCGTTACGAGAACGAAGTCGCGAGGCTGTTGCGAAGCCGCGCGCGCGCGCGCCTCGATCGGCTTCGGTGTGTATCAATTAAAGAAACTCGACGACTACCGATGCGCGTAATTCGAAATTATTTTATAACAATAATAACAAAAATAACGATAATTACAGGAGAATGAAAAAATAAAATAAAAGAAACGATGGTTATTATCGTCGAATAATTAATAATCGTTATTTTATAACGATCCTCGTCGTGAAATCGATTACTCCTTATTGTCCGGTTATAAAATTATTTATATCCGATTTTATAGAAAATTAAGAATTTTTTTAATTTTAATAACGATCGTTTTATAAACCGTGATTCACTAGAGTGTATCAAACGTTAATTCAATCTTTCGTGGAACGAGACTCGTTGCGGTTGTGCTTTAATAACGAGTGAGTCGCTTCTTCCCAACAGAGACAAATCGGTATGACGAATCGTTTAAGAAAGGAGCGAAACGACAGAGAGAGAGAGAGAGAGAGAGCAAGCGAGCTTGTTGAACTTGTGAATAAAATAATCGTTTCGGTCAACGAGACGAGTACATTATGTTATTAAAGGGAGTCCGGTGAGTCTACAAATTGTAATTGATACGTCGCGTATCTTGTTTCGCGAACACGCTTCGTACGATTATTTCGCGAGGCGCGTTGTCTCGCGAGCGTTCGAGATCGATACGAGAAAAAAAAATCGGCCTTCGTAAATTTTGCAATAACATTTTTTTTAAATCCGGGAATAAGATTTATGCTTTTGTTTTCGAAAAACAGGAATTGGAATCGACGATACCTTCGTGATGCTCGCGGCTTGGCGACGCACGAACATAATGAAACCTGTACCCGAAAGAATGGCGGCGACTCTGAGCGAGGCTGCTGTTTCTATAACGATCACTTCGCTCACGGATATGATATCCTTCTTCATCGGTATAATGTCGCCGTTTCCATCGGTACAAATATTCTGCATCTATTCAGGTAAATCTACGTTTATAAAAAAGAACAATGAAAAATAATGTCGATGAATTTTTTTTTCGATCGATCCAATTAATGATCGATTAATCTAATTAACCAGCTCGTCGAATAATCGATCGACGATTATTCCATGAAATTATATACATCGATCAATAATTCATCGACTCGAGCGATTAAAACGTTGGAACGGTCGAACGGTATGCAGGGAGTTCGAATATAATGTAAATTGCGAAATTTTCATTTCCAGGTTTCGCGGTGGTTTTCACGTTTCTCTTTCACCTGACTTTCTTCAGCGGTTGCGTGGCCATAAGCGGCTACTGCGAGCAGAGCAATCGTCACAGCGTTGTTTGCTGCAAGGTCCAGCCACTCTCGAAGTCTGGTGAGTCTCGCGAGACGATAATATTTTATTAAATGTTTATTGTTGTTTCACCTGTTCCTTCCCTCTCAGCGCATCCTTCTCACCCCTTATTCCCCGTCGGCCGATTTCTCAGTCGTCGATCAACGTAGCGACGTTTTTTTGACGTCATCGAAGCCCCGACGATATTAGGAATTCTTCGAAAAGTTATTTCGAGACACCGGGGTCAAATTTCCAAGCGAAGTTTTATGCAGATAATGACGATCGATCGAATCATCGATCGGACACGGACACGGACGAACGACTCCTCGAATTATAAATTCGCGAATAAAGAAGTTCCAGTCGACGATAAATCCATTGGCTTTTGTCGTTGGGTTACGTTATTTTTCACAATTTCTAACGGCGTTTCGATCCTACGATTTCGCCAATGCTCAACAGTAATCGGCTTTCACTCGAACGGTTTTCCGTCAACCGCGACATCGCTGTTCCGGCAGCGATATTTCCGAACTGTACTCGATATCGACCTGGGACTTGCGATAATTGCATATCTCAAACTTCTCGCGACCTCGATACTTTTTTTTTCACATGGGAAAAATCGACTCGTCGATTTTACGATTTTCGTAAATACGTGTCGTTTTTTTTTGCAAACGAGATAAAATAAATATTTCACGATTAATTAATGGGATCCAATGGAGAGAGAGAGAGAGAGAAAAAATGTGACGATACGGTGATTAAACATTTTAAAGCTTGGGCGACCTGAATTTAAGATCGCTGTTTTCTTGCGCGACACTTGTTCAACATATGTCTATATAGTTTTTGATACGATCGTACTACGAGTACGATTCGGTTGGGCGTTGGGGCATGCAAGTTGCATCAGGATTCCGGTGGTCGTTACGTTCGAGAGCGTCGTTAATTCGTTAGATCACACGAGCATTATGTAAGAAGAGTTTATATTACTTTCTCCCCGTTTCTTCTCGGCCTGACCTTATTGGTACAGCGCACGTACTTTGCATGAACGCCGACGTTAATATTTTGAAAGTTATATAGTCACCGTGTACTCAACAACGGAATTAACGTTTTCGAAACGTCGCGTACGTTCGTAAGAGACAATTGTTCGACGCTTCTAACAAAAGACCAATTGTTTTTTTCATTCGAAGAAAAAATTAATGTCCTCGATAAAATAAAAATATTTTTTTTCAAACAAAAACTCAACATTTATGAAAAATATAAAATATACAATTTTACCGCTACGGTGAGCATCGATAACGATTTTTCGTTGATCCATACAGCCGGTTCATCGAGCTTCGCGTGTATTTTGGTCACGATCTGAAATCATAAACAGCTCGGTCATTAGAGTGGGAAAAACACATTGACACGGCGAGAATTTTGAAGAGCTTGAAACTTTGTACACAGCTGCTTCGTTTTTGATTTGTTAATTTTTGGTCTAATTGTTATTTTTTATTGTAATTAACCTTGAAGATTCATTGTGTTTTTTTTGTTTCATTGCTGATTTTTGCAGCCCATCGATCGTGGTTCTATCGAGTTCTGTGCACTGGCGGAGTGGACCCGGACGATCCGACAAATCCGATTGACAATCCCGAGCACGGTTGCATGACGTGGTTCCGTGATTATTTGGCGGTGGCGTTGAACTGTCGTCCTGTCAAAGCTCTCGTCATCATCGTATTTGGATTTTATTTAGCCGGTGCGATGTACGGTCTGACGACGCTTAAGGAGGGACTGGATCGTCGCAAGTTGTCCAAGGAGGATTCTTACTCGATCGCGTTTTACGATCGCGAGGACTTTTACTTCCGGGAATTTCCATACAGGATACAGGTGAGACTCGCAAGAATTATCTCGATTCGAGAAAAAAGGGGGAAAACAAAGTTGTCGTCAAAAATTGTCAAACTTGAAAATGGAGACGAAGTGTCGCGTGCCCATTATTTGGTCGTCTTTCTTTTTTGTAATCCGAGCGAGATTATTTCCGCGGAGGATCGGCAGAGATCGACGGGTGAGAGAGAAAGGAAAACGAAAAGGAATGTCTTCCGAGCCTCTCTCGGACTCTTCCGCGCGTAATCTCGCTCGTCGAATTATGTCACGTGTTCTCGGCTCGTGTGTTGCTTTTATATTCTGTGCAAACAACTTTCTCCGGTGTCTAGAATTTCAGAAAAGACCCAACGGCCGTATTACGAAACGATCGAACGGCGTGAAATTGAAAAAAAATATCTTAATAAATGAGAACGAAGAATAATAATATAAAAAGAAAGAAAGAAAAATAATGATAATATAGCCATAAACAAATAGATAGATGGTAAGAAACGTTAACGACCGGACGTCGATTAAAATTTAGTTTCGATCTCGAGCTCGTCCTTCAATCATCCTTACTATTTCTTCCACGATTATTTCCATAATCATTGTTAATGATCGAGCTGACCCATATATGGAATAATACACGACGTAGCATTTTGTCCCCCCCCCCCCCCCCACCGGTGAACACGCGGAAATTACAAATCCGCGTCCTACTAGGAGAAAAAGAACCGGAAACGCAATTTCAAACATCAACCGACGATGAAAGGAAAATTTTCTTTCCTCGATCCTCACGTGGCTCTCCTCGTTTCGTTTTTTATTTTTATATTCATTTCTCATTCAATTTCCGTGTCTCACGGCCGCGACAATGCGAATTATGGCAGTCGATGTCATTAATCATAATTCTCGTGAGAATTGCGAGCGATGCGTGAGAATAAAAGTCGGATTGGAAGTATTTTCACCACGAGTGGATAACAACAAGAGAGAGAGAGAGAGAGACAGAGAGAGAGAGAGAGAAAAAAAAGCAAAAAAATCGGCAAAAAGAAAGATAACGATTTTTGAAAACCGATTGACGTTATTTTCCAGGTGATCGTCAGTGGCGAGTACGATTACAGCGATCCCTCGATCCAGGAGCAAATGGAAAACTTGACCTCGACATTGGAATCAACGTCCTACATAAGTAGTCCACTTTACACGGAAAGTTGGCTGAGAAGTTTTCTGAGTTACGTATCGAGAAACGACGATTATTTGAACGTGACGATAGACTCGGAATCGAGTTTCATAAAGACCCTCAAAGAAGTCTGGCTGTTTCCAACTAGTACGTTTTCCTTGGACATCAAATTCGACAAGACCGGTGAACACATACTGGCGAGCAGATTTTTGATTCAGGCGGTCAACATAAGTGGCACGAATCAGGAAAAAGCGATGGTGAAGGAGCTCCGTCGTTTGTGCCACGAATCGCCGTTGAACGCTACTGTATTCCACCCTTATTTCGTGTTCTTCGATCAGTTCGAATTGGTTCGACCAACGAGTATACAGTGCATGATCTTCGGCGCTTTGATAATGATGTTGATATCCTTCATCTTCATACCGAACATACTGTGTTGCCTCTGGGTAGCTTTTTGCATCGTCTCGATAGAATTAGGGGTAGCGGGTTACATGGCCCTGTGGGACGTAAATCTCGACAGTATATCGATGATCAATCTGATAATGTGTATCGGATTCAGCGTCGATTTCACGGCACACATATGTTACGCCTACATGAGCTCCAAGAAAAAACGTCCCGAGGATCGTGTCAAAGAATGCCTCTACAGTCTCGGTCTTCCGATCGTCCAAGGTGCTGCCTCAACGATCCTAGGTCTGATGGCGCTTCTACTAGCGGGAACCTACATCTTCCTCGTTTTCTTCAAGATGGTCTTCCTCGTGATTTTCATCGGTGCAATGCACGGTCTCTTGCTCTTGCCCGTTCTCCTGTCGATATTCGGACCAGGTTCGTGCACGAATCACGACAAAGCGGACGAGAAGGAGGCCAGGAGACGAGCTATCGAGGACTGTCAGGTGTCCAAATTGCCTATTCCTTACGTAATTCCTCATCCAACATTGTTTTACCATCAACCGGTAGGCGTCAAGTCACTACAGGCGAGTCCGGCGACCAGTCTCGCGGTACTCGAGGATAGGGATCCAGGGCTGGGTACCAGCGAGGACAGCAACTCGACCGAGAGTGGATCGTCACAGAGTCGAAGACGTCAGCAGAGGGAGAAAACGAAGGAGGAGAGCCAGAGACGTAATTACGAGGGATGGAGAAGATCCGTAGGGATGCTGCACAGTATGTCACAGTTCCAGGCAACTCCTCCACCCCCACCCGATTATCCCGGGGCTGGAATCGCCGAGGGACCAAGAAGCCTCGATCCTCGAGGCTTCAGGAGCGTCCCATATCCGGGCTACCTGGAAAACAATAATGCAGCGAGGGAGTACAGACGTAGTCGATCACAGCACAATCTTCACCATCCCACACCAGGAAGATATCTTACCGATCCAAGGTACCCTTAAGAGAGGTTTGGACATTTCGCTGCGGTTTCTTCACGATGGAACCCTCGTCACTTTCTACCCATCTTCCATTCTTCCCTGTTCTTCCTACAGTGACCTCATCGATCGAGCAATCTTTGAACTAACGACGATGGGGACGAACCAAAAGGGAACAAAGACGCTGCATGACGACAAAGGGTCGATCGTGGGTGAAGTGGGTCGACGCGAAGAACCGCGGAATATGTGGTGACAATTTTTCTTTTTTTTTTCGTTCGCGCGTCGAGTGATCTCCGCAGTGAGAAGAGTGGACTATAGATTGTACTATTTTTATAACCACACGTATCCGAGATCCTACAGCCTCTCCGTGGCACCGATCTTTGCCTCCGTTTAGCTTCATTGCAGATATTATCGGGATTGGATGATCGTTCGGACGAAAAAATAAGGAAGATTCGGGAAGTTCGAACAATCGTCCGAACGATCGATCGATCGAAAGATCGATAGGTAGAATTTGACTATATCGTTTGTTTATTACCGTCGCGTCGTTGCGAGATGCGTCAGTGTGGGGTCTCGATCGATGCTCAATGTTAATCAAAAACCAAAATAATTCATATCGCGAGCGATCCTGAAGTCGTCGTGAACGCGTTTCTCGTGGAGTCTCGTGGATCGAGCGAGAAACGATCTACGGCGCAGCTTCCTCTTTCTCTCGGTCATTTCCCTTTCTCGTTCACGACACGTGATCCATTTGATCACGTGACACGAAAACGAATTTGTCTTACCTGTAATTTCGCCCAGGTTCGAATCGTTCACGAAAATTTCCTTCGCAGAGTGGATATCTGTGTTTCGAGTAAAGAGATCGAGAGAAAGAGAGATCCGATCGATATACAAAATATATATATATATATATATATCGACGATGACTTACCGGGGAATCCATTGCGCGTTAAATAGAATAATGTCTCACGCGCAGTTGAGTTTTATACACAACCCTATAGGTTATTAGGACATACATATCATAATTAATTTTTAGAGCGTACATCGATCATTAAATTCCTGTCTTGTTTTTTTTTTATTTTTATTTTTGTTTTTGTCAATTTTCGTTGTACTGTGCGAATACTGTATTTATGAATGCGAGTGTGTGCGTGTGTGTGAGCGCGTCTCGACGTTATGGATCTGAGAACCGGACGGACGATGCTGTGCTGCCATTGGAATTATTAATTCGTAGTTTGAAATATATTTTAACAACGATCCTCAAGAGAGACATTTTTTTCAAACTCTTCTTCCTGAAGTCCCTTAACACGTTGAGCGCCTCGTCAGCCATCGGTGGCTGACACTAAAATTACGTTTTTCTAACAAAGTGGCGTGCGTGGCCTGACGGGAACTGTCTTCAAAATCGGCATGGCGTTCAACGTGTTAACCACGGTTTTTTTGGTATCTAACGTAAGCAATACGTAGTTCTCTGCAATATCGACGAAGCAACACAGTTCCCTACAATATTAACGGAGAATCGTATCGAACGTTAGTCAAGAAGAATTCTATCAGCGATATCCGAGTTCGAGTTCGCGTTATTCTCGTTTCGAGGGAGCTACCTGTTTCACGTTCCATCGACACTACAGCGAGAACAAAAAAAAAGTGAATCAAAATCACGCTAATCGTAAGTCCCAAGCTATAACGTCAATTACGACAATGAAAAATTGTAAATAATTTATAATAAATTTCGTAGTTCACAAAGGTGGAGCAATCTTACGATTTTTCGGGGATATGATAGTTCTACTTTATCTCCGTCGGTAAAACAGACTTCCCGCTTGAGCAAAATCGCCATGGAACGTTGGAGAAAAGAAAACGAGAAAAATGGTAAAAAATCAAATGTCACGGAGTACAAAAGAAATTACAAGCATCGATGACTCCTCGAGAGAGATTTTCTCTCAGTTCGAGACGATCTTGGTCTTAAGCTCCGGCTCGACGCCGTCGTGCGGCGAACTTGGCTCGAATCCGTGACATTACGGCGGATCGGCCAATTACCCTTTATCACAATCGGCTCGAGCGTCCCGCGCGAGCGGTTCGACCGTGTCTCTTTGATCTCAAAGAGAGGATCTCCGCTCGGCGAATGCAGCGGTATAAAGAGAGAGAGAGAGAGAAGGAGAGAGAGTGAGAAACGGTGGGTAGAATAGCGTCGGTAAAGGCGCCAGTGTCAGTGCCCAGCCAGGAAAGTACGAGCTCTTCGAACGACCGTACCATGACAACGGGAAGCTTCTCGTTATATTCAAATCGGATATTGTTTAAATCCGTACACAATCCGCTTTCAAAACGGATGCAAAATCGCAAAGGGCAAAAGGAAGAAACGATAAGCTCGCTCGTCCGTGGGCAACGTTCGCGTTTCGTTTACGACGCTGTAGCGCGACAGTTGAAAATAAATATACACCGAGATCAAGCTTTATTTATATCCTCGTTTTACTTCTTTTCTTTTTTTCTCCTCTTAGCGAATCATCGACGTCGAGATTCGAAACCTGCTATTCTCCTAATCGTCATAATACTCATCTACGAATAAAATAAAATATTAATTCACTTCTCCATTAAAAACTAATAAAAGATAATTTGTATTTAATTACAAATTTTGATTTTTTTTTACAAATGTCCCTTATTTTTTTCGCTCGAAGTACAAATCCACGAAAGTAAAATTTAACGCCAGCTTCGTGTCCAAAGTCCATCGTCGTATCTCCGCCGTTGTGTACCATTAATAAAAACAATTAGAAAACAAAAAAATAAATAAAAAAAAACGAAAAAAAATACACTTCACTCCACATAAACGTACATACGCTTTTATAGATGCTGCAGTCGGCATGCGTTCGTACAGGGTCGTGACTCTCCCTCTCTATCGTCCGGCAGTCGATGGAATGGGAAGGGGAAACGGGGAGGAGAGTAAAGGAACGACGGAGAGAGAGAGGGGGGGACGTGCAATGAGCTCTCTCGGTGGGTTAAAGCACGCATGCATGCGGCCTGCATGGGGGTTTATATAACTCGGGCATTAGTGACGCGATGACGTCATTCTCTCTCTCTCTCGCACTCGACACACTGCTTCATACTGATGGCCGCTGTTGGTGTGCGTCGCGGGAGGAGTCAGTGAGACGGTAGGAGGGGAGGGGGGGGGCAATACGTACGAAACGCGACTTCTCTGGCACAGCCGACTCGACTCGAACGGTCGATAGTGCAGTCAACTACTGCATTATATTATACAGTCCTATATATATATATATATTTATATGTACGAGACACATTCTATACCCGTCTCTCATTCTCATACTCCTTTTGCCCCCGCTCTATGCATGTGCGCGACGCTGTACACGGACACACATGTAACAGGGTACTAACGTACTCTGTTATATGTGTTTGTGTGCATTTATGTGCGTGTGTGTGTGTGTGTGACACGGACTATCAGGCCTTGAACTGTGGTCGCTCGTTCCTTGGCTCACCGCTTAGCTGAACATTGCAATTTTCCGCCGGACCGCTGCACTCGCGCTCTCTCATCCACCCACCCCCTCCATCATCCTCTTCCCTCTCTCTCTCTCTCTCTCTCTCTCTCTCTCGCTCGCTCTCGCTCGCTCACTCCCGCACCATCACCATCCTCGACGCTGTCACTCTCGTTTTGTACCGCATAAGCGTCCCCGAGACGCATTCAACGCATATATAATACGTCGTCATAGCAAGAGTTATGCGATGTTTTATGTGTTTTATATATACCTATATATATATATATATATATATATATATTTAGATGTATATTGGTTTCTATCCGTTTCTTTGGTTTTCCTGGAACTCGGGGTGTTTCAGCACTTAGCAATTATCGTCGTAGACACGTTTGTGAATATATATGCATATTTTTCGTGTTTTTTTTTACTTCGTACACGCGTATTTATACGTTATGCAGCAACTTGGTTGAAATGTATTTCGGTGCGTTTCGAACGATGTACTAATAATAGCGATACCGTTATTTACGTATGGAACATGTATCAGTGTTAATCGCGATAGTTACTTTCGATATTCGTCTTTCTAAAATTTCACTCGATTTCTCACTCTAACGTTTACCCCTATCACCCCCCCCCCCCCCCCCCCCGACTCCTCCAGCCACCACTCGAGACGTACACACATTTTCGTTATTATTTGTGTGTGTCTCTGTGTTTTTTTTTCTTCTTTTATTTCTCTTTCTTTCACACGCGGACTCGTCGACGAGCGATCGAGCGATCGAGGCTAAAGACCTTATCGGTCTCGTCGCGGCGCGCGATTTCTCTCTCTCTCTCTCCCTCTCGTTCTATATGCATTTTTTTTGTATACAATATATATACGTGTCATTGATGTAGACGACTAGAGGCTAATGGCAAAAGCCGGGAAAGATTGAATCACGACCCGAGTTTATTGTCGAATCGATTATATTTGGCGCTTGTGAAGGAGGAACGAAGTAAAATTAGAGTTGCGATAAGAATAGGATCGTGTTGTTTTTTTTCTTCTTTTTTCGGTGATGGACGTAAGTAGCGCGTCCACGTGATGTAAGCGAGTCGTTACTGTGTCGTATTGTCGGCAGGGCATCGTCAACGCCAGCAGCCAATAACCAGGTCATTACGGGACGAGAGTCAACCCTGACATTTCGTTCGATGACGTTATAGAACGAGCGACGACGTCGTGAGTGCCCGATACTTGCAGCTCGAGCACTAGATGCATCCCGTCTAATAATTCGTAGGAAAAACACTTTATTCACGACTTTAAAAAAAATAAAAAACTTTCATCCCGTTTCTAATTTTTTTTAAGTTTTTTTTCTTTTTCGATTATCAAATAAATTAATTCAATGGAAATATAACTATTGTTCAATGTTTATAAACACAATATCCGTACAAAGTCACATTTATGCTAACTAATTCAAAATCATTTTTAAAAAAAACTATTTTATTCGAATCGAAAATAAATTTAATTACAAAAAAATCGAACGCTTTTCGATGAACAAAAATGTTCGAAAAACGTATTGTATAGGCGTATGCATACGTGAAGTAAGGATCAAGGAAGTCGATCAGGATCGTGCGAGAACGCGTCGTGGCCGTGGATCATCAATTCATACGTCGGAGAAAGCTGATAATTCAACTCGGAGGAATGAACCGCTAGGGAGGAAGAGTGAGAAGGGGAGGGGTAGGAGAGGCGTTCGTTCGCCGGCAGCGAAAGAGAACGTAAGGAGGAAAAAAAAGAATCGAGAAAAAAAAGAAACGAAGAAAGAGTCGAGTGAGCGAACGGCCAGTGCGATCTGGTTTTATGTGGGTCACTCGTTCTGTATACATATATATATATACATATATAGATATCCATACATGCACCTTCTTCGTTTTAAGAACCCGTCGACGCTTTGCCTCGCGCGCTTCAAAAGCAATACGACGCCACTTGCACCAGCGAGTCTTCGCGAGATGCAAGATACGCTCGAATATTTATCATTACGAAACGAGCGCCTTTCCTGGTCCCCCTTTAACATTCTCACGATGAGTTATCTCAATTTTTCGTTCTCAAAAAAAAAAAAAAAAGCGTTGCAAATTTCGTTAAAACTGAAATAATTCTCAAATTTTGACTGAGAAGTGGGAAAAACGTTGTCACGCGAAAATTGAAAAAGCGAGTAATAAGAGAGAAATCATGATTTTCTTATTTTCATTTCCATGATTTTTTTCAAAATTCTTCACTATTTTTTATTCGCTCGATCAAAATTTCGTCGTGCACTGCACTCTCGATCAGATTCGCTCGATGACTCATCCGTTCTTCGAACATCTCTATACATTACCCACACATACAAACACAGACATACACACTCACACTTATAAATTGTTGGCACGCTATAATTATCCTCGACCCAGTGTCCCTCTGGTTATAAAATATTACCCACCCTACTTGGCTAATCGAGAGATAGCCGTATGGAAATAAATGAGCAACGAGGTGGGGTGGAGTCAAAGCCAAAGAGGGGAAAAAAGGTAAAAAAAAAAAAGAAAAGAAAACACGAACGATACGTAGGTACATGTATGTGCCTGCTCGTAGTACGTGTTTATGTTCCAAAGTCACAACGCGATCGTTGCACCGATCGTTCGAGCGTATCATGAATTATGAAATATATAACCTGCCGCAAATGGCCGTGCGGTGAGTTAGGGGCAGAAAATATGTAGGGTCACCGAATGGGTAATCCGTTTCGTCCGTCTTTGTCTCTAAAAAATCGTTTTTGTCTTTTTCTTTTTCGTTCTTTTCCCTCTTTCTCCGTGTTCATCGAACGACCAATCTTTCAAAACGAAACGATCCTCGTTTTGTTTTTTTGGCCAAAAATTATTATTTTTCGCGTATCGATTTATTTTTTTATGAATTTTTTTCTTTCGCTATTTTTTATCCTCTTTTTTTGATACTCTCGAGAGATTTTACGAGGGTGCGAAGAGAGGCGAAATACTATAAATAAATGGGCAGGCGGTTCGTTGCACCTATCGGACACCAAGGATACTTCTCTCGAAGGGCTAAATCTATATACGTCTATATACATATATATACACGAATATATATATATATATAAATACTGTATTTTCGTACATTATATAGTAGATGGTATATAACGCGTTCGAAGATAAGTGGTTTCTCGGGGAATCCATAAACGAGGACGTATACACTCAGGATCGTATAAGAGAACGTCCGGACGATCATCCCTCCTCGTCTTGGGCCACGTTGCCTATCTTGTCGATCGGTGTGTGCTTTGCGACACGAGGGCTTCTCACGACCTTATGAACTATGACGTCGATTTTTTCTCTCTCCCTTTCTCTCGCTCTCTTTATATATATATATATATATAGAAAGAGATATATATATATATATATATAATATTGGACTCTCTTATTACAATCCCTTTATACAAACCAATCATCGAAAAAGCCCATAACATAAAATAGTGTTTACCGCTCGTCTTGTTCGCTCGATAATTCAATGGCGTATTTACGTGTCCGTGACTGAAACGGTTGACGCTAACTATAGGGCGATACGATTAATTTCGATACGAGACCTAGGTCGTAATTATCGATAAATCATTTCGTTCTTCGTGCGGATAACGAGCAACGTCGTTCCCGTATTCGCGTGTACGTACCTACCTATATATAGGTACATTTCGTATCGTTGATGTACTTTGTGAAATTGATCCGTTATCAGGTAACTAATTATTCCACGTGTGACCTTGAGACCATGTGTTTTTGTAAATACACGTGTTTATAACGTACTAGGGCAAACGATGGATGGAAACTTGCCGAGGTGTTTCGACAATGTGATTTCTTCGTTAACTCAACGACTACCTGGATTCTCATATGTATATAGATATATAAATGAGTATGTGTGTTAGTGCGTGGTGAGTTTTAAAAACCAGGATTATCAAGGATTTCACGTTTTCACGTTAGTTCAGGGTGAACGTACGTGCCCCCTGCCACCCTCATCCTTCCGTGTGTCCGAGATTGTAGTGTGCGGGATCTCGAGCATGAGGGTAGAATTATGGCATTTGAATTTCGGCCAAGGATTCGAAAGCGTAAAATGGATCATGTTATCCAACGTACGATATATCTTTCGTACTCTTTTTTTGTTCTCCGTTCCCGTTTTCTTATTTCTTTCGAGCGAGAGAGAGAGAGAGAGACCCGCATCGACATTTTCATCGTCGTTAACGTCGTCGAGGAAATAAGTGGGAAGAATCGGTAAACAGGAAAACATCGATATTTCTTGAGAAAAATAATAAATAAACGAGAAAAGAAGGAAAGATACGAGAATCCAGGAAAATTGCGTTATCATTATTTTTTTAGAAAATAACGATGAACGTCTCTCTAAAAGCGAAGTAAATAATTTATGAATGGAAATAATTTTTTTTTAAAAATAACATTAAAAATAGAATATAATCGGTTCTTATCACTCCGATTCGCTTACTTCCTTCCTTATCATTGTCTCGATATTATCGTTTCTCGTTCCCTCGGATTTTCTTTTAATCTTTGACGTACCGTTGCTTCGCGAGTCGTGCAAATTTTACGGGTGGAGAAGCCGAAGAGTAGTAAAAAAAAGACAGAGAGAGAGAGAGAGAGAGAGAGAGAGAGGGAATATGGGGGAGAATTTTACGAGCTTGAGGCGCGGGTGAGTGGAAACGGTATAGAGGAGAGGAGCTTTGACGCGACGACGACAACGACGACGACGTCGACGACGAAACGCACTGGTTGGTAAAAGCCGAAGCCAGCGAGGGTGGCCGACTGCTATCGACCGGTGCCGAGCGAGAGAGAAAGCGAGAGAGAGAGAGAGAGAGAGAGAGAAAGGGGCTTTGCATAAACCCTTGCCTCACGCATACCAACGACAATTCCAGCCTCGTTTTCACGACGTCGTTCACGCACACGGCGCGTCTTACGACCCGCACACGTACGTCCAAAATCTATCTCCTACGTAGGTACCTACGGTAGAATAGAAGTGCGCGGCAAGCTCGGAAACCTATATAGGCGAGCAATACCGTGCTGCGTTCGCAGGCACGAACACCCTCGCCGCGATTCTCGCGTAGTTGCGACGAGACACGCACGCTACTCCACATTCTCTACAGTGCGATTCAAAATATTCTCAAAAAACAAAACAAAACAAAATGATGAACGCGTCCAATTATCGAGAAACGAGGATTTTCTCGATGAAACTGCCTCAATTAACGTCGATCGATTTAATTAATTCGATCAATCTAAATTTATTTTCCTTTTTTTTATCACGTTCGTTAACGATAATAATGTGTACAATTGTTAACTATAATTAAATGTAAGTAAAAATTTTGTTAAATCGACGGATGAGAAAGATTGTTGTTTTTTTTTTTTCGTCACGTGAGATTTTTGAAAATTTGCGTTTTTTTCTGGTTTGTCAATTATGATTGTTTTTTTAAAATTTATTGTGCAACAGCCTGTATAATAAAAGTATACGTATATGCAACGAGATGAGAGATATAGAGACGAGCGTCCGGCGGGACTGACCTCCTTGCATAACTTTGGAACTCGCCGCTCTGACAGACATTTTGCTCGGCGAAACTTATACGCCGGTACACGCGAATATGCATAGGTACCTACGCACCGTCCAGTCTCGTCGTATATATATATATACGTTACTCCGCATTCCGTATACCACGTTTAGCTTGCGCGCCTTTATTTATTTATTTATCCGACTTTCCATCGAAAAAAAACTTCGACGTGTACTTCCGAAAACAAAACGACGGGCGTTTCCTCGGTGAGAATCGATCGAAGGGACGTTTGGTCGCGGGGTCACGGGTAGCTTCAAAGCTACGAATCGAAGTCTCCCGTCTCGACGTTCGTTTACTTCATGACATTTTTTAAAAAATGCGTACGAATTTTTATTTTTTTTATTTTCGACATTAAAATTCTCCAGAAGGGTGAAGGGTAGTTCGATAATATCATGTAAATATACATATATATATAAATTCAAACGTTGAAATTACGAAGGAGAGACGACGAACGTAATTAAAGACGAAAAATTGAAGAACGATGCCGCGACCGCGAGAACGCTGTGCGAAGCAAAACGAACGGGGTAAATATAAGCCCCGGCCAGCTGTGGCTCAGCCTGCATCGCACATACCGATCAATAATATCCTACCGGTACTTCAATTGTCACGAATATTCGTGCCAGCGAGTAACTTCACCGTGGACTAAATTTCGGCTGCTGGGATGCGCGCGACGTAACGAGAAGTACGGGGAAAGCGCACGTCGCGCTTCGACGCCACCACGACGTATCGTTTCTTCTTTCACTCTCGTTGCTCTTGATCTTCTCATCTTATTCTATTACCTCCTCACGGTCCACGATTGCTTCGAGCGTTTCCCCGAGCTATTCTAACGACCTAAGTAACTCGCGAGAATCACCCAAATTTCGACGACATAAAAAACAAAATAATTTTTTCATCGACGCTTAATCAAAAAAAATTATTATTTTGTAATTTCCTCATTAATTTCAATCCTTCTATTGATTCGATACAGCAAAAATGAAAATCCCTTGTAATTCCCATAATTAAAAAGAAAATTAATATATTAAGTATTACTGGAGAAACAAAAATCCATTCTTCGACGCTCGGTGTATAAATAATTAGCGAAGCCGTTATTATTTTCATGATTCCAAAGTCGAGCAAAAGAGTTGTAATAATCGAGGCGTGTAGGTGTCGCGAAAGTATCGAAGCTCCGCGGTATTCTCGCGGTAAAATATTAGTGGGGGGGAGAGAGTAGAAAGAGTAGTGGTGGGCTGCGTGCGCGGGTGGGGGAGGTGCGACGGAGTGGTGGAGGGGGTATATCGCATGGTATATATATATGCGTCGGTAGCATCGGCGGCAGCCGTGACCTCGGTCTAGTGCGGAACGGAGTAGTCGCGTCGCAAAACTTGCGAGGGAGTGAGAGAACGAACACCGTTTCCACACTACCGTGCGCATACACACACACATACATATATCTATCTATCTATCTATCTATCAATATATATGTATATAAAGATATGTGTGTGTGTATAATATTGCTGGTAGAAAGAGAGTGGAGGGGGTAGGAACTGAATGCATGTATTTATGGGTTAAATATATATATATATATTATATACATATATGTATATATGTATATGTGTGCGCATCCGTGCAGTGCTCTCCCGACCTAGGCCCGTGACCGTGAGGCCAACAGCACCGAGCGAGGAGTGGGGGTCGAGAGGCACAATTCGCGAGTACGACGAACGAGGGAGGGTGCGATCCGTTCCGGGCCAACGGCATTTCGACTCTCTAGCCACCACCCCCTCTCCCTCTCTTCCTCCCTCGACACCCTCGCCACTTCTATTTTCTTCTAGCCGCACGTGTCGTACAAAAAACATCCATTCACTCTTTACTTTTCGTCCTGAACGAAAAAAGCTCCGAATACAAAAAATAAGGGTGAATATATTTTAAAAATCCCTCTCTCGTACGCATTACCAAGCTACGAGGATACAAAGAGAGAGAGAGAGAGAAAAAGTCCCGACGTAACGGGGTGGGATTATTATATTTCGAAATGTCGAACGATACGGCAAATCTCTCTCGTATTTTTTGCAGACTAGTCTGGGAATCAAAAAATACTCGTTCTCTACTTTACCGGGTAAACGGTGAAGTACCTATATATATATATATATATATATATATATATAAAATGAAATATATCTGTATATATAGATATAGCGTAATCATGCTGGAGGGCTCTGAACGCGAGAGCGTCGTCCGCCGAAAGCGAAGGGGCCGGTAGAACGTACGAGGAGGGCTCGAGAGGGAGTTTTCAATGGGTAAAAATGGTAAAAAGTAACGGAGAAGGTTGCATTGGGGCGAGGTGGGGGGGGGGGGGGGGGGGGTGAGTGGGAGGATTACTGCAAGACTGAGAGAACCCCTTTCTGTTGTGAAAAGAGGAGGAGGGAAGCTCGATCGATCGTTAAGTCTGTAGGCCGTCTGACTCTCGCACGCTCAACCCCTCACCGCCCCTTCCCTTCTGCCCACGCAATGAAATCCCTCTGTTCGATACGAGCGACTGTTTTAACGACCATTTGATGAAATATTTACTCGGCTTTCGCATCGACATAATAAAGATCGAATATTTCTTTGTCTCGTGAATGAAAAACAAAAAACAAATAACAATACAAATTCGATTTGTTTAAATTTTCATGAATTTACGAACGACGGAAGATCGTATGAATTTTTATGAAAAATATTATGGGAATTATTTTTTTCCGGGATTGTCGAGAAACTTGATTTTTTTAAATGTAAATTTCGTGGAGAATTATCGATCGACGTTCGTTCGATTCGATCGAGATATTGAATTTTTGTTTTTTATTTTATTTTATTTTTTTTTTTTGAACGAATTATCCTACGATTATTGACCAGCGTTCGCGAGGATAGTTTAGATAAGCGTTCGACGGACGTATTATCAGCAGGTGGTGTGATTAATTGGGTCAATAGCCCGGTATACGCGAGGTCGAGCGACTGATATTTTAGCGGGTTTCGGGGAGAACTCAAGTGGCCAGAAACTCGCTTGGGTCCTCCCTACATTCGAATTTCGAGTGGTTCGATGTCAGGGTCGCACGAGATATATACACGGTCTATATCGTAGCCGCGTGTCCGCGGCGGCGCATGTGCGCCTTAATGTCTGTAATACGAGATATCGAGGCACCGAGAGAGCGAGATGCCATTCGCGAGTCTCGATCCTTTCTCTCTCTCTCTCTCTCTCTCTCTCTCTCTCTTTATCTCTCTCTCTTTATCTCTCCCTGTCTCTTTATATATATATATATATCTGGTTGTACATAAAGCTTAATTTATCGTCACTCGAGTACTTCGTACGTGCTCCTGTCTCTACCGCAGTAATTCTGGCAACCCGATATGGTTATATACGTGAAAAGGTAGCCACGAAATTACAGCGTTTGAAATCACCGCGTACCGTTCGCTGGGCCATGAATACAGTCTGTATTTTTGTTTGCTTGAAGAGGAGGAGGGATATGCAAGAAACTGGGGTTAGAGTAGGTCAGGATGCATCGATTCGTCTTTTTTCCTTCGCGTTCTTCGTGCACCTCTCCGTCACGAGAAAATGTTATTTTCGCCCTTTTATAATCACGATAATCAATTTTTCATAAAATGTGTTTTTTTTGGTATACAAATTGGAAGTCAAAATGTCGTTAAATTTAGGAAAATATTAGGACAAGAGAAATAAATGTTGAGAGAAATTGTCTTTGATTATATTTTACAAACTTTGAACAAATTTGGATTAATTTATCTCACAGCGGGGATATTATTTTTTTATCAATATTATTCGGTAATGATCGAGTTATAAACGATACATGCTATATAGCTACGTTCGATGAAAGCAAAGCCTAGGAGTTATTTTCGTACGGGGAAATTAAGTTCTTCGCGTTTTTTTTCGAGTGCGAGAGATAGAGTTACCGCCTCGATCTCAAACGGGCAGAGTTCGCTGTACTATTTTTACTTACTTTCGATTCTATCTTTCTCTCTCTCTCTCTCTCTCTCTTTTTCTCTCTTGGCCTGACTAATACGATGGAATGTATATTTGTGTTATATTTTCTCGCTCGATGCTGATAAGGTATCAGCTGGGCCATGTCCCGGAGTTAACATCGCGAGGACCGGTTTCTCTCTCTCTCTCTCTCTCTCTCTCTCTGCCGAGAGATAAGTCGACGTCAAAAGTCCTGAAGAGAAAACGATCGTGTTTATTTATAAGCAATTATTAATATCGCGAGGCCTCGGGACGTCGTTCATAGAAAATTCTGATGAAAATTAATGTTTTTCGCGATTTCGTTCGCGAATACGAGCCAAGTTCAAATCCATCGATATCCGAACGTCCGCGAAGACGAATTCGTCGAATCCGTCATCGGTTTTGAGCAGCGCTTATCGCCGCTGCTCATTGAACCTGACAAATTTCCTGATGAATTATTTTTTCTTTTTTTTTTTTTATTAATCTCTCGACTCGATCTCGTTCCATAGCTGGCGTATAATTTCCAAGGTCACGCGCCGAGACTCAAGGTTCCCCAATTTTTGTGTCGAGAATCGTCGATTCGAAATGAAAATACGCGAATGAGTAAGATAACGATAAAGCTTGGAGAAGTTTCTTACCCGATAAGAGTCGTTAGACGTCATCGTCCGTCGGTTTACGCTATTTCCTCGAAAACAAAACAAAAAAACAAAAAAATCGCCGTCTCGCTTTTGACACTTTGATTCCCCGAATAGCGAGAGATCCGATGTCAATGTACGCGATAAAACAAAAATAAAACGAAAAAAAGAACGAGGGGTCATTATCTCTTGCACATTTTTCGTTATCAAAGTCGATACTTCCGATTTGTCTTATCGACGTATAGGTACGAACGATCGTCGTCGATCGCTGCGCATTAACGGTTGCAAATGCGTATCAACGTCGTCAAAATTTTAATTAACATTAATTTTTCCAAATTACGTTAAATTTAATTTAATTTACAAAAAAATAAGTTCGTCCGTTGCATTTTTTTTTCTCCCACCATACGATATATGTATATATCTATATATCCTATTTCAACGATGCGTCACATTGGGACGTGTTTTCATGGTTACTAGGAAGCTTCCCTCCCGAGCCTCCCGATAATACATCGAAGGCTGGGCCATAGAGCGTTGGTCTCCGGCGTGACATTGACCCTGGCATTGATCCCGTGAAGAGAGAGAGAGAGAGAGAGAGACAGAGAGGAGAGAGAAGAAAGAGGGAGAGAGAGAGAGAGAGAGAGAGAGAAAGACAGACTAGACAGAGAGGAGAGAGAAGAAAGAGAGGGAGAGAGAGAGGAGAGGAAAACACCGAACTAACCACAAGTAGTAACACCACGAGTAGAAACCGAGCAGTATCGGGCAGCGAGGAGTGAACAGAACCGAACAGTAGAGCGAAATATCCGGAGCGAGAGACCCCGAGAGAAAGAAAGAGAGAGAGAGAGAGAGAGAGAGAGAGAGAGAGAGAGAGAGAGAAAGAGAGAGAAAAGAGCGGGATGGAGAGCAAAGCAGCGACGAAACACACTGATGCGTACGCAGTTGCGGCCCCGCAGGAGGAGGCAGAGCGCGGGAGGGTCGACCTTGAGACGACCCCAACCAAGGTCGCAGACGTAGACGCCACTCCTCCGTCGCTGCTTCTGCTGCTGCCGCTGCTACCGAGTGTTACTCGCTCACTCATTCTCTCTCTCTCTCTCTCTCTCTCTCTGTCTCTCTTTCTTTCGCGCGCCCGGGCGCCCCTCTCGACGCGACGCAGTGACGGGAACCCGCATCACATACTCTTTTCGAATCGAGGCAACAACCCCCATCCCGCCCCCTGCCACCTACCACCCCTTCCCGATGCCTCGCCCCTGTAGATGCGAGGAGTGTCGCGATGTGGCCGCGCGTAGTCTCCACGAACGAGACGTCGGGAGAGTAAGACGAAGAGAGAGAGAGAGATAGAGAGAGGGAAAAAAGTGCGAAAGAGAAAGAAAAAATACGCATGAGACGACGAGAAGAAGTCTGGAGAGAAAGAGAGAGAAAGAGAGAGAGAGAGTGAGAGAGAGTGTGTGTGAGAGAGAGAGAGAGAGAGAGAGAGAGAGAGAGAGAGAGAGAGAGAGAGAGAGAGAGAGAGAGAGAGAGAGAGCGAGAGAGAGAGAGATGAGATGAATATCGATGGCGAGAGAGACGGCGAGAAGCTGCGTGGGCGTCTACGAACCGAAGAAGCGCGAGGTCCGGGAGGAGGAGGGGGGAGGGGGAGACGGAAAGGTTACGCGTACGAAGACCCCATTTTGCCAAACGAGCCAAGCTTTCCGAGCCTAGACGCTTTATATATATATACATATATATAGAATACATTGTGTGTACCGCACGCGTATTCATGCGTAACACAAGATGGACGGTTTCCAGTCATTGACGCCAAAGAGGAGAAAATCAACGGTAAGAAATGGGAAATTGAGAAATTTAGAATTGTTTGTTTTTTTTTTTAATTCTTCATTCGTGCAACACAGATTTGTTATGTTTGTTGACGATGAGGAGAAGAAAAGTGGAAAAATTCGTACGAAGAGTTCGCTGAGCGGAAGTTACGATGAGCCGGCGCAACTTTGTATACGGACAATTTGCGGTGGTCGTAAGAAGAGATTGCCAAAACCACGAAACGCTTCCGCTCTAACTCAGCTTTCTTCGTCCTTTATTCTCGATATATTCGCATCCGGGTTCGTGCTTTATTCGCGCGGGTGAGCGAAGCGTGAGAATCTTTTTCACCGTCGGAGATTTCGAATACCGGAAGTTCCGGCAATTTTTACAGGCTTGCGTTTTATTCTTCACGAGCGTATTCGTGCATAGGCGAGGCGTTAAGGGTTTGGAAATCGACGATTCGAAAAAATTGCGAAATTTTCAGATTTTTTTTTCAATCTTGAGCGACAAATTTCGAAAAAAAAACATCAGTTAATTTAAATATTAATTTCGTGTTGTATGGGAAATTTTCCATACCGTGTGAGAACTCTGTGAAGTTATTATTGAAAAAAAAGGTTTCGACCCTTCGACCATTCCTAAATTCCGAAAATACATTTTCATTTTTGGTAATTGAAGGAAGCGTTAATTTTTTTGATTTTGCAAATGTGCCTGTTGAATCATTCGAACGACTAAATATAATAATAAAATTTGAACGAAATATCCAAAACATAGCTTACTCACTGTACTATCTCTCTCTCTCTCTCTCTCTCTCTCTCTCTCTCTCTCTCTCTCTCTCTTCCCACACGACTAATATAACGGCCGATCTAAATCGGACTTACGCCGCATTGCGATACGGAGTGATGACACGCACCAGACGACGGCTTTTTCGACGAATCTATACTACACCGTTATACATCCATAACCAAGGCAAGGCGCGCATAACGAGTCTATCGCGTGTGAGCACGCGTGTTATTACGAACGGAAAGAGCGGAGAGAAACCAGCAAAACAACAAAAAAAAAAACACAAAAAAATGCAATGTCTCGATCTCGAGCACCGACCTCCGTCTCCCCCCACCCCCTATGGCACTTCGCAACACTCGACAAACTCCTAAAGTTCAAATTTCCGCCACCAGAGGAGAGTCGAAAAAAATGTAATCGATTCAACGGTCGATTTTTCCATAACCGATTTTTTAGACGATAAGCAAAATAATTTTCCACCCGGTTAACGGTACTTTCGGAAAAATTCAAGAACGATCCGATCGAGGAAGAGGAACGAGGCTAATTTCAACGTACCACACAACTGTAAATCACTCTTTGTGTACTTACAGATTTATAATATCGCATCGTACTACATACATATATATATATATATAATATAATATAATATATATATATATATAAGGCACGCTAGAACGTCGTCTCGACGAGTTCGACGAATCTCTCGTGATTCACTGCCGGTCGTTCGGCGCAAGTCGGTGTACGCGGTTGAACGTTCATGGATGTGTTGGTGTGCGAAAGAGTTTTCGCGGGCGCGGTACATGGCCCTCAATTCGAGGTCGTCGATTCGCAGGCTTCTCCGTCGCTTTTGCCGCTTCTCTTTGCTCGCCTTCTCACAGCCACCCTCCTTCTCTTTCTCTCTCTCTCTCTCTCTTACTGTCTATATATGATCCTATCTCTCTCGCGCTTTGTGCTCGAGCCACCTCCTTCGCCGCCGGGAAAGCACAGAAACGAAGGAGACTGCGCGCTGTCGTACGCGGCTGTTGCCCTATGATTTATGTAAACAAGGTTGAGAACCTACCGGGAGGTCCGACCGCGACGAAGAACCGCGCAGACCGCTGCTAACACACACGCGGAGGCACACAGACAGACGTGTACGCTAGATACACACGTTAAGGAGGAGCGTGGGTTTGCTCGCTCGCTCTGCCTCGTTTGGTTCGGCTGTTGATGTTGCTGCTGCGCCCCTCGAGCTTGAAAAGCCGCAGAGGGAGAGACGGAGAGAGAGAGAGAGAGAGAGAAAGGTTTTCACACAGATCCAAAAAGCGAACTCGCGGCTAACAACCCCGTCTACCGGCCCACGCAAGTTTATCTTCTCTTTTCTTTTTTTATTTTCCTTCAACCGTCCTCCATTTGATTTCCACCACGAACCCTTAAAAAGCCCATTCCTCATTCCTTACCTCGTTATCGAGAATCCCAGAGGGGGTTGTTCAGAACGCGTTCGATCGCGACACGCGAATCGTGTTAACAATATTCCAGCTCACGAGTCGAGGTGATTGAAATTTTGTTTCTAATTCAAGGGTTGGAGTTTAAGGGTTAGGGTTTGTAAGAAAATTAAAAATATAGGATATTTTTTGAGGGTTTGAGTCCGAGAGGTAATTAGACAGCTCTGAGATTTGATTAAGATTGTACAAATTTCAAAATATGCGAGATACAAAATTGGGGCGTATTTTTGTAAAAAAAAAGAAATAGTTTTTGATCATTCGTGCCAATTTTCTTGTATAAACCGACGCTTGGTAGGAGCGACTGTAATAATGTGACAATTTAGACGAGAGTTTCGAAAGAGGGTTGATCGGACCTGACACCCTGCCAACTATGACGATCTCTCGCACCGTCCTCGAGCCCCTTACAATTATTTATACGCCACGAGATCGCGAGAGAGAACGAGGACGAAGTTCTTTTCTTTTCCTTTGTCAAAGTGTGACAGAAGCCGAGGAAGGTCCCACGAGACGAGTGTCGAAGTACCAAAAGGTTTTTTGCTTCGTCTGTTGTCATAGGAACGAAGAGACAGGAGGATCGAAGGAACGAGAGAAGAACTCGGGGAATATTGTTCCGAAGCGTGGCGCGTTGGGCCGATCGAGGCGAGACGAAGAGGGCGAGCAGGTAGCACGTAAGAGCTGGCGCGAATCGGCCATCCTTTTCCCAAAACGCCGATTACGCACGAAAGACTCAAAGTCCTGACGACGAGACGTCTGCTCTCGCCCGATTTCTACCTGGAAAATCGGCGAGAGGGTCGCGGGGTCGTGGTTGCTCTTTCGAGGGTAGGACGAGAAGGGGATGGAAAAAAAAGGATTTTGTCTTCGTATGGAAATCCCTTCGTGGAGAGTGAAGACACTTCAGACAAACTTGAAGAAAGTCAGTGTGTGAGAGAGAGAGAGAAAGAGCGAGCGAGAGAGAGAGAGAGAGAGAGAGAGAGAGAGAGAGAGAGAGGGATGGAAGGATTCCTCACAGGTGGAGCGTCGCTTTTATCACGAGAGCATCGCGGACCCGAGAGAGGCAAAATGTTAATTCTCGAGGGTCGCGAAACGAGCTTGAACTCCGTCTCGCCAGGGTTGGTGAGGGTCGGGTACGATAATTATCGTCATTTATACGCGACGTCAACTCGCGAAAAGTCTCGTCGCACTCACTATTCGTGCCCTCGGTAGTAATGCATATACATACATACATAATCGTGCAATATCCTTGTGCGTTAACCCACGAGTTACCTCCCGCAGTTTCCTTGATGACTTAACTGGGTTTATGACATTACGGTGATTATAAACGACGAGGAATATCGCGCGGTTGAGGTCGAGGTTGAGCGAGCGAGGGGCGGACGAAGCTTTCGAGGAGTTTGCGGGCCGGGACCTCTGAATGAAGAAATTATTTACCTCCATCCCGTGAGAATAATATCGTAGCTCGTCACAGACGGAGCGACAGTAACGATGAAGAGAGTGAAATAGAGAGAAAACAAAAAAAATTTGATGTCAGAAGTGGGATTCGAACCCACGCCCACAGAAGTGGACTGCGACCTGAACGCAGCGCCTTAGACCGCTCGGCCATCCTGACTCACGGGACTCGAATAATGGTTGTTGTTTATAAACTTTACCTTTTTTTAACCATAATTTCTTTATAACAATGAGAGTACGAAATACCAAATACCAAAAAAACGTGGAAAATAATCAAAAAATAAATTATAGTTGTGAAAAGCGTCATTTGGTTAGACGCATCGCTAGATGGCGAGTCGAATAAAAATATAATCTGAATTACGTTCTTCCATACTAATCTAATAATTACTTCATATTTATTCCAAACCCACGAGACCCATCGCCATCTTTCAAGCTTTTTCAAACTTCCAACTTCGAGACGAACACGATTCATATTCCTTCCACATAAACGTGGTATTCAAGAATCCTGTTCGTACCACTTCTCGCCCATAATGTGATATAAACGTAATAATGCGAATGAAACGCATAGATCGTTCCGACTGGAAATTATATAGATCGTGTAACAGGGTGAAGGATCCTGGCAGATTCCTCGTTCATCGACTGTCCGTAATAAGAAGTTGACGTCCTTGCTCGTATTCCATGTACGATTAGAGGCAATCGTTTCGCAATCACACGGTTTTGTTGCTTTTAATGCGCGCACTTTGTATAGTTATAACGGCCCCCACGTGCTTCAGCTCGTAAGGGACTTCGTCTCGGGACCTAGAGATAAGTGGTGGAGAAGGGAGGGAAGGATATAGACCGATCGAGCTTAGGTCTCGAGAAGAAGCAAAAAACCCCGCACGTTTCCGTTCCGCACGTTCCGCAACATAGTTACAACGTAGTTACGTACTCGTCTACTCGACGGACTACAACCATGGCATAGTAATACGTAGCTCACCTGTGTGATGTGGAAAATAACGTGAAACGAATCGAATCCCGTAGCTAAATCTAGTTAAAGCCTCTCGCGACTTGGACCAGCTCGGACTTCCATCCCCTCATTTTCTCGCTTCTCACGGCTTTCTTTTTCTTCTTCTTTTTCTTCCTCTGACCGAGATCCTGATGGCTAGAAAGTCGTACGACCCCCTTGGCTGAATATCGATGAACTCTAGGCCAATCGTTTATAAGGGGTTGAGGGTCGAGAGTGCGAAGGTCGAGGTTAGAGCTTTTTTCTTTTTGATTATTTTTCAAGCGATAAATTCAATTTCAAATTTCAATAGCGAGAGAAATTGGGAGGGAAGAAACCTTGGGATTTTTGACGGCAGGGTAAACTGGGTCATCGATCATCGAGGCGAAAATTTGAAAATGTGGGGTTTTTTTCGTTTTCCGAGGGAAAGAGGTATATGGAATAAATTTAGGAGGATTTTTCTACGCGAAGCTGATGATCGATCGTTCTCTAGTTCTGGTAACGATTTCGAACGTTCGTTACGTCTCTCTATTTCCTTGGCTTTCGCACAAGTGCTAATGGGCGATTCGTCGAAGGTGCGCTAGAGAGAGAAAGAGAGATTTTGGTCGATGCATCATGAGGTAAAATCGTAGGTTTTGTTTTCTCGAGCTCGAGGGCAGGAGCGACCTCCAGACGCGCACCGGTCGCGATCCAATTTTTTATTCCGGGTGCACGAAAGAGAGGATAGAAAAAAGAAACTGAAGAAATACGCGAGACCCAGCTGCAGCACAGAAAAATTATTTCGGTCCTTCGGCAATTTGTCCGATCTCCAAATGTGTTTCGAATCCTTGAAAAATGACGCGAGAGAACGAAAAGAAAAACAAGAACAAAAATGAGGAAAACGTGCACTCGTCCATTTCCGACTCGGATTTCGAAAGTTTTCGTCGTTCGTTCCGTGAAAATGTAAGAATATACGCGACGTATGCGCGATTTCGAACCAGAAAATTGCGATTCGTTTTTAGAAGTGCAACTCTGTAGCGTTCGCGCGCAGCTATGAAAAAAGAAGTTCATCTCGTTTTTGGACACTGCCAACGAGTGGCAAATCGCTCGACGTTTTGGCAAGCTTTACCGGTCGCTCGTGTCTCGTTTGGCGGAGTTATAAGCGTCGTATACATTAGCGATGAGAATGAGGGAGGCGAGCGAGGGCGAGGGACGAAACGAGCGAACAGCGAGGGAAGATGGAGACCCGGGCGTAATCTTTGTCCTCTCGATGAGTGATACGCCAATGACGTCATCGATGCAAAAATATATTCGTCGTTAACGCGATGAGAAAAGAAAACAAAAAAAAGATCTCGTACGTTGACGCGAGAGACGAAAAATTCGAAAAATAAATTTCTCTCGTCGCTCGAGACGAGTCATTTTTCACCAAAAGATAAATCTAATAAATATTTATCTTAGAATATAATAAAAAAAAATAAACAAAATTTATTACTCTCGGAATTCACGTTTTTGTGAAAAAAAAAATTATTTTTTTACATAAAAATGAATGTATTTTTATCTTTTTTTTTTTCAAGAGATAGTTCGAGTGCATTTTTTATTTTGCGCGTATCGCGCTTATCGCGCTCCCGAAAAGTCACTCCCGTCGCGACAGGCACTCATGGGCGCGGAGAGTCAACCAGGGAGATTGTGAATTTCGTCGTTTCGTACGAGATAAAAGGTAGCGAGACGACGAGGAGGGGGTGAGAGAGGAAACAGACAACTTTGCCAAACACAAGAGGCACGATTGTGCTCTCGGCTCCCATGGGCTCGGCTAAAGTTTTTGCTCGTGCTATATACACGAGGCTGTACACACGTGTTAAACAAATACGATACATTTTGGGACCGGTGGAAAATTAAAATCTTTTGTCGTAGGTACTCGCCGACTCGAATGAGTTCTCTCTCGCGGTCTTCTTTTCCCATCGTACTTTGTCTCGCCGTCGCTGGATCGAGACAGCAACTAAAACCAAAAAAAAGATGTTTCGACGTCAGATAAAAAAAAAAAAATTAATCAATTATCGTACGTTACTTAAAAATACTTTTCTTTTTACAACCTAAAACAAATTAAATCTAATTTAATCAGGACGTATCGAAATTCCTCGAAGTATATCAAAATGTTTGCAAAATTTCGTTTGTATCTTTTTTTTTTCGGGGAAAATTAATTTATTCACCGATGGACGAAATCGTGTGCAACTCACAGGTAAAATTCCAGGTAACGAATAAACGATAATGCGGGCCACGGCTGATAGAGCGTCGTTTTATCTCGAGGTGACGGTGAGATGGGAATATCGTGCCGGATGTTATTTAAAAACTAGAAAGACGAAAAATGGGAGGAGAAATGGGAAAAAACTTTGTTTTTTTTTTAGGGGTGACAAACGTCCATTTGCTTCCAAAAATCGCGATTTTCAAAATTTCGCCACGGTCACAAAAATTGAGCGATCCGCATGTTTCTTGACTCATTCTTCTAGTCTCGACGAGCCCTTCAAAAAGTTATTCCTGAAATTTTCTGTCGGACGAACGAGAACCGAAAATACAGCATGAGCGGTCTATCCATCTAGAAGTCTTCTCGTCGTCTAAAACAGCGGGATATGTGCTTCCTTTTTGTTTTTTTTGTGTTTTTTTTTTGAGTTCGCGAAATCCCTCTACGTTCTCTTCTGCCACACAGCAATTATTCTCACGACGGGATAGCCGACGAGCTCGGAGTATACAAGTTCTCTCTCTCTCTCTCTCTCTCTCTCTCTCTCTCTCTCTCTCTCTCTCTCTCTCTCTCTTCCTCTCATATCTCTCTCATATCTCTCCTTCTTTCCCTCTGCTTTATGCGCGCTCTCTGCTCCCGGGTGACTTTTGGACGTGCGTAAGATATTTTTGGAGCCGAACATTTCTGCGAATGGACCGTGTGTGCATCACCGAAGCGTTCGTATATTCGCTTGATAGAGAAATATATATAGAGACGTTGGGTCGTTTTTAGCACCGAGGACGATATTCTATACTCACATATCTGCTGGAACACGCACGTATATACCTTCATATAAATATATGTGTCTGTTCTGCCATTACCATTTCCCAAAAAAAAAAAAAAAAATATCGAAAAACGTACAAAAAAAAGGAAAAAACCGAAAGCAGAGTAAAGCTAGGGAGGTCTGGTCTCGAAAATTTATTTCTCTTGGGACGAGATAAGCGAGTTCGCGCATGCGCCTTCTTTTCTTGCGTCGATGATGACGAGTTCGCGGCTGTGTGTTAATACGATTTTTCATCGTTGATGGTCAGTGACCGTGAATTATTGAGAGAAAGAGAGAGAGAGAGAGAGAGAGAGAGAGAGAGAAAAGTAACGTTTTCTGGGAAACGTAATACGCGTGTGCTGTTGAACTTTGGAAAAAGCGCAAGAGAGCGAGAGAGGGTGGGCGGGAATTTGCGGACGTTTCATTGCCAACGTCAAAGTCCCCGTCGCGTTTATTTCGATTTAACGTCGATGGAAATGTCAGTAATAAAGGACAATGTGTGCCGACGATAAACGTTTTCGAGAGCGCGTCTCGTTCGGCAAAACTCGCGGCGAAACTTCGAGGAATTTACACTCGTCACCATGAAACGTACCGTAACGATCATTCTAACAACGTGTTTTACATGAGAACCAAAGAAAACAAAAAAGCTTGGCAACTGTTTTCACGTCGAATTTTCTTGCATACGTAAGATAAAAAAAAACAAAAACAAAACAAAAACAAAAACGGAAAATACAAAAAAAACGAAACAACACTCGAAGCTGTCTAGTTCGGAGATCGTCGTGTTTCCCACGTTCGAGCTAGCTGGGTAGCTCGTAAAACCGCGCACATCCACTATTATTATAATGTCATTAAGAATCTCGGGGTTCCGTAAAAGATTTTCCCTCCCGCCGAAAGAGCACGGCGAAGAGTGCAATACTAGAGAAGGAGAAGGATAGAGAAGGAGAGAGGATTTGAAAAAGGAGTGTGAAAGAACGAGCTGCCATTTACAACAACAAAAATGCAACTGTTAATCCATTTTGTCTAAATAATAATAATAATATTATACCATTAATAATATATAACGATATATTATTATTATTATTATTATTATTATTGTTATTACGTGTATAAATACTAATTCTTATACCAGAAATTTACTATCATTATAATTATTACAAAAAAATCGTTGATAATGAAAAAAATAAATATAAATATTGCCACACTGATTAAAACCCATTTTTCACGGTACGGAATAACCTACAGCCGCAATCATACATGTGCATCGCATAATACGCTCTCCCGATACATATCTAATATCCATTATACCCATACATATATATCCACATAATACATACGTAGCGTATATAAATATATCTATACATATGTGTATACACACGTAAGTCATATATAATCAATACATATATATATATACACGTTACACGAGAAGTGGCCAGTATATAGCCTAACATTGCGACGACGCACGGTGCTTCGCGAGAACATCGTAAACTGGGAGCAAGAGCATCGGGGTTCAAGAACACCCGCTGCCACTCCTTGATCAATACCCCACAGCAGGATACCCATGTCCTACAGACTGAACGAAAGAGAATGAGAGAGAGAGAGAGAGAAAGCTATTCGCGAGTGCCAGAAGCGAGAGTCCGTAGAGACCGGCTAAAATGCACTATGCATGTATGCAACACACACACCACACATATATATATATATATATATATATAATATTCGATACACAGGAACGTACATATGTACGAAAATATATGCTCGTATATGGCGAGTACTACTTTGCAGCAGCATCCACGAGGAAACGAGCGTGTAGTCTCTCTCCTCCTCCCCCCTCCCCCCTTGCCACTTTCCCTCCTCCTTCTCTGAGCTACCCCCGACGATCCGTTCGTGCTTTGACCATGAAACGCTCATGGGAATGTCCCGGGACCGAGGAGCAAAACGGTACGAACTAGTTCGAGGAGAGACGTCGAGGATGGAACGGATCTCGTCATATCCTCTCTCTCTCTCTCTCTCTTTCTCTCCTCGCTTCCTACGCTTCGCATTCCTTTTTTTCCTTCATTATTTTTTTGTTATCGTGTTTTTCGCGATAATGATGATGATGACCTCTACGAGGTGCATTACTATTTATGTATGGGTTTGTATATATAGGTGTATATATATATATATATATATATGTATTTAACATCGACCGTTCGACTCTCGGTCGATTCATCCATTTCCGAAGCCTCTTGGTAATAATTACCACATTAATGGATTCCCCCTCGTACGCCCAGTTACCAAGCGCAAGAACCGAACCTCGGACAGACTTTCGAGAAATTCTAATTGGACCCCCGTTCGCTTATTTTATTTTTTATTTATTTTTTTTTTGACTCGTCTCTTTCTTTCTCTCTCTTTGTCTAATTCGATCTCGCTCTTTTGTTTCTACTTCGACATACCTCACTGCTTTCTCTATCTCTCTTCCTCTCGGGTCGTCTCGTAACGCGACCAGAGGATAGAACGGACATACGCTTCTCGTCGTACGCCAAGAGGACCAAAGAAACGATCAATTTTCCTTGGATTATGTTCGTGAGGATTTTTATGATTATTGTTTCATTGGCTGAACGACGTGGTGGATTGGAAAAAGAATCAACGAAAAGAGGGGAGTTCGGGTCTTTTTTTCTTCTTTACAGCTCGGGCCTTCGTTCGATGAAGAAAAGTATGGCGATAACGATGATGATAATTCGGGGGTAAAAAAACGAGCGAGAAAAAAAGAAGGGGGATGAAAAGTGGATGAGCCGAGGGCAAGGCACTTTTTCCTCCCTTTCTCGAGGACTTAAAGACGCCATTTGCCATTCGTCGCTTTTCAACCCCTTCGTCCTTTTTTTCTTTCTCTCGCCCTCTCTCTCTCTCTGTCTCTCTCGTTCTCTAGCGACGATACGAAGTAATCTGTTACTCTGAATTTGTTTTTTCATTTTTTTTTCTTCTATACGATGGCGATCCTTCATTGCATTACACGTTGGTCAATGTCCTCTCGCCATCTTTTTTTCTTCTTCTGCATTCTTCTTTTTCTCGGGCACGCGCGTAAATCCCTCATGTGCCTTCTTTCTTTTCGGTGGTCCTTCGAATGAAAACCGGAATAATCCCCGTTGATGCGTATACATGTATATACTTTTACTATAGGAGCACGTATTCTCTGGTCAAGAATCCTAAACAGGCTCTCTCGCTCTCTCCCGTCGTCTCGTTCGTCGCTGTATAAGTTTCTCGCAGAAAAGAGGGAACAGGTTTTCTGCGTTCGAGGAGCACAAAATTCGACGCGGTTCCCTCTCGGTCCTCGCGACGAGGCCCCTCTCTCCTCTACTCTTCGTCCCATTTTTGTATCTTTCGCAAGGATCTCTCTCTCTCTCTCTCTCGACTTCTCGGACTTGTCAAAATCATCGACCGATCTCGAACAGATTTTTATTTTCCTATTATTATTCATTTTCCATCTCTCTACCATCGAAACTTAACCGAAGGATATGAAAATATCCGCTTTTTGAAAAAATTATATTTTACAACCAAGAAAAACAAATTATTTTTATTCAATTTTATCAAAATTTTGAAAATTTCTTCTTTTTTTTTGCTGCATCTTCGCAAATTCCTTTTCCACGAAATAAATCGTAACATCTGTTATTTCGTCGCGTTCACGGGTTTATAATCGCGCGATTATTTTAGCATTAGCTCGTGGAGGAAAGATGGCGGGGGAGGGCGGGATTCGGCACATTTCGCAGCAGTCGGAGAGAACCCTCGCGCCTCGCGCATATTATAATTGCACCAGCAACAGAGCGACCGAGAGTCGAGAGGATCGGAGCGTTGAGTGTTTCACTCTTC
The DNA here is from genome assembly GCA_951802705.1 of Netelia virgata. Taxonomy (NCBI): domain Eukaryota; kingdom Metazoa; phylum Arthropoda; class Insecta; order Hymenoptera; family Ichneumonidae; genus Netelia; species Netelia virgata. The sequence continues at coordinate 3,886,476 of OX637868.1, forward strand.
TGTGTGTCGGTGTGTTCGTGTGTTTCGTGTGTATTAGTGAGCTCGCCGTTCTCGGCCCGGACGCTATTAAACCAGTCACGATCGTCCGGCCTTGGATCCCAGTTGCACATATTGTGTCGCGGGCTCTCGCAGCGGCCGACGAGAGAGCATGCAACGCTGCTCTCGGTGTGCAGACTCGGCCGAGTTTCTCTCGTCTCAGTTTTAGACCTCGGTCATTCTCGTCGTTTCTCTCTCTCTCTCTCTTTCTGTCTCTCACTCTCACTCTCCCTCACAGTCACTCGCTCGATCATTTCTTCGTGCAGCTCGCTACCAATTTTTATTCTCTTTCATCTCGGATTCAACCATTCGCCACTTTTTTGTCCTCGCGTCTGATCGGTACGAGGGTTTTTCACTGCGGCGCAAAAAAAAAAAACTTCATGAAAAGTTTCGCAACAACGCTTCGACCATGAACGAAGGCGTCTCGAGTCGATAATTCTCGGGCGAATATTGTCGATTAAATCAATAAGAATTATCGAATCGATACACGAGAAAAAATATGAAAAATTATTGTATCGATAAAATTGAAAAAAATTCAAATTTATCAAATCGAATTTTGTTTCTTTTTTTTTTCAAATCGTTTATTCAACTTAGAATACGCCACTTTACGATTCTCGATTTGCATGATTTATCAGGCGATGTATAAAATTCATTCCGTAAAATGGGAAAATGAAATTTGTCCCAAAGTCCTCGAGAAATTTTTCCCCAAAAGTTTGCCTCTTCCCCTTAAATAACCAATGTAATTAAGAAAACGTTTCTTCATGTATCCGAGATATATCTATATCGGCAATTTTCGTCAATTATTTTCCGACTCACTCTCCTCGTCCGTCCATCGAACTCTCCCGCTCCCGCGCTTTTACCCCAATTAATTCACCCCTGTTTTCCGTCTCGCCTTGAAATTTATCCCTCCTACTCCCCCGCCCTTCCTGACGTATCTCTTTTTTTTTCACAAGAATCGCGAAATCTAAGAACGTGGCTCGTATCTCGAGCAAAGCCGCTTTATCTCGTCGCGAAAACGAAATATTTCAGGTTTACGGGCGTCTGGGAGAATTTTCGGGTTTTACCAGGGGAGTATTGATTGTGCGTGCGAGACTAGCGCCCTCTCTCTCTCTCTCTCTCTCTCTCTCTCTCTTTCTCTCTCTCTCTCTCTGTTTCTCTGTTCCCTCTTCGCTTCTCTCGTCCGAACGTTCTCCCACGTTCACCCTCGCCACTCTCTCTCGCGTGTGTCTCTCTGTGTATTTTCACTTTACGCACACATAAGCACACGTACGAAGAATAATCTACAGCGTAGTACCGCGAGGGGGACTCTCGAGTTGAATTGCCCCATGCATTACCTCGTACGTCGGTGCAGCGAACACAGAGAGTCAATGAGATGTACGGTGCAGATTGGCATAGGTCAGGCATGCCTCGATGCTCTATATGTGTGTATACCGCATTATTTCCATCGTACAACACGTCGCACGGAATATATTCTTCCGTGTTTCGCTATCGTTCACTCATCGAATTCCCTCAAAAATCATTTTTACGCCATTTACTTTTTATACGTATATTCTTTTTATTTCCAGAAATTGTCGAACGATCGATGATGCGGGGGAGAAAAGATCGGTTGATCGGAATTATCAATTTTGACGATTATTTTCATATATTTTTTTGGAATGAGAGGAATTTTTGAACGTATGATAAAAGTAAAAAAGGAATTTGTCGTCGAGCCAAGAGTTATTTATGAGAAACAGAGAGAAAGAGAGAGAGAGAGCGCGAACGAAAATTTGAGGTGATTCGCCGCCGCTCTCTCACGTACCAGTCAAGGTGAGGCAATTATCGTTATATTTTTACGACGATGTCTTTGTCAATTTTTGTTTTTTGTTTTTTCACTTTTTGTTTTTGTTAATTTCTCGAAGAGCGCGCAAAGTCGAGGCCCGGGGTTTGGCTAATATCCGCAACGTTTATCGTATCTGCCCCGAGTGAGCCCTCGAGCGAGTTTAGCCGGTTTTTTGTTTTGTTTTTTTGTTTGTTACCAACGGGTATTAGAAGTTAGGAAATGAGAGGTGAGGTGGAGGTCAAGCGAGGGGTAAGGGCTGCATTATCCCTCGCTTGCAAGGTGCTCGGCCCCTTAAAATTCAGCTGCTATAATTTGTCTAACAGGGAACAGATGTTGGCCTCGCCGACTATCTTTCCTACACCCAAACACCCCCACATACACACATAAACAGCAAGACTGTGAAAAAAAACTGAAAAATCTTGTTTTTTCGACTTTTCACCTTTCAATTTTTATACGACGGAAATACAATCACGCTTTTCCCAATCAACGGGAGATTTACAATTCTATAAGTCCTTGACGAAATTCATTTACGTTAAAAAAAATGTCGACAACATTTTTAAACAAAAAAGCCCCAAAATAGCGAAAATTGTGTGTGTTTTTTTTCTAAAAAATGATTTTAAAAAGGATATATTTTAATCAGGAATTTTCCGTTACAATACGAATATATAATATATAATAAATATATACAATTAAAGACAAAGAGAACAAACGAACGGTTGGAAGAATAACCTGCCGAATCTAGCTCAAAGTCAAGGGAGCCACCAGCAGTTTGACCTTGGTCACACGATACCGTGGCACCACCTTAATTCCCGACCCCCGAAAAACATCAACGCCCGTAACGCCTTTGCTCGATGGGGCCCAACGTCGAGTCGGAGTTTCCACACAGCCGCATCTTCCACCTGCCCCTCTGCTTGCCAAAATTTAAGCGACCTCAAAAAGCTCGAAACGGCAGCGACGTACACCACGTTGCTACGCTACTTTACCCTCCTGGACGATCCGCGCCACGATATATATATATATTTATTAATGGGCCAATTAAATGAGCAACGGCGTTTCGTGACGGAAACACGACGATGAAATTCTTTTATTATTATTATTATAGCAATAATAACATTTAATAATAATAATTAGTATTATCACAATAATAAAACAAAATAATAATAATATTTAATTCTCGACAATAATGAATAATTTGGCCGTTTAAACGAATGAAAAAAAAGTCTCTCCGGAGGATCGGAGTTAAGAAATATTTTTGTTTTTGTTTTCCGAAGAACGAATTTGCAATAAAAATTTATCGCGGGAGTAATTTTGATCGGTAAAATTAATTAGTATAGCGCGTCCGATTTTTTTTTGTTTTTCTACGTCCGTGCGGACGTACAACGAATGTCCGAGATGCACGCGAGGAGAGAACGCGTGTACGTTGCAATACCCGAAGGAGTGTTATTTCGACGTGGCGTGGCCTGTGCTCGCCTCGCCGCCCCTTTACCTGCCTATGTGTGCGAATTTTGTGCATAGAGGGGACTCACTCTCTAAGCGTCCTTAGCTCTCGGACGCTTCGGCCTTGAGACGCAGCGACGCTCAATCTAACGCGTCTGTTCTCTGCTCTTCTCATCTCACACGCGGCTGTTTCTACTCCCTCCCTCTCTCTCTCTTTCTCTCTCTGGATCTCTCTCTCTCTCTCGGATTCTCACCGACTCACCACCGGAAATTGCATTCTTCCACAAGTCCCATAGTTAACTTTCCTCAATCGTCGAGTTTTCAGATTTGACGAAATATTAAAATTTCTAAATACGACAATGTTAAATTTATCGTCGATTAATTTCTATTTTTTGTTTTAAATTCAGGACTTCTTCCTCGTAGAAAAACGTTCGCCTATTTTTAAACATTTGAAAAATTGTTATATTCGCTCGGTTCGTTAACTCTGATTGGTGCTCGTGTAATGCCAAAAAATGGCACTCGTGGCTTTATTCTCTCTCCTGTCGGTGTGTGTATGTGTGTTTGTCGGGTGGGTAAACAATCGTGATCGAATTACGAACCTGGCGAGAGACTACCTGGCAAATAAAATTTGCCTTTGAATCTCGTTGGCATCCTGCTCATAACTGGCTGTGGACGAGGACGAGAGAAAAAATAAACAAAAGGGAGGGAGAGTGTGAGAGAGAGAGAGAGAGACAGAGAGAAACGATCAGTTACTTCGATGATGTGATACGCCGATACGCGGTCGCTGCGGCTCGTCCGTGGTCAACATACGCGATAAGAGGAAGAGAGAGAGAGAAAAAAAGGAAGATATATATATATATATAGAGAGAGAGAGAGAGAGGAGGGGTTTCAAGAGATAGGAACACGTACAGAGGCGGAAAATTAAAAATAGGTCCGTTGGTGCATCGCTCGGACGATCGACGTTCAATGGCATTGGTCCAACGGTGGTATTTCAGTCTCTCCTCGGACCGACTACTTATCCTTCTCCCTCTCTTTCTCTCTTTCTCTCTCCTTTTCTCATACACACGTGCAACCCGTATTTCTATATACACATTCGTAAGAGCAAGAGCACGCGAGATATTCCGGAACGACTACTCGATTTCCTCGAATCGTCGTAAAGCCCCGGCCTCTATATCAATTTCTTGTTCTTCTTTCTTGAAAAAAATTAAATTTTTAAAAATTATTTTTTGTTTTTGTTTATCCTTTGCTGTCGAAGATTGCGACGAAATAATGCCCGGCTAAGTTCTCGAAGGCGCACCGACCGCGTCCATAAAAAAAAGATTGGACCTTCTCCCACCTCACCTGCCCCTGCCGACGTCAGTTTGGCCATGGTTTAGGTCGAGGGGACACTTTAGGGGGTGTAACGAGGGTCAATTTTTGTTTAATGGTTTTCTTTTATGTTTAGAAAATAGTGCGTTTGAAAAATTGCGGGGGAAAGAGGGAGAGAGAGAGGAAAGATCAAACGTTGATCAATTACCCAGTGACCCAAAGCTGGTTGCAGTAGAGCATTCCGGTGTAATCCTCCGGGAGAACGAGAGAGCCGGTGGAGAACAACGTGCGCGCGCGCATCGAGTGCATTTTGTGTCTGCCTCTCTGCGTTTCTGGGTGTGTGTGTGTATGTATGTGCTGAAAGATGGGGAGAGAGAAATGATCGTACAGATCATTCAAAGAGCTTTGGCCTTTTGGAAATCGAGAGTTCAGCCGGTAATTTGGATCGATTGAAAAAAAATGTGTAGGTTTTCTTATTTTCTTCTTTTTTTTTTTGTTAATATTGTGATTTTTCAAATTTTTCGTGTAAATTGAGAAAAGAATATTTTTATGACTATTGAATATCGATACGATTACTGAAAAAAAAGAAACTGAATTATTATCTGAAAAAAGATCGATTATAAAATAAAACAGAATGTAAAAATGTGTGTGGTTAGAAATTTTAATTTAAACAATTGTAATATTTTCTTTCGCTGAATTTTTCTTGTTTAATTTCACGTTACAATTATTCTCGCTGATGTATAGCGCGTCGAGTTCGAATACATCTAGAATTTTGCGAAATAAGCAAAAGAATAGAAATTGTGGCGCGTGAAAACTCGGGCAGTCGCGCTGCAACGCGACGCATTCCAGCCGCTTTACTCGGCGGACTGTACACTCGCTCCGTCTCACTCTTTTCGCGAGCGCAATATATGAATAGCTGAAGAAGAAGGAGAAATAGATAGTCCCTGCAGCGGCCGTGGAAGGTGCGGACGAAGAAGAAGACCAAGAAGAAGGAGAGAGAGAGAGAGAGAGAGCGAGAGAGAGACGCGAGGGGTCGGTATAACCTTGAGAGTCGGTGAAGCGACGGCCATCTTGCCGAGAGATGCACTTTTGTTTTTTTGCTCGGCCAAGCCTTTTGCCGGGGTATCCGTCTCCCGGTCTTTCTCTCATATATCTCTCACTCGTCTCGCTCGCTCTCTCGCCCTCCCTCCCCCACCCCCCTCTTTATTTTTTAGCGCGCTCACTCGATCACTCCTTTTTCTTCTCCTCGGTCGTTTCTCCTTCTCGGGTTCTCTCCACTGGCCTCCTTGCACTCTCTGTGGCGCACCAGCACAGCGTTTCTCCATCCGTTCGTCCTACATGTCTACGGATAATCATTATACACCAAGATTCGATGCAACCGAGATACTCCTCGTCTTCTCTTTCAACGCCCGATTCTCCATTTTCTCCCGTCTCTCGGTCTTTCTTTTTTCTCACTTCTTAATCCACTTCTCTTTTTTTTCAACATCGAAGCACTTATTTTTCTAGTCTCGACTCTTGCGCATCGTCACCGCAAAATTTGTTTCAACCTCTTCACTACCACCGAACATAACCTCACCTCGGCTATTCCGAATGTGTTCTCTCTGATTCTCCTGCCTAACGAGCAACGATGAACAGAACGAAGGTCACTCGTGGTCAGTTCGTCGTTACCTTGGCGTTGATCCTCCAAGACCTCGGCATTCACGCTCATTTATCAATTTCGAACTAATTTCAATTCCCTCGCTTTTACGGCTCGTGAAAAACGAGCGGAAATTAAGAAAAAACGCATGTTTATGGTTTATCCTAAATGCGAGATAATTATCGAAATTAAGATGCGACTGTAATCGACTTATGTTCAATATGTAGGTCAACGAACGATCGGGGTTATTTCTGAGGTATTTACCAACTTTGGTGCCTGTGTGTGCTATTACTCATCAATATATATTTGTGTACGTATTATGAACGACAGAAAGTCGATCGATACGATGAAAATACACTGTGCAATTTTCAGCCCGGTGTCTTTATGGATATGTGTGTATATATCTGTATAAAGCAACACATACACGGGCGTGTAATGCAGTACTGCGACGAGTCACGTGTGCGAGACGAACGAAGCCTTTCAACCCAGTCATTTATATACGTGTATTACCGTACGTACATAAAAATGCACGCGAACGACTTATTTTCCGTGCATTATTCCGACGAACTACGTTCCGATATTCAAAACGCGAAGGAAAGAAATGTTCGTTAACCGATCGACCGTAGATCGATGCGAATGTTGGTAAAAAAGGTTATGTTATGAGACGACACGAAAAAGCGGCAAAAATTATTCAACGATAATGTTGATCGTTCTCTTTATACACGTACATAGCACAGTGTGATAAATTCGATGTATAAAATAGTTCGACACACGAGTGCATCATGAACAAAGAATAAACGAATTTCGTGTACCTGATTACATACGCAAACGACGTGTCGCCCGATGGCTTCGTCGTTTGTGGGCCGGCTTGGCGCGAACGGCGCGGGGGGACGTGGAGGTTAGGTGAAAACAATGGCGTGCCGTTGACGATACCGTCGAGGGTCTCTCGACGAGAAAATCCGGAACTGGCAAAGACGGATAACACTGACACACTACGCGACAATGTACACAATCTCTTTCAATGTGAGCACCGCACACAACCGCTAATATGTATACACCACTATGAAAATATTCGCGATACATCGCGAGTCTCGAGTACGTACATTGACACGTATACGAGAATTCGCGATGTATTGTAGTGACACGGTCGAAGCGGGAGAGTGTAGAGGCACACGTAGCAACATGGATGCCGGCGCGCGGCGGCGCACTGGGGCTCTAGCTCTCTCTCGCTCTCTCCCGTTCGCTCTTCTTTATCATCGCGCTCGGTCGCACGCGTTCGTGAACGCTCGGGCGCGGGAGCCGCAGCGCCACGATGGTGGTACTCGGCCGTAATACGAAACACGCTGCCGGCGCAGCGGTGAATTGAGCGCCGCAGTCGCGCGCTTGCACTCTCACGGTAAGCGGAGGCTGTGTGTACGCGCAACTGATGTCTGTTCGTTCGTTCGCATACGTTTCTTTCGCGTACAACAAATAACAAATATATATATATATATATAAACACTCACACACAAACCTGTCTACCTGTACGTGCCCGATTATCGTAAACTCTTTAAACCCAGGGCACTGAAAGAGTCTGGTCAGCAGCGGTGATAACGAGCGTTGTGTTTATCGACGTCTTCGCGGGGAACGACGTCGCGTGTATAACCCATTATTCCCCTCCCGGTTTCCTCGACGCACACGTTCCGTGAAAGAAAAAAATATACACACAAATACACACACACACACACACACTCACATATCGTCATCCACGTTTTCGAAGGAGCAACCCATTGGGGAGATTAAACGACGAAGTAATCTCGTAATTCTCTCGTGTGATCGTATCGTATTTAAATACACATATATATATTATATATATATATATATAAATGAGCGAAGCCAAGTGACGTGCACGTGTATTACCAGTGTACAAAAAAGTGTTGAAATAATAATAATAATAATATCGTTATTGTACGAGCTGCGCGAGGAAGAGCCGTGTTATAAAATCTACAAAAGCGGAATACCACGGAGCCACACACGTTATGTGAGTATATAACCTTGAATTTAATTTCGATTTCTTTCTCGTTCGTTTCTTCTTTTTATTGCGAATGCAAAATTTTTCGCGAAACCAAGGCGTCGTCTCGTGTTTTGTTTCGCTTACCGTCGTATAGCTCCTCCCCCCTCCCCCCTCTCCACGCCCCTCTCCACAAGTTCGACGCGACCGCGTAAGTCAAAATGCTGCAGTAGCGTTTCGTTCCTCGGAGAGTTCAGTCGATAGAGACCGGTTGCTTTTGTTTACGTTCGTGAAAAAGCTCGCGTGTGTTGGGTGCCCGCGCAATTGTGAGTGTATTTATCCACCGTGCACTTGTGTATCTCGTAGTACGCCGGTACAACGATCGAGAATGTTCGAAGTTATTCGGTGAATGCAATACGAGAACTATGGAAGGTACGCAAAATTCAATATAAAATTTAACGTCGCCTTTTCTCTCTTTTTCTCACTCGTTTTTTTATCGAGCAAGCGCGTCGGGACGAACGTGACATTAGCGTTTGCGCCGTTATTGAAAAAAACAAAAAGCTTTATGCCTCGTTTCGTTTCTCACTCTCGTCTCTATTTATGAGAATATCTTTTGACGTTTTCGAACGGCGAGGCGACGACGATGGAAACATGTCGCACAGCCGGGGTACGAGGGTGGGGGGGGGGGGGGGGGGGGGCGTGCGGCGTGGCGGGGAGGAAAGCCGCGTCTTTTTTTAGACGTCTGTGTGGTATAGTGCGAGCCCGCGCGGCCGACTCCGTGTGTACACTAGCCTCATCTCGCTCGCACGCGCCCGATTCTACCATCTTCTCATTCTTTTTTATTCTTCATTCCCTCGGTTTCTCGAGTGCGCGCGCGCACTCTCCCTTTCTCTCTCGCAATATACACGTCCAACAGTGCCGGCGTAACCCTCGTCGATGCGTCTTTTATTTCGTCAAAGTCGCATTTTTGCTTCTTGATTTTTTTTTTTTTCGTTCGTCGATAGGATCTCGCTCCTCGACGAAAGAGTCACGCGGAGGTTAGGTACGAGCGTCCCGGGGTAAAGCAGAGTGACACGCATAAACCCGATGACTTTCATTTCGATTGCCAGACGTCAGACGATTTTACATTTATTCGCCCGGTCTGAGGAAAAAAACCCCCGACACTCGTCGATCCCGTATAAAATTATACGCGAATGACGAAAATAACAAAAAAGTCGTACGTTCGTAAAAAAATCTTACGCGACCGAGCCATTTATTTTCTAACCTCAAATTTTTTCAACGTTTTTTTTTTTTTTGCGTTCCATTTTCATCCCGACGATGGTTCCTTATTCCGGTCAAACTCGCTCTCGCACCATGTAATTCCAGTTTTGTCTCGTGTTCCCTCGCTCGTTATCCCGCGTGTTTATACATACGAACACGGGACAAACGGCTTGTTATCGGCCGAGCGCAATTGCCCCCACTCCCTTCCTTCGAGTTCTCGTTTCATCAAGCGATGCACTCTCTCGATTGTTGTTCCTCCGAACTTTTACTCCGTGCTCGTTCCATAATAATAATTTTTCTCCTCTCTCTCTCTCTCTCTCTCTTTCTATCTCTCTTTCTCCTCGCGTTTCCGTCGCTCTCATCGTCTTTCTCTCTTATTTACAAAGAGAGAGTGAGAGAAGAGGGTTTGAGCTCACGACTCGAAACGTATCGTGTCTTTCGAACGCCGGCTCGAGCGTGCGGGGTCGTCCAGTGAAATCTGGTACGGCGCGGGTGTATAAATTCACTCGAGTTAAAATATATCGGGGACAGTTGTTGGGATGTGTCGCGCGCTCGCGCGCCCTCGCCCTCTTCGCGGTACATCCCAGCCCCCTCTCCTCCTGTACCTTCCCCCTCTCCTCCTGTACCTTCCCCCTCTCTCTCTCCATCGTCAGACCAACGCGCTATATATATATATCTATATATGAGTAAGCGTATACACAAATATACGTGCCTTATACTTGGCTCGCGACTGCGTTTACGTTACGTCATTATATAAAACATTCTTTGGAATGCGAAACCGCGACCTGTACAACATTTTCATCGCGGTTCACACGTGTAAACACCATCTGTGTAGGTTTTTAAATACTTAAAAAAAAACATTTTTAAAACGCCTATACCTCGAGACACGAAATTTTCTCAATTATACACGGATTCTTCTTTGAAATACTTCAAGAATAAGAAGATTGTTTTTTTTTAATTGTCGTTCTTTCTCGATTTTTCCGTAGAAAATGAAAAGTCGATGGAAATGTGACGAAACGTGAAATGTAGATTTTTTCCCTTTTTATTAAGATGCACGGGGACGTGCTATCTCGAGACGAGACTCGCGAGTATGCGTTGTTGTACGCCCCCCCCCCCTCTTTCTCTCTTTCTCTTCACTGCAGGAATTCGAGATACGCGAACGCGGCACAAACACCGCGTGCATAGACAGCGAACTGATAACGCCGGAGATGATAAGATCGTGCCCCCCCCCCCCCCCCCCCCCCCCCCCCTGCTTCGCTCGAGACCCCCAGGAGAGAGAGAGAGATACTGTTTCGTTTCGTCGTGTTTTCGAGTTAAATTATCCGATAAACAAGAAGAAAAAAAAACACAACAATAACATACAACCAGCGTTGCATTATCGACGCGCGCACCTCTACGGCCTCTGGTCTCGTCACGTGAGGTGAAAAAGAACGGATTTATCTTTTTTCTCTTCTTTTCTTGGATTTTTTCCGTACGAAACGTTCTTAATTTGTTTTTTTATCAAAATTTCTCATATCTTTTTTTTGTTTGACATTAATTAATTTTTTACGTTAATTAATTTTGTTTATTATTTTTAATCTCGTTTAATAATGAGAAACGAAAATACGGAACGTTTGCACATTTTTATGAGGTTATCGATCGATTTATTCGTCGGAAATGTATCTCGCGTTGCGTTTTCGTCGACGATAATAATAATTGTCCGTTTCTGGTAATAAACGAACGCGGTTGAAAGCTTGTAATAACGTGGGTTTACTCCATAATAAGAGGCGCGTATATTCGTACGTATCGCTCGTATGAAACGAGCAACGATGACCCGGTGACCCGAGGCGCGTTATCTATAGGGTAGGAGGGGTTGCGTCGTAAGTGCATGGGTGCGACTCTCTAGGATTTTGTGATTTTTTAGCCTTTGTTCATCGTTCGGCCTCGAGTCGAAGAGATAAACACAGCGAAAGAGAGAAAGAGAGAGAGATTAATCGACTTTGGAACAGATAAGTCGAGGTCATGAGGATTTTGTCCCAGTCTCGAACACATTTACGTTCGAATTTTCCTTAAACAAAAACAAAATCTCAATTAAACTGTCGCCTCGTGGCTTAATTTGTCGCTAGAAATGTAAATTTGGCCTTTGCGCATGCGCGCGCCATTGCGGTGCGCGGGACGGGCAGGGTGGAATCCCAAATCGTCGACTTAAAGGAAGTTGCACTGTAGATATTTCATATATAGATTAATATTATATATATATATTATTATTACCGGATTTCTGCATAACCGACCGGAATAATCGAATTTCTGCATTATCGACCTTTCTTATCGGTGGAATCCAGTTTGACCTCTTAACAACAGCGTCGACGTCTCGGCCGTCTCTCCGGCTTACAATCTCTCCCCCCTCCTCTCCCCTTCGCTTCACCCGTCTCTTATGTACGCGCTATATTTATGCGTATACGAGAGATATACATGCCACTTATATACGGGCTGTATATACGCCGAGGTGCATTCTTGATTATGGGTGTGTGTGTGCGTGTGTGTGTGAGTGGCCGCGCGGGCGAGCGTTCGTCGTTCTGGTATTCCAAGGCCATTTCTCGAGAGCGATATACGCTATACGAACCTCGTGCACTCACATCGAGACGCGTTTACCAACACGCGACAGTCTCTTCGTTTCATCGTCGCGTACAACCCTCGACGATTAATATAGAGCAAAAAAAACTTATATATATATTTATAAACGTGTATAGTTATAAAGCGTAATGTTTTATACGTGTGCATAGTGTTTATGCCTCTATACACCTTTATTGAATGAAGTCGTTGGATTTTATGTAACGCTGAAAACAAATCGGTGGATGTATCGATGAGCGAGAGAGCGAGAGAGAAAACAACCAGCTACCTGTTTCCTTTTCTCTCTCTCTCTCTCTCTCTCTCTCTCTCTCCCGTTCTCGTGTGCAGTCGAGTTGAACGAGCTTAATGATAGTCGGATGGTATTACTTCTTTGCATATAATGCTCGATTGAAATCGACGACTACGCGATATTATTATCGCTGATTTCCCGATTATATCGATTATTGTTTCATTTTTATGCATAGGGATCTTTAAATATGTGGTGTCGTTGGGAAACATAAGTTAGACGTAGGATATTTTAGGTTAGGTACGCGTTTCCGATACACGGTTTTACATAGTTCGTATTTTTGTATATATTTATCTCGCATGGGAATAAGTTTTTCGTGCTTTCGTTCGTACAACGATGGACATGATTGTCAGATGATATTCTCTCGGCTATTTCTAATGCACCGTGCGAATCTCCTTCGCTTGTGTGGTTTTTTTTCGAAATTCAACACTCTGCCTATGCCTCGCGTATGGCTACTATGGCAACGTGCGCAATCAACCGATTCACGGTTACCGCGCATCCCGTGCCTCGCCGCCGCTCTCTGCCGTTCAAAAATATATAGCTATAGTGTGGTGCGCGCCGTTGTCACGGCAACCATGCGCAAACAACCGAGTCTCGTCGTCCGCGCATCCCACGCAACTTCGCGCGTGCGAATCTCTACGGCTGTGTATTGTGTGCAGTTGTCACGGGATGTTCGTTCGGTGAACGATATTGTGTCGTTTTGGGTATGTATTATTTGTAATAAAGGAACGACTATGCTTTTTACCATCGACTCGTACCGAATCCCAGACTTCTGTATCGCCAAAATTCCTCGAACGCTTTGGATACACTGGGTAAGAGTGCGAACCTGTGCAAACGGGCCAAACGCGCAGTCTACTGGAATATCGATCGCTTCGTTACAGCTGAGCGCCCGTGTGTCGTAAGGGCGACGGTAAAATGCTCGTCCGCGAAAAACACTACAACACAGCGTCTCTGCCCTCTCTCGTAGCTCTTGTTTACATTTGACCGGCGTTAAAGTCAGGGTCGCACGAATCGTCGAAACAATATCGTCTTAAGTCCTCTGCCTCTAGTCGAAAGAACTCCGCACAATGTGCAAAGACCTCTCAAAAACGAACAAGTAAATACGATTATTCTCATCCATAATACCAAAATACCCACGAATATTCACCGTGCGTGAACTCGATGCGAATAATACATAATCCATAAATCTTTTCTGCATTCTTTCGAATTAAAAGTCGAGTTAATATACGAGATGCGCGGAAGAACAAATTCGGTTGTTCGCGCACGTTGCCATGGTAACCATACCCGCAACATAGCCAGGCTGTTTTGAAAAACAAAAGAAGGAGAAACACAGTACGGTATGAACCGTGGCAAGAGTAGCGTCGTAAAACTCACGAGTCTCTCGTCATCGTATGATTTTTGTGCGACGACCAAATCTCTCGTAAATACAACAGAGAGACTACGAAAATTGTATCCCTCTCGCACTTAAATTATATTTACAGGTCACAACAATGCATTAACCGACGAATAATTCTCGAGCTTCCGAGTATTTCACGTGCATTCTGGCACGACCAAATCTTTTCGTTTTATAACAACACAGGACGTTTTCTCGGAGGTCGTAAATTCGATGCAAGGTCGACGCGATCGAGACGCTGTGGCGAATGATCGTCGTACGACGGTGTCAGAGTACTCGGGAAGAACACGGGCCACGTGCCTATTTTTCGATGTTCCGCGAGCGTCGCGTCCGCCTTGAGCGAGAACGTACGATGATGCAATCGTCGAGGACGGTGCGATGCACCGTCTTACGATTGGTCGTTGTCGTGCGTATATGAGTCGCTGGGAAACAAGCTTTCGCGCGCCGCTTGGTAACCGGGTCATGCGAGGATCGAACATAACCTCAACGAAAAAAATGCACACACACACACACACACACACACACACACACACACACATATATATATATATATATATATATTTTTCATTCCCGATGGTTCTCAACCTGTTTGTCCGTAACATATCAACGTATATTTTCCCTTTCGTCTCGTCCGTGTCTCGCGGTTTATAGCGGCGCTTCCTCGCGATATTCGCGGATAAAACAGAGCCGAGCTGACGCATGCGCAATGCAACTATGCTATGTGTATATATATATTCTCGTGGCTGCACTGGCGACGCCGACGAGGTCACTCGCGATAAAGGTCAATAACTATTTATCCCTCGAAGTCGCGAGTGTCTGCCTCGTACATTGTCCGTCACTTTCGAGGAAGCGGTCGCGATCGAATAAACAAATGAATCGTGATTAAAAATATCGATTAAAAAAAATAAAAAAATAAATTAATTCATATATACAATATGAAAAATTCGAAGCGCGAATTATTTATCATTATTTGAGATAGTATTATTTTTAATTAAACGTGCCGCCATTTTTCTCGTTACATTTATGAGAAATGTAACTTCGTTCCGCGAAGGAAATGAACTTACTTCTCTTTTATTTATTTATTTATTGATTTATTTTATTTTGTTTATTTTTTTTTATTTTTTCAAAAAATCAATAACAACACATGCACTTTTCTCGCACGCGATTTTCTTCTTACACGCGATATCGCCTTCCATGCCGCGATAATGTTAACTACACTTTTTCGGGGAAA
The DNA here is from genome assembly GCA_951802705.1 of Netelia virgata. Taxonomy (NCBI): domain Eukaryota; kingdom Metazoa; phylum Arthropoda; class Insecta; order Hymenoptera; family Ichneumonidae; genus Netelia; species Netelia virgata. Next base: position 3,901,482 of record OX637868.1, read on the forward strand.
AACGCGAGTCGTCTGTCGCCTTCTCTCATTTCTCTCTTTCTCTCCCTCTCTCTATCTCTTTTTCTCTCTCACACACACAGGCGCATATATTCTCGAGGTTGAAATTTCTCTGAGACTTCCCGCATCGGCAAACGGCAGCTGTTCCTCGAGAAAGTATATACGTTCCACACTCGATGGACTCTCTCGCGCGCTCTCTTCGTATTTTTCTTCTCCCTCTTTCTACTTTTTTTTTTCTCTTCTCTCATTCTTTTTTTTCTTTCGTCAATTTTATTTTCATTATTTGTAGACAATTATCGTGCGAACGGCCAGGTGTTCGATTCGTACAGGCGGCAGGCGAGCTATGAATACAAAATACGTGTGTTTTTTTCTATCGAGACGAAGTAAATGCAGGTCTATGAGAGAGAGAGAGAGAGAGAGAGAGAGAGAGAGAGAACTGAAGAACGCTATCAAGACGGAGCCGGATGGGGCAAATAGAATGCTGCATCTTGAACGAGAACGTGCGGGCTTCTCTCTCTCTCTCTCTCTCTCTGCATTTCGATTATTATTGATACAGTTGGAAATTCCATCGTGCATAAATTTATATATCGATAGCACCGAACAGGAATGCAGGGGGGATAAACTTTTTCCAGTCACAAATTGTTCTTCGACTGGTATAACTTATTGTCAGCGTGAATGAGACGACTCCCTTCGGGGGTATTTTTAAAAGTCGCTTTTGTACGAACGCCCTCTCGCTAAAGAGCGCGAGATGGCCCATAAAGATCCCCCCTTCTTAAATATCGATTCATTTCCCCTCTACGACCGCTGAGAAAGAAAAAGCACTTTATTCGATTGTAATCGACCCAAGCGTTAAAAAAAAAAGAAAGTAATTAGAACGAAATTGCATGAGATTTGTTTCGACTTTCATAATTTACAAAAAAAAAAAAAAAAAAAAAATGAATTTCTTTCGACGAAATTGAAAAAAATTCTGTAGATCGTTAGAAATTTAATTGTAAAATGGGATGTAATTAATTAAGAAAATTCACGACGACGATAACGTGGGAAAATGTTTGCGAACGTTTTTTTTCCGTCACGTTTGCTAATTAAAGTGGTTACAATGTTAATTCTAAATTTGGGATTTTCTTAATTAATAAAATCGATGACGAAGATAACGTGAAAAATGTTTGCAAACCTTTTTTCTTTTTTTTTATCACGATTGCTAATTAAAGTGGCCAATGACTGTCCGACACGTTGGCCAACCTTTATAGGCAATCTGTTGGCTGCCTAGCTCTACGGTTCGTTGCGACGAGCAGCGTTCTATCGCCGCACACCGAGATACACAAATACGTCTAGTAACGTCGAGAGTTTACGCATGGACGTCGCGAGTTGGCCGAGTTGCGAGGGAGGGATGCGTCGTAGAGGAAACACGCGCGCGCAGAGGGTTGCTCGTGCACCGAACGATGTTTCGTCGACGATGAACTCACGGGAGCGAAAACGAAGGAGAGCGATCGGTGACGACGATGACGACGACGACGACGACGATGACGAGAGAGAGAAAGATGGAGGATAACGAAAGCTTGGAGCGAGTGCGAACGAGAGAGAGAAAGAGAGAGAGAGAGCGATGTTTTCGTTCGGTGTCGTAGCGATACGTGGCGTAGCCTCGTCGCTCGCGAAGAGACGACGGGCGTCGGTGAGCCCGAGTTTCGATGCGTCTCGTCGCTGCATCGCGCGCTTTCCCCTAGCTCGTACTAACCGCGCCGATAACATCGTCCAAACTCGATTAAATATCACGATTATCCGGTACAGCGATTGGCACGTTTCTCGTTAAATAAATCAATAAACGATGGAAAATAAAAATAATAATTCAAGAACGATAGGCTCGATAGTTTATTCTTCGTTATAAAAGCGATCGATATTTTGTCTCGTTTGTTTTTTTTATTTTAGAAAATAATTTTTCTTTTTATTACGACGATTATTAGAAAAATCGAAAAATAATTAGAACGATAATTTCTTTGGGATCATTTTTTTATACGGTTGTGTGTCGTTTTTTTTTTTTATCGAATTCGTGAGCATGCCTGAGTCACAGACGTGGCAATAAACTCTCGCTGTCGTATTTTCTCTCTCCTCGCGTCGTCGACGACGAAGACGACCACGACGACGACCAAGAGAGCATCGTGGTTAGATCCCTCTGGTTTTCTCTGGTTCCCCTCCGAACGGAACTCTCGGCCGGTGCTTAACTTCTGATCCACGTTCTCTTCTCGATTCATCCCTCGAGGTACGAAACGCGTCTCTCCTTCTCCAACTTTATTTCAAACCCACGACTTCTGTTTTTTCGTTCTCATAAAAATTTTTAACGAAATGTAATTTGGGTTCAATTTCGACCTTTAAAGAAAATTAAAAAAATATTAATTACACGAATATGGAATTTTATTTATAAACACCCTATCATTTTTTATTTTCAAATTCCGAACGTTATACAAATTGTAGTAAAGAGAAATATTGAGATACGATAAGGAGGATGACTCGGGCCACGCCCTGAGAAAAAAAAAACATAAATCAAAAAATAAAATAGAAAGAAACCATATGGGGTTTAATAAGGCATGAGAGAGTTGGGACCGGGGGTGATGATTTTTAGGTAAAATAGGGACGAAATGAAAGAAAAATAGGTGGAGAATCGAGAAGCGACACTAGACACCAGTCAAGAGTCGAATGGTAACTGCGACGAGGGCAGGAACGACGAAAGAGGAAGAGAGAAAAACAGAGACTCGATATACCTATATATAACGCGAAGCAGCGAGAGAGAGAGAGAGAATGTGGCTGTCTGGCGTGCCAGAGAAGGACAAACTTCTGAGGGACAATAGCCGAGGATGCATTTTTATTCTAGGATGCCCGGTGAATTTTTAATGGGCCCTCCTTTTTTTCCCTTCTCTACCGAATGGAGCCTCGGGGAGTGGTTGTGTCCGAGAGAGAGAGAGAGAGAGAGAGAATGAGCATGAGAGAGAAAGAAAGAGAATGAGTATGAGAGAGAAAGAGAGAGAATGAGAGAGAGAGAGAGAGAGATAGGTGATCTCTCGCTCCCTCGAAGCTCTGTTAGCTCTACCGTGGCTATCGCTGCTCTGGTGAGCCCCGAATGCTCGTGAAGACTTTGTGCTTCTTCTCGTTTCTGTCTCATCGTCACTCTCTCTCTCTCTCTCTCTCTCTCTCTCTCTCTCGTACGTTCGTCCATATACCCGTGTTTCCGTCGCTGGAGACTGTTCGCTCGCACACGTAGCGAAGACAAGCGACACGAGAGGTCTCGTCGTTTCGTCCAAGTTGCCACGATTAAACTTATCCCTTCGTGGAATCAAATTACTCCTTTATTTTCTATTTTTTTTGCTCTCTTTGCACCCTCTCGTTTGGTGAGTTTTCGCGAGTCGTCGATCGAGCAAATTCGAGCGAGAGAGAACAACGAGCACGTATAGCAGGAAATTTCTTTTTTACAATTTTTTTTTCTCAATAAAAACAGTTAATATTCGATCGTTTCTACTCTCGGTCCGTAATTAATCGAATGCACACAGGTATGAAATTAAATTCACTCGGGCTATAACGAGAAGATTATTAATAACGCGAGAGACTCGTGTTACAAAATTGGCATCAAAGTCCCTCGCGGAAATAGTTATAGAAATATACACACATTTATATATATATATATGTATACATATATATGTAAATGTGTGTTATGAATTAAATATAAACCATTGGGTGACTATACGGCCAAAGCACTCGACAGAGAGAGAGGGAGAGAAAGAGCTAAAGAGCGAGGGGGTGCAGAGTCACATAGGTACGTGCGAGACGTGTCGATTGCGTAACACGCAATTGGCGAGCAGCTAAAACGTTCTCATTAACACCGCGCGGGAAAAGAGCCGTTTACTGCGACGACGAGGAGAGAGAGAGAGAGAGAGAGAGAGAGAGAGAGAGAGAGAGAGAGAGAGAGAGAGAGAGAGAGAGAGAGAGAGAGAGAGAGAGAGAGAGAGAGAGAGAGAGAGAGAGAGAGAGAGAGAGAGAGAGAGAGAGAGAGAGAGAGAGAGAGAGAGAGAGAGAGAGAGAGAGAGAGAGAGAGAGAGAGAACTAGAGGCCAACGCCAGGGTTCAGAAGGAGCGCGAGAACTAACGATAACGCTCATACGTTATATATAAAATTCAGCCTACACCCCCGTAAATATATTTATATGCACTTTTGTTTACATATATATATAGATATATAAGCAAAGAATATATAAGCAATATATATATATATATATATATATATATATATATATATATATATATATATATATATATATATATGTGTGTGTGTGTGTGTGTGTGTGTGGATTGTAACGTTGCGTGTATAGTACGAGTCTGGGATAACCGGGGTAGAGGCGCGTAGCGAGTTGCAATTTTACGACGACCGCCGGCCGAGTTCTCCCGGTCGTAGAGCTCGTTAGTTCGCATTTAGCTACGAGAGAAACGAGAGAACCCAAGCCCGAGAGCGAGACGGTGCATATGTAGAGAGGGAAATTCAATGCCGCGGAGAGTCTCTCTCTCTCTCTCTCTCTTTTTCTGTCTTGCTGTCTTGCTGTCTCTTGGTTCGTACGTGTGTGCGTGCGTGTGTTTTTCCTCCACTACAATTTCTCGAACACGTTCGGTGTGTATTTCTCACGGGACATCCGAGAGAATTGTCCGAAACCAATTTTCGAGACCGAGTCGAACGAGCGAAATTCATTTTTTTTTTTTTTTAAATTTTTAAATTAAGCGATCGTTGCTCAAAATTATTCGTTAATTTTTATGATTTTTTTCAGTCGTTTTTCAAATTATCATTTTGAATTATCGAACGAATGAAAAATAAATATCGTGTCTAATAAAATTTGTATTATTTCATTTCCCATCGCGAATATTCGATCCCCCCCCCCTTTCTTTGATATTACAATTTGTAATGAGATCGCTCGCTTTCTAGTCGCAAATTATTCTGATTTTTGATCGAATATAACGAACGGAAATTTCAAACAGAAATCTTACATAACGCACAAACCTTCGTCTCGCTATTTCGTCCTTTTCATGGTTTCATCCGTCGATATCGTGCGCATAGTCGATGCCGAATCGTTTATACAAATACCGTAACCTCGATAGTTTATCGTGATACGGCACTTGAATTACGAGAAACGAGAATTTACTTAAGGGAACAAATACCCTCGATCTACGATAATAAACTCCGAGACGAATGTTAACTCGCCTCGTTACGTCGTTCGAGGTACGAAGAAACGTTGAACGAGAAAAAAAAATACAATCTTCGTATCGACAGCTATAGGTCATCGAGCGCAGTTTATAACGATCTCTTTCTCTTTCTCTTTTTCTTTCTCTTTCTCTTTTTCTTTCTCTTTCTCTTTCTATTTCTCTTGCTCGTTATCGTTACACAGGTAAGCCAACTCTCGATTAATTTATATCCGCGATATTCTACCGGTCGTTTCCCGACATACGAACAAAAATAAACAAATAAAGAGCAATTAATGTTATCCGCACGAATAAATTATGTTATCAGCCTTAGATAGTTGGAGATCACCGCTCGAACTTAATCGTGTGTTATTTCTCTCTCTGTCTCTCTCTCTCTCTCTGTCTCTCTCTCTCTCTCGACACGCGACACATAAATTCCCGCCGTACGAACGACGATAATTCGTATTCTTCAAAGATCGTCGTAGTACGTGAAATTGCAACAGGGGGACAATAAACTCCCGGTAGACGAAGGAGGGAGGGGGGGAGTACGAGAAACCGGCGGAAACGATTTAATATCGCGGAGTTTGTGTGCAGGTGCGCATCAAAGGAAAGCTTATACATTTAATTGGCATTGAGAATTTATATTACGCGTATATCGATAGACAAAACTATATATATATATACGTAAACGAAGATATTTATGTAAGACCAGTCGAGGATATCTCGATGTACGAACGTCTGAAAAAGGACTCGTCGATAAATTCTTATCGTACCGGTGAGGCTCTCTCGATGAAAAAAATGTTCTTCCTTGGCTGTATGGTAACCGCGTGACTCGACACGTGCGCCTCGACACTCCAATGTTCTCGCACTCTCGCACTCTATAGACTTGCCTACTATGTATGCGGCCTGTTTCCGGTGGATTCAATAGGCGTAGCGGTACACTGCACATTGCTCTCGATGCACATGTATATTTCCGTCTGTGTATGCGTGTCTGTCTCTCTGTCTATATGTGTGTGTTACGCAGGGGTACTCCACCTCCGTTGATTCGAATCCTTCATTACACGGTTACACAAAGACTCTGGTTGAGGTGTCTATAACGAATATTTTCAGTCAGGATTGGACGAAAGAAAAAATTCAAATATTGGGCGAGGTTCTATTTGACTCGTAGGAACCCTAGAAAGCTGCTATCGTTGTTATCTGCTGTTATATATATATATATATAATAGGTGCATGTATTATTATTATTATATAGGTATTATTTATGATTTTCTGTAATATTGTTTTATTTTTAATTTCAATTGCAAATTATCTTATTTTTCGAATTTTTATCATGTCTTAATTTATTTTATATAATTCTGATAATATAAAATTTAATTGTAAGAAATTTTTTATTAATATAGAAGAATAATTATAAATGTATTATAAATTTATTATTACGACGTAAATAGTTGTATGAACAATTTTATGGGAATAGCGTGCGTTCGACGATCGATGGAGATAGCGATTTTCGCCAACGAGAACATTAGCAACAAAATGAGATATGGCACAATCGTGCGTTCGCTCGTGAAATCTTGAGGCGCGAACGAACGTAGAGTCGCGCGACGATGCAGGTCGTCGTATCGAATAAATATTTATCGCTTCCCCCCCGGGGTCATTCGACGGAAGTCGTAACATCGACGTTGGCACAGGTCAGTTAGATTTTTTTATTTGAATTTTTCCCTCGCTCGTCCACCGTTCAGTGAACGGGGGAGGGGGGATCGCGAGATCGACGAACGATTTATGTCTGAGTGACTTGTCGCGAACTTTGTCCCGCGATAATAATAACAACATAGCAACAACAACAACAACAATAATAATAATAATAATAATAATAGTAATAAAAAAAATCTAATTTCCATTCACTCGACAATATCGTATCGAATCGAAGAATTTCTTACGTGGCGCCATCTCTTATCTCGTTCTCACAAACACATGGACAATTTTTTCCATACACACCTCCTCGGTGTGTTTTCGTACCGTGAGTCGTTCAGCGTCTCGTATGTCCGTAATCCAACCGGTAGACAATCTCGTTATACGCAATTAGCGATACATCTCTATATATATATATATATATATATATATAAATCTCACGATCTTATATCGTATAGTGCTATAAATATAGCGAGCGAGAGAGAGAGAGAAATAGAGAGAGGGAGAGGGAAAGAGAATAGAGGCACGTACAAAGTCTCGCGTTATCAGGATCGTTATCGGGGTCGCTACTACTACGATGCGTGAGATACGTGTTTACGCACGCATCGACGCCGATGTAACTTGGCCCATCGACGTCGAGGCAGGGTTGTCGTTGTTGCAACGAGAATAAAAAAAAAAAAGAAAGAAAAAAGAAAAGAAAAAAAACATTGAAAGAGAGTAATACCGCGAGACAAGGTCATTCATAAGTAGCTCAAGTTCAACTAATAGTATTGTATTACGATACCTCGTCTGTACACCAACTATCTCAGTTTCTCTCTCGCTCTCTTGAGCGTTTTTTTCTCTCCGTTCGTTCATCCCTCTCGAATCTCGTGTTTCACACGCCGATACATCCCTCTTTCCTCCTTTTACCCACGGGACCCGTATACCTCGTCGAGGGACAAGGGGAAGGCTTTCGAACAATGCACCGATTATCCATCGAGCCTTCCTCTCTCTCTCTCTTTCCATTCCGACGAGTTCCACTCACTTCGTTCACTCGGTTGGCGCCGCTAGCGCGCTCGATCTACCCCACCGGCGTTTCGCACATTCGAGATTATATATTTTCTTTTCATTCTTTAATCCAGTGACGAGCTTCCTTAGGATCAAACTCGTGTAAGATTCGATCGAAGAATATGAATATTTTGCAAATTTGATTAATTTTCTTACCAATGTGATTTGTTTTTTTTATGTTTAATAAACAAAACAATACAAAAAGCGTAATTTCTCGATCGAATTGAAATTGATACAATTATTCCGAATTATTCTCGAGGTTAAATTTTGATTGGAATTATTGATTTCGTTTCGTGACTTTTGTTACGACGAGAATGGAGAATTATTTTTGTTCTTTTTTTTTGTTTTTTTGTTTTTTTACCACGAAAGAACAATTTTTTCGCCCGTCACGTGTTGCTACAATGATCGTGGACAATACGAGCGTTTCTTGTTTTTCTTCTGTGGCATATGTGGCCTTTGGTAAGGCGCGTGTGCGCGCGTCATGCGCAGAATGCACTGAAATGCGCGTGCTTGACTCTCCCAATGTGGCTTATATCTATATATGGTTGGACGAGGGGTGTAAAGGAGGCATAGAAAGAGAGAAAGAGAGAGAGAGAGAGAGAGAGAGAGAGAGAGAGAGATAGAGATAGAGATGTATAGAAGAGAAGCGGAAAGAGAAAACCATACGCATAATGCGGGCTCATGCTCAACGCTCTCTGTGTGTGCTAGACCCGCAAACATCTGTCCGGAAGTGCGTGCTGCTCCCTTACTACCTTCCTCCCTCTTACTTCTCTCTCTCTCTCTCTCTCTCATTTTTCTCACTCGATTGCGAGCTCGACGTTGCCATTTTCGTGTCCATTTACATATCGCGTAGTTGCGGGAGGTACGAGCATCGGCTTCATGGGTGCGCATGCGCACCACCATTTCCCTCTTATACCGGGTGGTGGCCCATTCATATAAATCATCGAAGCGGCACACGCGCGCACGAGTTACCAGCAAACTTGTCCGATGAGAAAACCAGAGAGAGAGAGAGAGAGAGAGAGAGAGAGAGTGAGAGAGAGAAATGGTAATACAATGAAAAGGGCAAAAAATCGTGCACGAGGCACGCGACCGCATATTCGTCCATGACCCCAATAATTAAGTCAGTCGTCGAAAATAAAAAATAAAAAAAGAATGTGATAAAATTACAACCCTTCGAAGACAAATTGCACTCGAAAAAAAAGAAAAGAAATTGCCCTATCGTTAGACGAATACTACATGGGCGTATGAAAAAACAAATGTGGAATAAAATTACAACCCTTCGTGACCGAATTCGAGAGTCGGAAGGAAGAAAAAAAAACATGACCCTAGCCTCGATAGGGAGAGCATTTTTTTAATCGGCGAATTAAGCGATTCGAGGCGATAACTCGTGTCGTGTGATATCACGAATAATCGTGACTCGAGATCGAGGTGGACAAAAAATTAATCCGGGTCCTTAAATGGCAGAAAGGGTTGAAGAAACAAACAAAAATAAGAGAAAAAAGGGTCAATAGTCCGTAGGAAGGATCGCGTTACCCACTGTGTATAATTTTTTACGACTTTGTGGCCTGTGCGCCGCTCTCCGACTCACGCACACACACACACACACATACACGTGAGAACGAGAGACCCATTGCCCTCGTTAGTACTCGTATTACTCGCCAGGGGCGCGATGTCATTGGCGTTGACGTAGGTCTGGGGACCCATCGGCACTCGTTGCTCGCCCTCCGGCCGAGACGCTTCCTCGCGCTCTCTCTCTCTCTTTCTCTCACTCTCTCGGCCTCTTCGATTTTTCTTCACGTTCAAAATTTCGTTTTCTAATTTTCACAAAATATCTAATAATTCATTAATAAATATTAATAAACACACATTTTATTTAATTAAAATAGCAATATTTTTAATAATTTGTTTTTATCATAAAAAAAAATGTAAAGAATTCATATTTTATTTCAAGAAATCATTTCTTTTTTTAATTAATTTGTCCTAAAGAAAAATGCTTTTATGCGTAAATTCTTGGAGTAATATATATATATATATGCGTACGAGAGAATGCAACGTGGATATATGCGGCGGAACGCGCGTTCACCAAGCCAAGCGGTCACGCACGTGTTCCCCTCGTAGACGCGGCCGGGACCTTTTCCCTCGGCGTTTAGCTCACTGCCGAGATCATCGCGCGTTTTACCCGCGGTGAGAGTCTCGGGACGAACGTAAAACGCGTGCGTGTTACCACACTCGCGAGTATTTAAAAAAAAGTGAAAGACAAAAGTACGAAAAGGGTGAGCGAGAGAGAGAAAAAAAACGGCAAAGTATAGGCGAAGGGTCGAATTAAAAATAACTCGGGACCGTAACCCTCCGGTCGCACCGAGTCCTTGGAAGAATCGCGGTCTGACGTCGGGATGGTGCGTGCAATTATGCGCGCACCGTGTGTCGCAGACAGGCGTCGGTTATTAAGTGCGCATGCGTGGGTTTCGTTCTTGTTTTTTTTTTTCTTTCTTTTGTTTTCTTTTTTTTCCACGAGACTTTTCGTACCAGGGTGTAAAAAAAAGGGTGAAAAGAAATTAAGCAGGCACGGAGACCTCGAGGTGTCCTCGATTAGCCAGCTCGCACATGTCTCCTGCCCTACCGCATCGCCATTAAGCGAATTCACGCGTGCTAATTTTATTCGATATTTACAAGCACGAGACCTTCCACAAAAATCGTACTCTCACTTTTTTTTTCTCACTACGAAATTCCTGAAATTGTAACAGTTTTTTTGTTTTTTTTTTTTTTTATAATATTCAAAGAATTTTCTGTTTATTCGGATTTTTTAATCCAGCGGTTTCGAAAATATTTTTAATTGTTAATATTTTTCTTTCGTGGAAAACTTAATTCGTTAAATTGTGAGAAATATTGAACTTGAGAGGACGTTGAAAAGGAAAACCTTAAACATGAATAATGATTTTCAAAAAAAAAAAAACAGAAAAATGAAGTCTAATTTTTTAATTACAATTATTTTGATAAAAATATTAAGTTAATAATTTTTCGATAAATATTATCTCATATATGTGATCAAATTTTATATATATATTACATCGGATCTGCGAAGAAGCGGTTCGTTCTTACAGGTGCGACGCGTTTATTCGACGATAGATGGGAGATCGTCTTTCAACAACGGCACGCGCCATGTCTTCCGATGCCAATTATATATTTTCGTTTCATCTCTATATTCCCGCGAGAGTAAAGCGAGCTCGTCTCATTGTCGAAGGATTTTGGTTCTCGTATAAGATTATCACGGTCGAGGGTAGCGCGGCAAGGTGGGATCGTATTTTCGGTCGAGTACCTTTTTTTTACACGGTTGACTATGAAAAGGTATTTTTTGTACCTGAAACACGTCGCTCGTTGAGCTCGAGATGCTCGGTTAGATTCAAAGATCTTCTCACCCTTCGAGTGAAATATAAACGTCGAGCCGCGAAAAGTCGACGAATTTACTTCGTCGAATCGTCGAAACTAAAAAAAATGTTTCAAGAAATTTGCAATTTTTTGAATTTACGAGAATTATCATAATTTTTTTTATACAAAATTATTATTCGTTTGTTGATTAATTTTTATAATTAAAAAGAAATTTGTAATAAAGAACGATGGATTTTAAATGTTACAGATGGTGGTGAAAGTCGAGCTTCTGCTGGGGGAGGTGGACGGCTCGACGAATAACTGCAATGTGGCTAAGTGGGGAAACGAGAGGAGGTGATAACGACTTCTGACCTTCCGTACGGATAAAACTCGCGAGGGTGGTGGGCTTTTTCTCGTCCTCGTTATTATTTATATTATTAGTATCATTATTGTCGTTAAAGTGACGAGAGAGAGGGGCGGGTAAAGGAAGAAGAAGAAGAAGAAGAAGAAGAATAAAAAGGAAAAGAATGATAGATGATCCACGGGGATAAAAAGCTGCCCATTTGAATTCCGATCGAGCGTTAAGAAAAAGATAAGAAAATAAAAGAAAATACATTACGAAATAAAAAACAAACAAAATAATTATAATTAAACCAACAACAGAAATAACAACAACTACAAAAACAAAAAACCAAGCGCATATAACGCACGCATATAAAGCCACACGCATATTCCATCTACCTTGAAAAAAATACCTCGTACCTACAAGTACCTTCAAACATATATAAAAAAAAAGAAAAAATAACAAAAAAAAATAAACAAACAAACAAACAAGAGATAAATAATAAACGAATAATAATAATTCTACTACTCTACCTTTCACAGCGCAATAGTGCCTGGCCCCCGAGTCAAATTGTTATCGAAGAAAAACACCAGCAACAACAACAAAATAACAAAAAAGAAAAAGACAAAAATCGTATAAATCGCAAATCGACGAGAGTCCTTTTTCCTCTAATAACGAAAAAGGGAAACAACAAATTTAAAAACAAAAGCTGAACTCGTCGAGAAAGAAATTGATATAATTCGATTTAAACGAAAACAACAAATAACCCTCCCACACATACGTACACACAAAAACCTAAATAAAACATAAATCTTCTCGAAAAATAAAAGAAAAATCGAACCAGGACAGCGAAGTACCTGCAGACAGATATATTTATGATTATTGATAACGTAACACTTAAACGCTATTGAAAAAAAAAGAACAAACGTAATAACGAGGAATACGGAACGAAAAAGAGAGCGAGAGGGAGAGAGAGAGAGAAAGCGAGAGAGAGAGAAAATCGTATAATAATACAAAGAGTAATAATAACGATTAAAGATATTTAAAGAAAAAGAGGTTTAAAAAAGGAAAGAACAAGTTGATCGATCGTAGTGTTAAAAAAACAAACGGAAAATTGTGCGCGATATAATTCGTCGCCAAAGAGGAAACTTCGTATTTATTTAAATACGATCGTATCATCGTCGTTATTCTTCTGCTACCGGCGAATATTTATAATTCATCGACGCGGCGACAGGAGGAGCCGTTTCCCGTCTTCTAAAAGTTCAAGGTACGTCACGACGAACGATTTTACCATTTTTTATTATTCGCATTTTTTTATACCCAAAAATCATTTTTTAGTATCGTACGACAATTTTTTGTTTACAATTTCCCTTCTTTATTTTTTCTGTTTTTGTTTTTTTTTTGTTTTTCATCGATCCAACATTTTTGCACTAGAGTCAACGTTTAAGAACGGTAGAAAAAAAAACTTTCGGATAAAAACAAGAAAAAACATTCGTGAACAAAAAAAAGTTCTCGTTTTTTAACGTAACCGTCCGTTATCGGTAACTCGGGAAGTAAAAGCTGCGAACGTGGCTTACGACGAGGTCGTAAAGGATCAGCTTGGCTTCTTTTTCGTATAATTCATACGTCTATGTAGGTATATATCCAGCGGGATGTAAGATGACATATCTTTTACGATTATTGCTCGACATTTCGCAAAACGGTAATGCCTCGCTCGAGATCGATCGTTTTCTTTTCTCGATCCTCCCCATATTCTTCCCTCAAGTTGGTAAATCGTTACTACGGCTTCTATCCATTTTTCTCTTGGAGATTCCGAGATATCGGACAAAATAACGTAATAAACTCTTTCTCAGCGAGAAATTTTCGATCGAATAAGACCTTTTGCAATTGTCTAACGGAAAATTTTTATTTTTCGATCCTCGCTTCAAGATCCAGGAAGTAAATAGCCTGAAACAAAAGTATCACAATTTGCAATAAATCCCGGAATTAATCGTTAATCGCATGTTCGTAAAACAAAAAAATTTCCAAAACGAAATTTCATTGCGCCACCGAATTCGATAAATTAATTTTTGTACAATTTTAATTAATTGCTCATTAATGAGCAATGATAAATTATGTTTTTATTTTTTGTTTGTTTTTTTTTACAATTTTATTTTTTATTTTTTGTTTAAAAGCTCGATCGAAAGACAATGTTTGCCGATATAGAGAGAATATTGATGCGACTATCGTACGATATAACGGAAAACACTCGCTGTGTTGCAACCTGCAACATTGCGCTCGGGGGATTCAGTGCGTGCGTTCTCTTACGTGACGAATTTGCCCGCGAGCAATGTATTTCCCTTGTCTCTCTCGCACCCTCTTTTCTCTCTCTCTCTCTCTCTCTCTCTCGTTTTTCTCTCTCGATCGAGTCTCCCAAGTGGCCATAGAATATAACGCCTCGATTATGTTGCCTATCGGCGCTCTATACACTCGCACACGCACACGCGATTTGCATTTTAAAATCGCTTCTGAGAATCGCAAACGCAACGACCGCGAGCGCGAGTCAATGCGTCGGTATTATTGCACGCTGTTCTCGATGTATTCCGTAGAGACTGTGAGAGAGGACGACAGAGAGAGAGAGAGAGAGAGAGAGAGACTTTACCGCAAAAATATATCCTCGATCGTTTTTTTGATCAAATCGATTATTTTTCATTATTTCGATATTTCACGCTCGAGCTCGATCAATCTATTGTTAAATATTTTCAATTAAAATTAAAACTAATTCCGTTCGAATTTTACGAAAAATTATATAATTGTCCTTTTCTTTTTTTACATTTAGATATTTCTTTTCGATCTAAATCGATCTAAATACAAAAAATAAAATAAATCGATATAATTATAACGTCGCGGGGTGTCGAGGCACGATTAAAGCGCGACTCATTGTTTCCCGGCGTGTCGTAAGATTTCGCGCATAGAGAAAGGAAGCAGTCTCTCGTTGTCGTCGTGGAGAACGAAAAAGAAAAGAAAAAAAAAAGAAAAAAGAAAAAAAAAGCCGCCGTAAATCGAAATTTACAGTTATATCGAAGAGTCGCGGGGCTCGTTGATATTCCCAGCGCGGCGGGTGCGCGCTCTCTCGACGACCGACGAACGACGAAACGCGCGTATAGAGAAACCGTCGTCGACTCTCTTACGACGTCTTTCGATCGTATAATCTAACTCGAGAATTGCCAAGCGATCTTTTTCATCGACATTGTAAAATTTTACTGTCCCGCGCCGACAGATTCTCAAAGATACTTTGTTTTTTTACTCCCCTCGCGATTTCGCGCAACGACTTCTCAAAAACTTCTTCACAATTAGATCACTACGATGTTGAAATAAAATTCTATGTAATTATTGAACAAAAATTAATCTTGAAATTGAAAATAAAAGAAAAAACAATTAGAATATTTTTTGCAATTTCAAGGTTGAAATTCTCCAAGATTTATTTCGTTAACGTCGTTCTTTACACCATAAAAAGTTACTATAGCTGGCATGAGAAAGAGAGAGAAAGAGATAGATAGATAGAGAGAGAAAGAGAGAGAAAGAGAGAGAGAGAGAGAGACTGGAACCACTGGAGCTCTCGCGGGAGCTCGGGCAGTTGCGACACTTGTTTTGTGACCTGGATCTCTTCGCGGCTCGTGCACCTCGTGTACGATAAATGCAATATATGTATATAACTCGCGTACAATAAGCTTTCTCTCTCTCTCTCTTTCTCCCATTCCACCTTTCGCATCGAGTCGATACGATTGACGTAGAAAATCTAGATCAAGCGGAGAAAATTGTACGCGCGCGACCCAAGACCACGTGGCGTGTCTAGAACGCCTTAAACCCTCTTCCGTCGACCCTCGACTCGCTTTACCCCCGGTCTAACGACTCTGGGCTCGAACCTTTCCACTTTCACCCCCTCACCCTTAAGATTCGACCGAGGATCGACTCCGGGGTAAGTCTCGTAAGCAAATCGATACGCACCGTTGGCCGCTTTTTCCTCACCCTCTAAGGTCGTTTCACGAACGTCCCTCCCTCTCTCTCTCTCGCCCGATTTTAAGCAGATATTTCATATCACAATTTTCTATCGTGGGGACTGGTCGTAAAATAATTACGACGAGTGAAACACGAATTAGAGAAGAAAAATAACGAATAAGACGAATATTTGATCGGTCTATTATTTTATTCGAGAAATTCGAAACGAATTTTGTTTGTTTTTTCATTCGAATTTTTCCAAATATTTTCTTTTATCATTGTATTTTCGCAGATTTTGTCTTTCATCATTTCGTTCAGCTATTTTATCCTCGAGCCTTGAAGAATCGCGGGTAAAATATCTCGAGAAATTTACATTACGGATAAAATCATAATGTTTTTTCTACCCGAGTTAAATAAAT
This sequence comes from Netelia virgata, assembly GCA_951802705.1. Taxonomy (NCBI): domain Eukaryota; kingdom Metazoa; phylum Arthropoda; class Insecta; order Hymenoptera; family Ichneumonidae; genus Netelia; species Netelia virgata. The sequence goes on from OX637868.1 coordinate 3,917,528, forward strand.
ATTACGACATGATTAAAGCTCGAGATTCATCGCTTCTTCGTTAGATTTTTCATAATAAATTTTTCTCGCTCCCCGACGTTATTTTCTTTATAACGGCGATGGTCGTTAGGTCTGCCGCGACTGAGCGTTAGAGACGCCGTCGTATTAGCGCGAAACACGCGAAATGTCACTTCGACACTAACACCGGTTTCTTGTTTTTTTTTTCTTCTCTCCTTTCTTCTCGTTTCAACATACTTTTACCACGATGCGTGCGCACACACACACACAGACGTTATTCGTAAGTCACAGCGCCACGCGATATTTTCATACACGCTTATCAACGTGTTGGCCCGTTATGAGATAAAATTATACGACCGAGAAAAATAAAATAAAAAAAAGGGTTTTGCGACGATACGGCTAACGTGTGTGTGTGTCCTCGATAAATGTCACACATTGACCTTATTCCGATATCCTCTTACTTTTGCCCTTCTACTTTGTTAAAGAGCTCGATTATGTTTTTTTTTGTTCTTTGTTAGTTTTCATTTTTTTTTTTTATTGTTATTTTTTTTCATTCATTCTCGACATTGAACAATACAATCTGCTGCCCGATTTGCTCTCTCGGCTTTTGTCGAGTCTGTTCTAGCCCCGAGAAATCGAGACATGATAATAATTCCCCCATCGTTCTTGTCTCTTTCTCTCTCTCTCTTTTTTCTTTTCTCTCACCGGAGGCGACGTTGCGAATCCTCGTCGTGAGTCTCGCAACACGATTACAGGAGTAACAGAGAGACTCTCTTGAAATACGAGGGCCTTAAAAGGCGATCGGTTGATTCTCGTGGCTGGTCCCTCGTCGACGCACCGAGAGAGAGAGAGAGAGAGAGAGAGTCGAATCTTAAAATCTCAAAGGAGAACTCCCGGTCCATAAAAGGAATCTTCCAGAGTCCCACTTTCGTTGAAAGGAGAAAAAAGGCGAACGAAAAGAAATTAACCGGGACTGTCTGAATTTTATTCTTGACATTTTTTGTTTTCTCTCGTTTTTTTTTAGAGAAGAAATTATTAGAAGCGATTTAGTTTCATTTTGTAGTTTCTGACTCGTTGACTCCGTTTTTCGCTCACAATGAAAATAATCCCAACAATCACGGTTTATTATTATTATTATTTTGATATTCTGTGATTTTTTTTACAACGTATTTTTATCCTTTGTCGAAAAAACTTGATATTCTCCACTCGCTAATTAGCGTCGTAAAACACGGTGCAAATTTTCGACAAGGATCCAATTTACCCTCGCGTTTTTTCCCTCAACAATACATTTATCGAAAGAAAAATCACGTTACGGTAATTTAGGAAGCGCGTTGGTGGTTCGACTCTTTTTTTAGTCCCCATCGACAAATTGGACGAGAAATCGACAAGGTGAAATACGAGGTCTCGTTCTCGTTCGTTTCCTATAAATATGTTCACCCCATAATTTCGTATTATTCAACAATGCTAATTTGCAAAAAAACCCCCATCCTTTCTTTTTTCAAATGTTTGACGTTACGACCGATACGCGTCGACAACGATCCTCGGAACGATTTTTTGTCCGAAGGTATTTCTCGTCGATGAGACGAATGAGACAAAAACTTTTAAGAAATAAATGAAAACAAAAAAAAACGTTTGAAACGAGAACGAAGAGAGCCAAAACGTATAACGTATTGATTTCCATTCCGGCTTGTCTGGATCCAGTCTAGTCCATATCCGGCGTATCTCTTCTTCGTGAAACGAGGCGAGAGATGCGTATGCGCGCAATGTACGCTCGTCTCTTCTCTCGCAACCCTCTACCCCCTCTCTCTTTCCCCTATTGTAACGCCACGCTCCAACCGGCGAATAACAAAAATAATAAAACAAAACAAAAATACCCTCGTACACACGAAAGCATATTTCACCATTTGGCTTATATAGAGACGCGTCAGTCTCATCCCCCTTCATCTCTTCTCTTCTCTTCTCTTCTCTTCTCTTCTCTTCTCTATATAGAAGCTCTTATTCCAACGCTCCCTCGCAAAATCATTTCGCGAACAGAAATTCAACGCTGGTACGCCCTCACACACGCACATACACACAGACACATATACAATCTTTCATTCATTATTATGGCAGAGAGAAGCTTCCCTCTCGTTTTTCCGTTCTATTATAACATGTCGGATGCAAAAGGGGCGTGTTTGCGCCTCGGTGTGTACATACGAGTATCCTCGCGAATATTATTCTCGTCTCGCATATATATATATATATATATATATACTAATTCCCTTCTGGTTAAAGGCGCCACGATTCTCGGGTCTTCTCATCCACCGTGTTCTCCGTCGAATTTAATTTTGTTTATAATTCTTTTGTTTGAATTTTTCATTTTCTTTTTATAACGTTTGACTTTTCACAATTTTTCTTATTTTAGAGTGGAATATATATATATATATATATTAGAACGCTAATTAGTTAATCTAGTTGGTCCGATTTACCGGAACTCGTTAGTCTTAAAACGGTTCGTACAATATCGTAAGTTAAACGATCGCGAAAATGGCGTTTCGAATAGCGCGCTCGCGGGTGAGGTTGCGCGCGCATCCACGGAGCGTTACCGAGGACGAGCGACACTGAACGCGGTCGTTTCAAAAATGTTGCAGGAAATATTGCTCTTCGATTAAAAAAAAAGAAAAAAAGATAACAAGCACTCGATGAACATCACGATGAAATTTTATGGAGTATCTCGTGGAAAGGAAAACAAACAAAAAAAACAGAAAAAAAAGTAAAAGGACTTTGTGTACGTTGGAAAGTATCGTAAGACTCGCGCTGTAATTGGCACGTTGTTAATTACACAACGTGCTCGCGCATCATCATCATCATCCCTTCGTCTTCTCCTTCGATCTCCTAATTGCCATCGGGTTGAAAGTCGACATCGGGAAACGAGGATGATGACGAGCTACGATAAAGCAAATTTATTTGCCGCTCGTTATACGTCGATTGAGATATTTTTTATTTAATTTAATTTTATATATATATATATATGTATATATATTATTTAAAAAAGAAAGAAAAACAAATTCTTTTTAATTGAATTTTTTCTAATAATCGTGTAAGGCACACGTATCGCATTTTCCCCTCGATGATTATCGTCGATCGTAAAGAGTGCCGATCGAGCTCGCAAATATGAAAGCGTGCTCGTGACTTATCGCATCATCGTACAAACATTATGATACCCGTTCGTATCGCAAAGTGCGTACGTAGTTGCCATCATACGAAATCTCATGGATTGTTGGCTCGTTCGTCGCTCGAGTCACCTTATCTTCTTCATTATCTCGTTCTCTCTCTCTCTCTCTCTTTCTCTTTCTCTTTCTCTCGTTCATCGTCATTCTCTCTCTCAAATGCCTTGCGATGATTCGATATCCGTCGAGACAGCAGCACGTGTGCTTCTCATCTTACCCACGATCGCGTGATCCTTACGAATTTCACACAATCGTATCTTATTCGTGCTCAATTTTATCTCAAAAATGTTAGTTTTCGCAAAGTTTGAAAAAAAAAACAACACAAATCGCTTTGAGAATCTTTCGACGCGACGATTATTATCGAGAGATGTACGAACGGTCGGTGTTCCCGACCTGCCGTAACGTCCACCCACGAGACGCGTTCCAGATCGCCGGCTGGTTTTCGCTACACACACAAATAGATACACACACACACACACACATGCAAACACACATTATATATAGTTCACGAGTACTCGAGCAAGAGCTCGTCATTTCTCTCGCGTTGCTACGGCAATGATTACGTCAACATTGAGCAGTTCTCTCTCTCTCTCTCTCTCTCTCTCTCTCTCTCTATATATATATATATATATATATATATATATATATATATATATATATGTATATGGATGTGTATTTCGCGAATATATATATACACGTGTGTGTACATTGAATCGCATGTGTAACACGTTGGTCCACAGCTGTTGCTCGTTACTCGAGCAATTGAGAGTCCGTTGAATGGTTTTACACTCGGTACGGTACACACCCGATTGCCGGTGGAGACAGCTCGATGACTCGATAATTTATTCAGCCCGATAACACGTTCGAACACACAAACTTTCATTCGTTTTTGTAATTGTTTTCTTTTATTTATAAATCGTCCCCTTTTTAATCTGAATTTTGTGTTATCTTCTTTTCTCAAATGAATCGCGAATTCAAAGACATTCCTCGAATATTCTCTGGTATACTCGAAATATACATTTTCGAGAAGACATTGCAATCTTTTACAGAAATAGAAAGGAGAAGGTGGCAGGAGGTTGAATCTTTATTCCATCGAATAAATCCGTGGCGTGTAAAAGCGTCGCGGATATTTTCCACCCCGGGAAAAGCACGATCGGGGTAGAAGTCCGGGTATGTAAAATGGAGGAAGAGAGAAAAATGGGATAATACACGATGGAGCAGAAATGTTTCAACATCCCTGTATAAAAGAGAAGAGTGAAAGAGCGAAAGAGAGAGAGAGAGAGAGCGAGCTTTTCTCTGCTATTCGCCAGATCGTTCGTTTCTCCGGTATCGTTCGGGCGCGGATGTGTCGCGTCTCTCTGTCATTCTCGTCGAGGGCGAACGGAAAGAGGAACCCTCGTGAGAGGACGCTATGTTCTACAACGATGCGAAGAACGAGGGAACGAGAGAGACACACACACACAGAGAGAGAGAGAGAGAGAGAGAGAGAGATAGAGATAGAGAAAGCGAACTGAACGCTGCGACGGTGGGAAGAGGAGCTGCCGCTGCATCTTGAATAATAGAGACACCGCGGTCTATTTATGCCCTGAAATCAATACGTAGTATACCTACATCACCGAACGCGAACCTCCGACGAGCCTCGAGGAAGCGCGCGAGAGTCTCGATATATATAACACATAGACATACGCATACACATGGCGTGGATACATATCGTTTTCGCCGAGAACGAAGAAAAAAAGCGAGGAACGGACACACGAAGGCGCCTCGACACACAGACAGGTTATATACGGGTCCTTCAACGTTTAGTCTTCGTAGGTGGTCGACGTCGTCGAGAGTTCAGCGAGTCTCGAGCAAACGCGCATGCGCGGGCGCACGCGCGGCCGCGCGTGTGCGCACGCACGACGGAACGCCGTTTCTATTCGTCACTGTCTCTCGCGTTTACCCCCTCCTCTCGACTCTCTCGTCACCGCGTGTACGCGTATGACGCGACGCTCGCTCGGACGTCATCGACAGCCCGCTGAATTCGTGATAATCGACTCGCGCATCCGCGCATGCGCGCGTGTGCTTTTCGTTATAAAAGCGCATTTTGACGTGAACTTTTTTCTATGTTTTTTGAGCGAATTTTCGTTTGCTGTTAGGTTTGTGTATGGGCTGATTTTGTGAGTTTGCGAGAGAGAGAGAGAGAAAAAGTTACCTCGCGGATCGACGATCTTACTTACGATTGTAAATAGGATTGTCATTAACGCAGCGAGCCACGGATTTTTATCTAGTTTGAGAATGTCTCGAGAATGCGAGGATTAGTCGATTTGTATCTCGGTCAATGAATTCTTACCGTTGTCCGTGTGTTTTTTGTCGCGTGTAACTTCGTCGAGACTTTTCAAAAGCCACGCGGCTTATGGACCAAACAATAATCTCTTGAATCCAACAGTTTTTCTTCTTATTTTTGTGTTTAATGAAATTTATTTATCTGGAAAATAAAATAGCGACGCTGATGAGAGATCGAATATGTTTTTTTAGCGCGAGGATAAATTATCGATTTAAGTATCGAGGGCGAGGATCGATCAAAGAAACGTTCTATCAATATCTGCTTCTGAAAGATTTTTCTGTTTTTTTTTATTTCTCGTTCGCATCGAGTGTGTAAGAGAGAGAGAGAGAGAGAAGAAACACTGTTTATCGTCGTTTCGTTGCTCTCTGCAAGTATGTTGCATGCCTGGACTTTGGGCTCCCGGAGCTCGACGCTCGTATTCCTCCTCCCGGTGTGTCTGCCACTTTTATGGCACAACCGAGAGTCCTTGGAAGCTCACGTTCACCTCGTTCCCTCTCGGCTTTCAGCATCCCCGTGGCCAGCGACGCCACGTTTCTCTCCTTCTCTACCCCATCTCTCTCTCTCTCTCTCTCTCTCTCTCTCTCTCTCTCTTTCTCTCTCTCTCTTTCTCTCTTTTATCACTTATATATCTATAACGTAGCAGAACTCTCAGCGAAACGCGTTTTATTTGTTTGTTTACTTAAGACACCAGAATCACCTTCCTCCGAGAATACACGAAGACTCTCTCTCTCTCTCTCTCTCTCTTTTTTCTCTGACACACACACACACACATATTTCCTCTACACGAGGGAATACGCGCGTACATAAGCGCAAAAGCCAGAGAACCTTCGCGTACGGTGAAAGTTTTGCACTCGCGCACGTTTCCCGTCGTCGATCGAATGCCCCGATCTCACTCTTTCTTACCTCCTCTTTTATTTTATCTCCGAGCCCCCAGTCCAAGAGGGGAAAGAAACACCTTCGACCCTTTCCGCGACGACCTCGATTTCATTAACAGTTTATTCATCGCGCTCCGATCGAATCGATTATATAGGAAAATTAAAGAAAACAAAAATAACAAAAATAAGAATATCGTTTCAAAGAACAAAAAAAAAGTTTACCGTCGAAAATCGTTCCATAACTTTTTTGAAAAATAGCCATTTTATTCCCAAATTGTTCGAGCTTTTAAATGTCGCTCGGATTGATCACCCTGCGATTTTTTTATTTTTTTGTACGATTTTTGCAACCCCCCCACAACCCTTATATTTCTATATAGAGATATAAATGGCTCTGTGGTATCTCCAGATTGAACCGGTTTATATCGCGTCGTAAATCAATCGTTCGGCCAGGCCGAGTTTCTGGACGCAAGCTCCTCTCGAATATCGTCCGGCCTGTATATCCATATAACCGATATATATATATATATACGCGTGTAGATGGCGTACGTATCGTTCGAAGGCCGCGATTCGTCTGTGGAGAGGCCGCTGCGCATTAAAGGTTTTCGCCGCTCGTAAGTTCGGCTGCTGATTAGGACGGCCAATCGTAAATCCACGTCCACCCCAGTTAAACACACGGCCTGTTCTCTCTCTCTCTTTCTCTTTTGTCTTTTTACTCTCGCATATTTGAAATCTCCACTGGTCTTTCCTCTCGATTCGCTCATTTATTTCTGTTGAAATAAAAAAAAAACGACAAAATTTCGCTGAACTGAGACGATTTATTTTAATTGTTTTTCTTTTATGATCGTGAAAATAAAATTGACTTTGGGACGAGAGCGATATAAAGGAGACTTGGAGTAATTTTTGATATCGTATATATATATAAAGTCGGGAAATAAAATGAGGCAATGTGGTATGTGAATTTAAGAGGGTAAACGACTCTAGGGGCCGAAAAATATAGCAAATTTTGGGAAATTTTTTCTAAGGAAGTAAAGAATATATCGAAATTCGGTAAAAAGGTCTTTCTTATACAAGTATTGAATACTGTTTATAAATTTTTTTCAGACGTGTATTAAACAAAATGGCGGTTTTCTAGTATTTTCCCACCTCCCTCTTTTTTTCATAGCCGCATGGCTGCATCAATTTCTGCTACACATCTGCTACAATTTCAAAGATACAATAATAAACCAAGAAGCATTCGATAGAGTATGATAGCAGCTTCGACGCTACGTAGGACTTTTTTTTAAATTGATTTTTGCAAAAATGATGCGTCGTTAAAAAAAAATTTCATCAAAACGCACAAAAAAATCGCACGAAAATTTTTAATAACATTTGAACTATGTAATATAAAAAAGAAAGTCCTACGTAGTGTCGAGGAGAAAGTAGTTTTGAATGTACGGTACAAATTTCAAGTCGATCGAACAACAGTTGTTCGAGATATCGGCTAACTTGAAATTTGTTGTTTTGAGAGAAACGCGTTTTAATTTTTATATAAACATTCGCATAGAGCAGTGAAACGGATCGCGCTGCGTTCGAAATTTAAGCTCTTACAGATTTCTCCTGTGCATGAAACTTTGCCATGTGATTTTTACGATATTAAGGGATAGTTAACAAAAACAAAAAATAAACAAACAAAAAAGTTCAATTTTCCGAAAGTTCTAGAGCGGTTTTCCCCCTTGATGGTTTTCCAATCTGTGTTTTCGTCTCTCTCCCTCTCTCTTTCTCTCTCTCGTTGATTGTTTCGTGTCGGCCTCACCTCAATAATCGAAAGTATAGGCCGAATAATCAGGATGGAATTTATACCGCGCGGGTGCGCGAGGGAGAAATGATCGCTGCGCGAAATAACGTCGGGCGAATCCCCGTGGCACACTTTGTCTTTTTTTGTATCTCTTCCTCTTCTTCTTCTTCTTCTTCTTCTTCTTTTTCTTCTTCTTCATCTTCTTCTTCTCTTTCATCTTCTTTTTCTTCATTCTCCGGTACTTACTCGTGCCCGCGTGGCTTCGCCACGCAACTTACGCGGTTTTATACGCGAACGAAGCGAACCTCGTACGCGGCATTAACCCGAAGAAGAAAGAGAGACAAAGAGAGAAGAATTTTTCCTCCACGTTTATATCCCGGGCGTGTTGAGCGTAGGGCAGGTCGCGGGCGCGTCTCTAAATCACCGGGTCCGTAATTACGGGAGCGCGAGCGAGTCGAGCGCGCGGAAATAGACACGCACCGAGGGATAAATAAATCCCACTGGCTCTCTCTTTTACCTCGCTTCGTACTTTGCGCGCATGCGCGCACGCGCCTATCTTCTTTTCAACGTGTGCGTCGACGAAACCTCCGACGATCGTTACGTCGGTGCGAAGAGCCGAAAATCCTCGACGAGCGACCCAAACTCACTTCGAGACTCGCCAATATTTTACGTATTTTACGATCTTCGCGGATAATTTTACAAAAGCGAGTCAAACTCGCGATTTAAAAAACCCTTTTTTTTCAAAAATTATTTTTTATATAAGAAAAATTTTTTTTTTTAAAATCTCGTCGCGCCGAAACTTAGACACCTTACTATTTTCTCTGTCTCGAGCTCGAAACAAGTGTCGGGTCATTGCTGCATGCCTCATACCTACGTGGGTGGGATGGAGGTCGAGTATCGTTATTATGATGTACGTTATGTGCCTGAAACACGAGAGTACTTTAAAACACAGGAGACATATATCTCACAGGTTGTATTATATATATACATATATATATACTATAATATTACTATATATATATATATGTAATACAACCGAGACTTACGTGTGACCGTTGATGCCGAAGAGTTGATTCCGACTCTCGCGACCTGCAAGCAACAGCCCACATACCACCCGAGAGAGAGAGAGACTGTTAGCCCTGATATAAGAAAACCGGTATCTCTCGCTCTTTTGCCCTCTCGACAACTTTTAATTAATATTTTATATATCTTATTTTTTTTTTTTTTTTTATTTTTCTTATTTCTATTTTCATTTTTCAAATCGTTTCTCTAGACTCTCGTTCGCAAAAATATACGAGCAAGACCCCGAGAGACTCGGTTTTTACTTGTAACAGTTAAGTAACCTCTCTTGCAGTATCGATCTGCGAGAACGTCGAATAGAACTCGCGTGGGCGTTTCGACCGAACTAGCCCGTACTCAGTCCACGTCGTGAAACGAAACTCGTTTCTCTACTTCGCGAAGTTGGAAGTACGTGCAATTCTTTCCTCCTCGTTAACGTGAAAGAATCGACAATTTTAGAAATAGTCTCATTCGTACCCAGAACAACGAAAGATCCTTAGTATTTCTCGTCCATTTGTTTTTTTTCGAGAAAATTATCGTTTCTTTTTTTAAATATTTTTATTTCTATGATTGAAGTTTTTTTTCGATTAATTCGCATAAATTTGAGATTCGCATCGGTAAAAGGTGGAAGAAATACTCGTTTCGCCGAGGTCTCGACCGTTGTGGAAGATCGATAACGCCGGTTAGAATCACACGTATAATTCACACAACACGGTTTGCGATATACCTGCATGTCTGTGTGGGTGTTTATCTGTGTGTGTGTGTGTATGTGTGTGTGTGTAACCTACGGCCTACGATTTTCCCTCGTCCACTTTGCGCTTTCACGGCACGTATCGTACATATGTACCGCTCTTGCATATCGGAAACACCGCATGCACGAGTTTTTTCCCCACAAGCCCACACGCCTTTCGCTAAAGGTCATGGCACTGCGAGCTTTTTTTTCTCTCTTTTCTTTTTCACCTTTTCCGTTACAATCTTTTTTCCACGTCCCTCTCGTCCTTTTTCCAACAACGAAATATCATTTATTTTTCCATTCTCACGGTTAGCGTCGAAAACCTGATTGCGATTCGCCGAGTGTGAAAAATAAGGTTTGTTCCAAACGACAAATTAATTAGGGAAAATGTTTTCATAATTATCGATAATTTGTTTTTTTCTCACGTTTATTCGTGATTTTCCTGACGAATCGATCTCTCGCTTACTTCGTGCTCGTTTCAATTTCAGGAGAGATTTACTTTTGAAAAAACATCGATCTTTCTCTATCTTCGTTTAGTCGTGAATACATTTGCATTAATCTCGTCGCATCTTGGACATTCGCAAAGCGCGTTTTACACCGTTATCGTCGTGCGATAAAGAAATAAAGAGAGAGGGAGAGAAATAAGCGACGCGATTTGAAGAAGGTTTTTGCGGTTGTGCGGAGACGCGGGGTGGAACGTGAGGTGGAATGTTTACGACCGATTGCGATAGTAAGAAAGACCGTTAATCTCGTAATTCGCGATAGGAGAGAGAGAAAGAGAGAGAGAGAGAGAGAGAGCAGTGACGCTGTGTCATACTTGTATCTATATTAACTATAATATGGCCATAAAACGAGAGAGGCTACTAAGAATCGTCATCCCTTCGAGATTACAACCGCAAGATTGGTGAAAGCTGTCCGTACGAATGAAATAAAGTATCGTTGCCCTCGTTGCACGTTGCATTTTTCACCTTTATATCGTACGTTTTACCAACGGCGTCACGTAGCCATAATTTCACCGAGTGTTTTTTCGATAAACAATAAAAAGATTTCGATGACAAATTTTCATTGGAGAAAATGGTCGTTTGATTTTTAAAGACACGGTGAACGTCCGAGTTCAGGTTCGTTTCTCAATGAAAATTTGCAATTTATCGTACTAAAAAGAGAGAGAGGGGAGGAAGGATGAACGAACCATGTTAAAAACAAGCGATGTCTTGTTGATCACGAGACGCAGATCGTTAGCCCTGCTGGCAAATGTCTCGATAGAGCGGGGGTTGCGCGAGTTTATCTAACAACAAGCATTTTCAATGTTCCGCCTGTAGTGCCAGGTTGAAACGTTGAAAATTCGTAATATACATTTATATATATATATGTATATATCCGTCATCGGGTCGAAGAACGTCCGGGTAGAAGAACGCTTGGCTTAACACACCGGTGAAATATTCAAACCACCTGTCGGCCACGGGCTATTTATTTTGGCAAATGAACTTTTCTCTCGTCGCGCTCGATCCAAAAATCATCCTCGATTGGCTGTTGCCTTTCAAAAAGCTAACATTATTATTATATTTCTTTTAAACGAGCCGAAAGCCTCGTGAACGAAAAATAAAAATATCAAATCGATTAGTTCGTCGTGTAAAATCGATCGATTCGATGATTCGAAACAAAAATTTCATAAAAATATCAAATCGATCCGTTCGTCGTGTAAAATCTATGAATTCCATCGTTCGAATCAAAAACTCTGATAAAAACATCAAATACATCAATTTTTGCTGTAAAATCGTTGGAAACAAAAATCTGATAGAAATATCGCCCATTCGTTCGGACAAGTTACAGGAATGCGTGTTCGACGTACCCTCGGTATCCAACCCCCTTTTGCGTCCCCGATTCGTCATACCGTTCGTCGAGTTTACTGTCGACCCTCTCTAGGCATCGGAATCTCGCTATACCGCGGGGTTGTAGGCCAGGGGATTTCATCGTTGAAATTTCGCGGGTGTTCTAAAGATAGAGCCGATCCTGGCATCGCGAATCGCTCTGTACGCTGCACGAGCCAGGGTTGCGACATAGCAAGGGCGGGACTGTGGCGAGTGGCACACGCTAAGCTAATCGTGTTCTGAAACGGACTGCATGATTGGCTCGTGTATATACATATATATATATATATATACATATGTATAAAGTACGAAGTAGAGAACGTCGATACCGGAGCGACGAGGCCGGTGATCGATCGTCGGATCGATTCGTCGGTATTTCTGTCTCGCGACACAACCCTCTATATTCGCTCGACGGCCACTCGCACCCACAACGTTCTCTCTCGACAACGACAACGACGAGGCCCGTATTCACCCGCAGCCCTATTCCTCTCTATATAGACCAAGAAGGTAGGGGGTTGACGATATATAGCGTTCGCTCGCTGCGAGCGACGACCGTCCGTGCCGCGACGGTTCTACGTCCTCGATTCGTTCGCGATCCGCGAACTCTCTCTCTCTCTGCCTTCGCTCTTCTTGCTCTTCCTCTTGACTATACTTTTGTCTATATAGATATATAAGTTTGTAAGAAATTCTATAAGCGGTCGAGACGTGACATCATCCGGTCTACGTTGCGTCACTCGCCGCTCGCTCGAGACAGAGCGAGCGAGCGAGCGAGAGGGAGTGAGAGAGCGAGCGAGCGAGTTGCTAACTCTCGCGCACCCACACACGCGCATGCGCACACAATCACGCGGGACGTTCGAACACTCGTGAATTCGTTCTTACTTTTCAAATTATATATCGTCGTTCGTTTCACGTCAGTGACACACTCGTCTCTCTTGCTCGACTCGTCCCTGTGCCACGTCTTCGTCAACGATTCTCATATTTTTCTGGCAAGGTTCGATCACACTTGACGCTACGACGCGATACTCGTATATATATATATTTACCTTTTGGCATACGTACCCCGTATTATTTCTTTCCTCGTGGACAAAGTTCCATGTCCTTTGACGTGAAATTTCTTCTTTCTTTTTTCAAATTTTGTTTTCAACCGTGAGGATTAACGTCCATACCTTTTTTTTCACTTCTCCGATTTGAATTTTGCTCGAAACATATATTGCTATCTATCTATCTATCTATTTATCTATCTATCTATATATCTATATCTATCTATCTATATATATATATATATATATATATATATGTACGTATGTATGTATGTATGTATGTATGTATGTATATATGTATACACGAGTCGGTGGGAAGTGGGTCGGGGGCTTTGCAAATCACCGGCGCGCCGAGGCCTTGTGCTAAAATCGTGTGTTGATGCTGCTGGCGCGTGAACGCGTGTGTGGGCGTTCGCGTCTGTGTGAGTCCGTTGTAAGATCCTACGCGACTGACTCGCCGCCGTGCGCTGAAATCACGTTTCTGCGCGCTCTCTCTCTCTCTCTCTCTCGCTCTCACCCGTGCGCGCGCAGCTATACACACTCGCGCACACCTGCGCGCGCACACTCGGGCGCATGCGCGTTTACACGCGAAGTGCGCGAAGCATAAAACTAGCGCGTGTGTGTGTCAACGGTGAGAAGAGAGCGATAGACCCCCCCCCCCTCATCTTTACCCCCTCCCTCCTTTCCTCACATCCCGCGCTCGTAAATATTCCATCGCGCTAGATGAGAGGCTACTAAAATTTTGCGACTCGTGTATGTCCCTCATCGTCGACGTTATATCCCCTTCTCTCGCTCTCGATAGGCATACGACACGCAACGCGGTCCGTCCTACGATCTAGAAAGCTTTTCGGCCGTAACGCTCCGCCTCGCCATTTTTCTTGTTGTTGTAAATAAACCGCGTGTAAGAATTAACGTTATTGTTAAAACGACTTTACACAACGCGTTCTCCCGTATAAATTTATATATATCGTCGGAAATCTTTCAACCAAACTCGAAACGAGAGACAAAGGTAGGAGACGAGAACCGCGCGTGAACTTTGGCAATTACGCGAATTTCGAGGGAGATCGCTGTTGGCACGCGCTCGAAAAGAAACAAAATAGCTCATCGCGATGTTTATATCGTCGATTGCAGAAATACTCGTGATGCTATTGACTTCGTTTTTGCGTCATTCCGAATCGTTCGCCACACGATTCTCGCCTCACGTACGAAATTTTCGTTTATTACTAAACGAAAAATAATGATTCGTTAAAATGATGAAAAATAAAAGCAATCTCGTATTTTTCATTTTCCAGTTGGGTAAAACGAGAGAATACGGGACGCTATATACATATACGAGATTGAAATATACTTTGTGTCGAATACGTTCGATCGTACGAGAGACGGGGGTAGTGATCGATTTTGCGCTACGACCCTAACCGCGATAAACCGTCAATCTTATCCCGCCTGTGCTTTTGCTCGATTCCCCGGGACTGTACGACTATTCCTATGAATCAACGATGAATAGAAATTTATGTATACGAGGATACGGGCACGGAGACGGCGACCGTAAACCTGTCTTGAGCCTCTTGACTCCTATTCACGTATACATTATTATATATATATATATATATATACATATATAAGAAACGTACGAAAACCGTGAGGAGGTCGTCCATGCATTTATATTCGCCTAGGTGTGCTCTATGCAAATGTGCCAGCGGGTTGCTGTGCATTCTCGTTTCGCATGTGCCAGCCACTCGCGTCACTCTACGACGATCCATTCAGCATCGGCGTTTTCACTGTCGTTTATTATTATTATCATTATTATCATTATTATCATTATCATTGTTATTATCCTTCGCCGTTTCTTCGTATCCCTCCACCTCCTCCTCCTCCTCCTCGCGTTCACCATGGTCTTTCTCCTCGTCTGCCCGACTGTCTGCCGGCCCATTGTTCGACGCGCTAAACACAGTTTAGATTCCAGACTCCGATGCCTCTCCATTCAATGAGAACTGTGCGTGCGTTCCTGTTTTTTTTTTCTCTTCATTTTCGCGAACTATAGACACGGTAGACTATGGGTACAGCGAGATGAGAAAACGCGTCTCGCTGCGACCCGAATTACAAACTGGCGACTTGACGATGGTTTCGTTGAATTTGTTTTGTTTTTGTTTTGTTTTATTTAGATCGATCGAAATATCGATTAATTAATTTTTCTCTTGTTATTTTCTCTGTTTCAGGTAAGAATGTAGGATGCGTTTTCATTGCGTTCGTTTGTTCTCGCATGGGAAACAGAGGTTAGTGGGTCAGGTTAGTATTTTTCATTAGAAACGTAGGAGAAAAAAAATAAATAAAAGAACATGATAGTTTCGTGGCGATCCTCGCGATTCTCGAAGGTTCAAGGTCCAATTCCGCCAAGTTCGGGCTAATGTCCTTGCGCCTTTGTTTTTTTTTTTTTAATTCTTTCGATTGTCGTTTTTTTCTATTTTACAAATCTCGTTCATTCTTCTTTACGCCCACGGTCGATTCCTTACCGCGGCGTTAGTTTTGCACCGTGCCTCGAGTGTTTTCTAATGCGTGGGGGTCGGCCCCCAAGAAGGATTAACGAAACCGAGCGATGAAGAGGCTCGAGGGGTAAAATAAAAAAGCAACAAAAAGGCGAAAAGGAGCATCGAGGCGAATCCTCCTTGACTGTTTTTTTTTATCTTCGCGTTTGACGTTTTTCTTCTTCTTTTTTTTTGTATTCTACGCTCCTGTTCTTTTCTTTCTTCCTTTTTCTTTTTCTTTCCTTTTACTTTCTTTCACTCGAGTCCTCGAGAAAACGTATACAGTCGAACAATCCTGGCGTCCTCTCCTCGCTCGCTCGAGGCCAACGACATTCCTCCAGGATCCTCTTCGTGCAATCACCCTCCTTCCTCGCCTCACTCACTCCCTCTTTTTCTTTCCCTCGAACTCACACACACCCACTCGCTCCTCCATCTTTTCCATCCATGCGCGTCGTCCTTTCTCTCTTTCTTTCTTTTTTGTCCCATACAACACCCATCCCTCCCTACCTTCTTCTTGAAGCAAGATCCTTTCGAAGAAGGATTGGAAACACACGAGTGCCTTCGCTTCTTTTTCTCTTCCATTTACTCCCTCGATACCCAGATCTCTCACTTTTGTGGACAATCTGTATGATCCTTTCAGTTTCTTTCAGTTTCTTTCTTCATCTACTCTCGCTCTTTCTCTCACTCTTTCTCTCACTCTTTCTCTCACTCTTTCTCTCTCTCGCGAGAGTGGTCTTTCCAACAGCCTCCCGAGGGAACGATCTCTACTTCTCCGGGATGTTTTACGTCCTAAAACTCCCCCCGACCTCCTTATTTTCTCACACCTACCCTTTTCCTCTTCATATTATTTTTATTTTCTCGTATATATATATATATATATATATATATATATATATATATATATATATATATATATATATATATAGTTTTCTCTACATTCGCGTAGGTTTCGCGTCGAACGAATACTCGAGCTCCTCGCGTCATTCGTCTTCGTCGAGGCGTGAGATGAAATACGTCTAGACGGATTATACCCGTAAGGACGAGAATATCGCGATGAAGGATCTATATAATAAGTTCTGTAAACGCGCGTGTTATCAGCCAATATATATGTATGGTACACGTCGAGACCAATTCCCTCCCTTTACACAGACAAACACACGTCCACTACGTAAACATATCTACTTATATCAGAGACGTTCACGACGGGTGGTAAAATCATATATGCCCAGTTGCATTTCTCTAACTTCCTTGGTGCTCGCGAGATCATCAAAAGTTTTCTTATTTCTCGGTGTACCACGCGCTACCCCCGGCTGGCTGACTGAAACGATCGAATTCTTCTCCCTCCTCTCGGATTTCTTATCGTTTCTCTATCTATTTCTCGAATCAGATTTTAATCCGATTTTACCTACTGCAGCGCTTAGCTGCCTACGCGGATTTAAAGTGTAAATATATATGTCGAGGGACGAGTAGTATCGAGCAACATTTCAAAATATTTAATATCATCATTATATATTGATATATATATAGCGTGTATTTGTGTATAAGAATTTATTCCTACGTCGAATGGACAGAATCTTCAACTCCGGGTATTCCTCGTGTTCGACGACGCGAGGAATAAGCGTGTCACAGACACCGTAGGAAATTCGCGACGAAGAAAAAAAATATCGAACGTGAGATATTCTTCACGAGACTGTCAGAAATAATAATTTTATCTCCGATATGTGTCTCGTACACACATATTTTTATTTGTTTTATATACAAATATACGCATGTCGTATTATCGAGAGCCGAGGTTGTCACTCGCGGGAAGAGACGTTTCCGTCTATTTTCCTATCTTACACAATTCTTTCCCTCTTGGTTCGATATTTCTGTTTTTTTTTTGTTTCTTCTTCTTTTTGTCCTTCCTTCTTTTTTTTCCACCCCGTCGAGCTATCGGTGGCAGAGTAGAGCCCGCGCGTAGATCGAAAGAAAGAGATGCGATTTTGCGGCGCGCGAGGGTGGATGTCGAGGAATATAGCGTTTACCCCCCCCCCCCTCTCTTTTGCTTCCCTCGCTTTTACAACAGACTCGATACTATCGTATACCCTAACAACAAAACTACCCTACGCCCGTCTCGTACGGATAAACGAGAGAGACAAGGCAAGAGACAATGTTCGTCGCTTCGGCGAACGAGGCAATCTCCCGGGTGTCTCGACCCTGTCTCACTCCCCACCGAACTCCACTTTTACTATTTCTCCTCTCTCTCAACTCAGTTTCCATCTCGCTCCTCGCTCGCAAAATACAACGCGACTCTCTCTCTCGACTATGTTCGTAAATCGATGAAATTGAAATTTTCCTTACGGACGCAAAAAAAAAAAAAAAAATACCAAACCCAACTCTCGCGGTACGAGTTTCTATTTATCTCTTCGGTTATTCGCTGTCGCTTTCCGAAAATCTCTGAGAGTTTTCATCCAGCGTCTTCGAGAGAGGAAATCCAACTTCTCGTTTCTCAAATTCGTTCGACGAAGTGGAGAGAAACGAGCGATAGCTGTTCGATGGTATTTTTTCTCGTAAATGCTCGCATTGGTTTTATTATTGTTTTTGTTTTCTTAAATTACATTTTTTTTTTAAACCTTGGTGAAAAATGAATGGCATTTTTGTGAATTTTGTTAGTGATTTTTCGCATCGTGAAAGTGAAAAGCGAAAGATTATTCAATTGTTGGCGCTCGTGTCGAATAACGGTGAATTTTTATCGCGCGATACACAACAACGCGTTATTTATCGGAGTTCGCTGTTGGTAGAGAGGAACACGCGTTCTAATTGACTCTCGGGCATGTCGCGGGGACCGGGCTTTCGCAAGCGACGCTGCGACGAGTTTAAGTGGGATAAATCTTGTTTTAACGCTCGGATCTATTTCGATGCGGAATGAGAGAGAAAGAGAGAGAGAGAAAGAGAGAGAGAAAGAAAGAGCGTCGCTCGCACGCGCGTCTTCTCGGACACTTTGCTCTCTTCGTCCGATCTCGGACTTTAATTTCGACGAAGCGATTTCCTTCTATCGAGCTTGGTTTACACACATTTCGCGTTCAACTTTACCGTCGACTTTGACGTTTCTTTGAAATTCCAAGACCCGTGACATTCGCTCGTCGCGCCGACAAAACGGCCGGCAACAATATTTTACGACTGATACGACAAAATCGCGATCGATGTCTCGAGGCCGAAACGTATAATTTCTATCGATGAAAAATCACGACAAAATCTTGCTCGTAAATATATTTTCCAATATCTTTCGCTTTTATTATTTCTATCGATTATTCTCGTTCTTTATTATCATTTTTATTTCTATCCGCATCCTTCTTTCTTCCTCCGCACGAGGACAAATTTACGCAATAATAACATTGCGATTCAGTTTTACGATCGCCGGCGACGGTCGTAAAAAAAAAAAAATAGCGTGGCAATTGCGCAATTTCCAACTTCGATTTAAAACGAACGATTCTTTTTTATTTCGAGGTTAGAAAAAATTGCCATTCTCGAATCACGATGAGGTCGACGTTTATCGGTATTACGGGGATGATTTAGGATCGAAAAGCGTGTTATCCGAGCGGCATGGAAAAATGTAAGAGCGAGAATGTGCGAGAGAGAGAGAGAGAGAGAGAGAGAGAGATGAGAATGCTGCAAGACGAATGAACGACTGTGCAAAGTCCCTGTAGCGGTTAGCATAAAACGCGTGCGTCGCTTCTAGCGTATCCACCCCCGCGCGTGTTATAACGTCGCGCGCGTGTTTGATGTTGAACGTTTGTCGTCGGGACAATAAACGCTCGTTGGCTCTCGCGACGTACGAGTCTCGCCGCGTTACCGATGTATGCGAGCTTTTACTTCGAACCTCTTCTCGTGCTTCTTGTTCAGACCGAGAGAGAAACAGAGAGAGAGAGAGAGAGAGAGAGAAGGAGAGAGCCTGTGTGGATTTCGTGTTGCACGGAAAGAGTTTGTCACTCGCGGACAGGCGAACGAGCTCGACACACACGAACGCACATAGTCGCACATTTTTTTTATTTTTTATTATTGTTTTTGTTTTTATTTCCCCATTCTCTCTTCCATTCTCGCCCATACATACCGCACTCTCCCGCCTCGCAAATCTCGGTTGCGAGGGCGTCTGCCACGAGACTCGTGAAAAACGATCGAGTAACGAGAGACTGAGAGAGAGAGAGAGAGAGAGAGAGAGAGGGGGAGAGGAGGTTGGGCGGGGGCGAGAGAAGAAGGGAGGTTGATACGCGAGATATAATTTCAGCTCACTAAACGTCTCGTTCCAAAAGCCGGAGGTTACAAGGGAGGTGACAAACAATGGAATAAATATGTGTCCTTATCAGCCCGAGACGATCTCGCGGAGTCTGCGTCTTTCTTCTTCTTCTTCTTTTTCTTTTTCTTCTTCGTTTCTACTCGAAAATATCGACTTTTGTTTTTTGTTTTTTCATTTTTTTTCTTTTAGTCCCCTATTATTCTCGATCGCGAGTGATTTTTCAACTCCGTATCGTTCTTGTTCAACCGGCTTGTCTCTGGAATTATCTCATTTGTTATTGGGGAATGAGAAAAAAGAGTTTTATGCAGTTTTGTCGCAATGTAAATTTAATATGTATATATATATGTATGTATGTGTGTATGCGTGTGTGTGTTTCTCGGGTAATGAAATTATTCGCGATCTCGTCGGCCGTAGGATGAAACGCTGCTTTAATAACAAAAATGTTAATGACCGCTCGTACGAGGCGATAAAAGTCTCGCTAACGAGCGCGCGCGCCACGTGTTCGACTGTTTGCACGAAATACGTCGGCGAGATTCGCGCAAAGTTCATCCTTCTCGAAAGTCGGTGGACCCGTCACTCGCCCCGAGATATTCGATACTCGAGTAAGAGCGAGAAACGACGCGTTGTAAATTCGCGCGATACGCCGAAAACGTTCGATCGACATAAAAAATTCAATTTTATTTTCGCAAATAAGAAATTATTATTTTTTTTTTTACAAGATAAAATTCTTTTCGATTCAAAAGAATTTTGGAGTTTCGAAATTCGGAAAACTGTCGACGTGACGACGAAATTCGACGACGATCTTTTTCTCTTTTTAATCACATTTGAGGGATTTACCCGTCGACGACAAAGGATCGTTAGAAAATCCGTTCTGTTTCACTGGGTGTCTCTGTATGTGTGTGGAAAATGAATCGAGGAACGTCGAAGAGTTTGCTACACGTGAAGGTGGGCCGCGTGTTTCGCAATCTGCTCACGTTCCTGGCGCGCTTTTCGGACGACCGAAAATGAAGACGAAAGGAGCGATTCCGTGTCGAGAATTCCTTTTCCAGCAAAGTGTTGGATCCTTCAACTCTATATACGTATGTATATAGAGTTGAAGGAATTCTCATGATTCTCGACCTCGCCCTGGCACCGTTGAACTAAATCTCTTTACCTAGAGGATAGACCTTTCTCTCTCTCTCTCTCTCTATATATATATATATAGATATATATGTATATATGTGTGTGTGTGTGTGTGTATATATAACGACCCCGTGCATCTTATCGTTAGCTTCGCCCTGATTCCTCGCTCACCTTGAACTCCCACCTTCGGTAAATAATCGAAGCTTGACGCTCTAAAAAAAAGCTTGCGATTTCAATAACAAAAAAAATTGATATCTTGGAACCATAAATAAAACAAAAATATAAAAAAATGATCGGATACTTTTATCCATAGATTCTATTTAAAGCCTCGTTCTAATAATATCAGACGTATAAACACATCCCCCGTGTACTCGCCTACGAGAATTCCCAGTCTGTTTACAGAATCCGACTTGAAAAACTTTCTCTAGGCCAGTCTGAAAGAGAAATGCTTCTTTTTTTCTTTTTGTTACAACAACCTCTCGACCCCGAACGTTCGAGCAAATCCTTGTCGCTTTTA
Organism: Netelia virgata; assembly: GCA_951802705.1. Taxonomy (NCBI): domain Eukaryota; kingdom Metazoa; phylum Arthropoda; class Insecta; order Hymenoptera; family Ichneumonidae; genus Netelia; species Netelia virgata. Next base: position 3,938,843 of record OX637868.1, read on the forward strand.
TCTTAGTGTAATTTAACGAAATTTTATATTTATTAGTTTTACGTTTTGTTTTCTCTTTTATCGTATTTCGATTTTTTATCGTTGAATTAATAATTTGGTTAATCGCACAGGCCATGCGTACAATCCGTGTCTGTCGGTCGCGCACGTACTCGGATGGCAAGCCTTGTTTGAGCAGCTGTGTTTCTGCCGCTGCCGCTGCTGCCTTGCACTGCATGCAGAGGCTGCAACGGCAGTTTATTTGTGCCAACGTCGAGCTGTATGTTCTCTCCGTGCGTATTACCAACCCAGAGAGAGATAGAGAGAGAACTTCGTCATGTTTCTCTCTCTCTCTCTATCTCTATCTTTATCTCTCTCTTTCTCTCTCTCTCTCTCTCTCTCACTGTTGGTCTCGGGGTGATCGCGACCAGGCTATATGAGTGAACGCAGCAGCGATGCACGAGCTAAATATGTCTGCGTTACGTGCTATTTCGAGGGGATCGAGCGAGAAGAGGCGAGACAACCCGGTGAGTTGGTCGGACCCCTATATACGCGTCCCCATCTTCGTATCTCTTTTTCTCTCTTGCTCTGTTTCTGTTCCCGTTATACCGAATATTTTACGCAAAATTGTCTAGTTTCGATCGTTTAGAAAACGAGCGATCGACGATATTTAGAAATTATAAAAATTTTTCGGGTAATTATAAGGAGGCAATTCACATTTTTTTTTCTTTTATGGGTTGAAATTAAATTTTTTCGCTATAAATTTTGACGAAGGGTTGTGTTCGAGGTGATGGATTTTTCCATCGAGCCGGGTGACCTCGCTCTGGTAACGAGGAAACTTTCCGACGGATGGAAATATCGTTATGGCTTCGTAACTTTTTTTTTCTCTCTTTTTTCGAAATCCATCAGACCTGGGGGATGTGCGAGGGAAAGGTGCGAAAGCTCGTTAATTCGCCGTAACTTCGCGCTTGCCTTACTTTCACGTCGTTCTAAAGCGGTCGAGGTCCGAGAGGAGCGTTCGTTGATTGAGTTAACGCCGATAGTCAGGGGCTTTATATAGTTCCCGAGATTTTCATACCTTATTTTCATATTCCGACGAGCTTTATATACTAAATTTTTAACTGAGTTAAAAAATCAAAGAATTTCAAATTATTTGACGTTATTCGAAATTTTTACGGAAAACTTGCGAAAAATTACAAATTATAATGTTATATTCATGTTATACAGGAAATTTCCAATGTCGTAAGCACTTTACGAACTTCGTTTGGACGAAAAAAAAAGTTTCACCCCTTCTTAGGGGTGGTCTCCGAGTCGAAATTATTTTTCACTCAAACTACCCTTTCCGGGTACTCGTAGAATCGGAAATTTCCCGTAGAAAGCGAATATGAAATTCTTATGTCTCGTTTTTCGAAATTGATCGGCTCAAATTTGAAAAACATAGAAACAAAAATTCTAAATCTTGTTTTCAAGTGATTTATCGGCTGGTAGCAGTTCTCTCGAATGAAAGATATGTATGTTACGTAGATGCCTACGTATGACTCTCTACCGTTGGTCTTCTCGAGTAGTGCATAAAGTACACGCGAGACTCGTCCGTAAGTTTCGATTCACTTTCTCGCACGCCGTTCCGTATTCGTACACGTTCGTCGATCGTTCTCGCGTCGTCCATTGCTCTCCGTCGCGTCTTCATTTTGTCAAAAGCTCAACGGAGAAAGCAAGAAAGAAAGAAAGAAAGAAAGATCGTGCATCCGCGAGTAAGAAGAAACAAGACGCAAAAGAGAAATATTAGTCGGACTTAAGGGGGTTGAAGAACACGAGTTTCATCGCCGAGAGAGTTTGTTACCGGAGCACAAGCTCAAGAGCGAGAGAACGCTTCGAGAAATAGAAGAATCGTTTTATTTACGGACGACCTTGAAAACCGAGATCTCTACCACAGACGGTAAAGAAGACTCTCGTTCCTCTTCTTCTGTCTCTCGCATAGCGTTTCCTCTCATTCTCTTTTTAACGACGAGCTTCCCCGTTTCATTTTTTTCTCATCGTCGCGTCTCTCCTTCGACCCTTACTTCTCTCTCTCGTTCTCTCTCTCTTTCCACGCCGCGCTGCATTCTCTTCTTACACCTCGACGAGCACAAAACTCGCGTTTTTTTTAAGCCACCACGATTTGTCAACGAGAGTTTTTTTTCCCTTTTTTTCGTCAACGCGAAACAAAACTCGCGCATTTGTAAATATATTTTTAAACTCGGGTGCGATCGACCCCGCGACCTCGATCTCTTTCTTCTTTCCCGAAAATTCATCCGCAAGGTCGATCATTTTTTTTTCTTCTCTCTCGCTACAGTCGTTACTTCTTTCATTTTCAATTTTTTAAATTTATTTTTATTTTTATTTTTTTATATATATAGTCCTCGAATCAGCTCGTTCCTTTTGGCTCGTCGAGGCCGAGTTCTCTCTCGCGACTTTTTTCTCCCTCTCCCCCTTTTTTCTGGTTCGTTTCGCTGAAATTTTAGATTCTCTCTTTCTCTTTCTCTCTTTCGCTCTTTCTCTCTTTTCGCGATCTCTTCTTGTCCTCCCCACGCTTATCTCGACGATGCAGATATTTCTGGCATGTTTATGCGGCTCTCGAGTGATTTAACGCTTATAATCCCCGCATATGCGCGCGTACTCTTCTCTTTTTTTTCTCTCTCTCTCTTTCTCGCTCTTTCTCTCTCTCTCTCTCTCTCTCTCTTTCTCTTTCGCCACGCGGCAGTCAGAACTCACAAGTTCGCCCGAATTCGCGATCGTCATCCACGCGAAAATGGACGATCAACTCGCGAAATTTTCACCCGTTGTGCGTTTCGTATACGCCTCCCTCCCTCCTTCCATCCCTCCCCCACATAGCGTTGCTTTTCACGAACGTCACCTTTCATATATTTTCCGTGCGAGCTTTTTCGCTTGACACTCCCAACCTTCCACCTCTCGTTTCCCTCGTTTCGCTCTCAATCTCGGCCGTAAACCACCCTCCGCGAACTAAATAACTTGGCTCGAGTTCAGCGTTTCGGGGCTTAACGCTTGCATTAATCATAAAACGCGAATGTGCGTCTCGTACTTTGCTTATTATTATTATTATTATTATTATTATTATTATTATTATTATTATTATTATTATTACTATTATTATTATTATTATTATATTTGAAATTGCCCGAAGGAGGAGTAAGCTCGTTGGCCAGACGCGAAAAAAACAAATTCGTCGGTAAAAGTTGTCGATACTTAACCCAAACCAAACCAAAAAAAAACAAGAAACAAAGAAAGACAAAAAACAACACATTAACGGCTATAAATATGCGAACGCATCGACCTTTCAGCGTTTTTTCGACACATTCCCGAAGCCTCGACAAAAGGAAAAAAGCGTCTTTAAGAGAAAAAAAAAAAAAAAAAAAAAAAAAATTGTTTTCAAAGATCGCCAACACGATGATTCATTTCACGCACGGTATTTAAAAACAGCGACGATGCTAAATTTATTCCCGTTGGCGAAGAAAATAAAATCAAGAAACAAAACAAGAACAAAAAAAAAACGAAACGAAAAAACATTCGCACCCATTTTTATTTTATTTCGTCGATGTTTCGCGATGTCTGGTCGCACATTTGTGAAAATTCTATGCAACCGAGCGTTCGCGTCATATATATATACAAATATATATCCTATGTAGCATCGTGGCTCTTTCCTCGCGCCGTATAGCCTTGTACCATGAATTAGGTCGAGCGTCGACGAGGCGGCTTGGTGCATTGACAGGGATGAGGGTAGCTACCCCTCCGACTCACTCTCCTTCTCGCTTATTTTCTCTCCCTCTCTCACTCACTCTCGTGACCGACCAGGCGATTTCGCACACGCGAGCGCTCTCGCCTTGCGCCCTCCGCAACATCGACTCATCCAACTGTGTATCACGTGTCTGTAGGGTAGATTTCTATATGCGTGTGCGTGCATGTGTGTGTGTGTGTCTTTCTGTTATATTAGAAAGCCCCTTTGAAACGCTCGGGTCTGCACCCCTTGCAGATCTACGGCCGCCGACGTCTCGCACACATACACACATACACACACATACACATGCATATATATATATACGTGTACAAAGTGATATGTATCGGTAACATATACGTATATATAGTTAACACATACCAAACTCGTATATTCCTCGCGTGATGGCCGCGCCGTGCGGCCCAGTCGGGGGTGGTTCTCTGCCCCAGTTGCAACGCGCATGCACACCCCCGATGCGTCGTGCTTGTACCGTTGCGGCGTTTACACGTATCACTATATATATATATATATAAATGTGTGTCTGTGTGTATGCGTGCGTATGTATACACGTATAACGTGCACAATGACGACGCTAGAGGGCGAAGAGGGTGCGCGCGGGAGAGGCTGCAAACGAAAGAACAATCGATTTCAAAGCCCCCGCGAACTCGAGAGTCACGTTGCCCTCCTCCCCCCGCCCTCGCACCCCTGTGTGCATTTTTCACCCCCCTCTCTGGCTCGGTTAACAAAAACTCGAGGAATTCAACGGGCTTTTACACGCGCGTACGATTTTTTTACGACTCTATTTTGCTTTTTTTTTTCTTCTTCTTTCATCCCTCACGTATTTATCGGCTGGGACTTTACAACGAGCGTCGGTCAATTTTTCAAAGAAAGTTCGGAACGATAACGAAGCAATGTTATACACCTTTGTGGTTTATTATTATTATTATTATCATTATTATTTTTGTTATTGTTATTATTGTTTGAGCTTCTTCGACGGTTATAGCATGATATAGTACGCGAATATATCGATCGGGAGCTATCTTGGATATATTCAGAATTGCATATGTAACATGCACCCCCTCAACCCCTTCACTTCTCTCGTTCCACGTCTCGTGAATCGCTCGCGATGATGAAAACTTTCCTGGGTGGTATAATAGCGGTTATGCAGGAGAATGAAGTTTTGGCGAGGTTAAGGAAACTTTACTCGTGACGACCTGTGGTTAGAGGCGAGCGCGGGGTTGACGTTACTCGCGGGAGGCCTCGACCGAGGCGCTCTCTTCGACAAACGAGCGCAGTCTAATTCGAGAACGTTGGGACTATTACGCGCCAGGGCTATCGACTTGCTAGGTCTTCGTACCTCGTACAATCTTCACGTAAATATGTATAATTTTATTTATACATTCGACATAATGATGATAATAATAATAATAATAATCATAATTAATATCATTTTAAATAAGATTTGTTTCGATTGGCGTGAAAAGGATTTTAGAAATTTGATATTTTGTTTGCAAAATCGAACGGGGGTTGTTTTTTTTGTTCGATCGATGGAATTATATTTATTATGAGGGAGAGGAAATTATTCTATGTAAGAATTTCAATAAAATCGAAAATATTTTCTGTACGAAAATTTTGGAGTTAAATATCAATTTATAAATCCGATAATGAGAATAATTTTTCGTGATTCGAATCGACGAGAGACAGTAACGTCGTTCGAACAAGTGGCCCATTTCATCGGGTAATACACGGAGAAACAATGTCAAACGTAATAACGGCCTGTACAGGTTTCGGAATCCTTGTACCAGGGCACTGGGCTGTCTTCCTGTCTCCCTCGGTGCCCGGGAAAGTGGTAGTACGAACCTCCTCCATCGGGTCGACTTCTCGTCGACGCGATAAGAATGTCTTGGTGGTGGATTCGTGGCGTTGGTTGCACAGGGATCGATCCTGATGCCCCAGTTACACTGGTCGAGTGTCGAAGGGGTGGGGGAATTTCGCATACGGAAAGCAAACACGATCACCACCTCCTCCTGGCCAATAACACTCGTACGCAAAAATATAACGAGAATTCCATATCAAAATTTACACTGACTGTCATCATCGAAAGAATCGGTACAAGAAAATGATCCTTCTTCAAAATTGACCCAAACAAAATGTAAACAAAAATACTAATCGTCGAATGGGCAATTTCTCGTTAATTGGTGATGTAAATCCTCGGTCTCCTTGGCTGACCGTAATCCTCTTCGTCCAAGGTGATTTTCGCCTGGATGCGAACCCCGGTGGCGAGGGCAGGCATTGACCTAGATGCCCTCTCACTCTCTCTCTTTTCATCCTCCCCGATGCGCACGCTCCTCTCCGATCCGTTTGTCCTCTCTCGCTCTCCCGCCAAGCTGTGCTGCAGGGACGAGACCCTGGCCCTGGATGAACGCGACTTCGTCTTCTCTCTCTCTCTCTCTCACTCCGACAGTCACATAGACAACCAGGGTGAAAGAGAGGGAGAGGGTGACAAAACTGAGGAAGAGCGAGGGGTGAACAGAATGTGGCAGGATCTCTCCCTCTGCCTGCTGACTCTGGTCCCGCTCTGGCTGATGCGCAAAAGCCTCGACTAGGGTCTAGCGCGCTGACGCTATCTACCCCTTCGCGCTGCACGCCCACCTGCCTGCCAGCAACGGTGCTACTGGCCTCAATGCTGCTACTGCTGCTGCTGCTTCTACTGCCGGCGCTACCCACAACGGGGCTGGAAAATCCACGGACAGACTTCTACCGGAGGTTGCTTCGAGTGCGTTCTCCCTTTTTCGTCCTCTCTCTCTCTGTCTCTCTCTCGCTCTCTCGCTCTCTCGCTCTCGCACGTTCTCTCGATGGTTCTGGTTCTTTTACTATCGTATTCACCACTACTAATATACCGTACGAGTTTCTACATAGAGAAGAATGTTGGAGGGAGCGTTTCCAATACGGAACGATAGGCTACAGTAGGTACCGTAGACCGGGAAGAGCCGAGCTCTATGTCCATTGGCCGACGTGTATCGCGGCCACTCTCGCCCTCGCTTCCCCTCCCTCCCTCCCTCCCTTTCTCATGTCTGTGAGCTCTCGCGAGGGTGGTCGTGCTTATCTCGCGGTATGAGGTTGGCGCCTCTCCGCGAGATTACTCGGCAACGGCCACGGTCGTATTGATCCTGTCTGGATCCTCCCGCGAAATTCTCCACGCGGACTACCTTTTCTCTTCTCATCGTTGTACACGAATTGAATTATTATCGATATAATTCGATCGATAATAATTATATTGTTTATCGAATCAGGATATTTTGGGTATTTACTGGTTTGTTGTTTTGTTTTTGTTTTTTTTATTTTGTTTAGCAATCGTCGTCGCACTTATTCATCGTTCTTACGAATAAAATCCTTGAATTCTGTTTAAGCAACGTCGTTAATTTTTATTTACGACGCGATGAGTAAATCACGCAGAGAGTCGACTAGGAGAGAATGCTCGTAGTTGAAATAGCTGGTTGTGCGATTCACGCTGTCTACGTGGGAGGTGAACGCGTTTTCTTACCTCGGCGCCGATGAACGAGCACATTTTACTATTCACCCTGAGAACGATAGTCTCGACTTAATATCGTATTTGCCACGAGGGATTTTTCAACAGTTGAGAAATAATACTAGATTCACGTATCTACAGTGACCCTGAATGATCTTATGTCATTGAGAAAATAAAAAAATGAAAAATTACATAAAATCATTCGAAATAACTCGAATCATTTTTTGAGCTTTTTTGGCTAAGAAATAAAACTAGATTCGCGTATCTACAGTGACCTTGAATAACCTTATGTCATTGAGAAAATACAAAAGGAAAAAATCATTCAAAATAACTCACCCTGTATATTCGACTTTGACGAAGCTCGTTTAAAAATGACATCGTCCCGTTTCAACGTCGCTCGTTGTAACATTTATCCCCGAGCCTCTGTGTCCGAGCGAAGTGTCCTCTCCAAGGCTTAGTTTCCCGTATCGAGGAACGGCTCTCGCGTGGCTCGTTGGTCACGCTTGCGTTACACGAAGATCCGATGCGACGATCGAGAAAACACCGACAAAGTTACAATGTAAAAAGGGCTCGTCGACGCGTGTTATACGAGTACCTTGACTCGTTTCTCCTCGAGCGACGTGTGCGCTCCCTCTCGTCGTACGTAATTTTACGAGAAAAGCCACGGGTTTACCGTTATTGCGTGCGGAAGTGCGTGAAGCGTCGTCAACCGGAGGGACGAAGTTGTCCGCGTATCTCAACGAAGCGAGGCCTCTACGTGCGTGCTTCGTCGAGTCTTGGACAAACCCGCTTCGCTGATTGAAGTCTATCGATCGATGTAAAAAAAAAAAGACAACAAATCAAGAAAATTTTTGAATAAATTAGCCACGAGACGACGTGGTGTTATTATTCGTGAGAAAGATCGCGTGTAAGACACGTTGGTCATTAAAATAAAAATTGAATCGAAGTGTATTGACGTTAATCGAGAACGACGTGTCTCGTTCAAACTTTTCAATCACCGTTTCCTATAACGGCTATCTCGTGTTAAAACTACACGGAACGTCAAAAATCTATCGATAAAACGGGTTCGCCCCTCACTCTCGTGATTCGAACGAATAACTCTAATTCTTCTCGTACCCCCTGGATTTCTGTATAAAACGTTCGGTCCAATGCACGAGAATCCCTGACGCGTTTCAAAAATTACACGCTGCTGCATTTCTCGTTCGTTGTAAATTCATGAAACGAGCGCGTCGCGCAAATTTGCGCGACGATCTCGCGAGATTGACGCGGTATGTGACCGGAAAGAAAAATATACGCGCGCGCACGCGCGATTCGAGGTTTTTCACGCGAGATCGAAAAATGGTCGAAATAAAAAGGGCAAAAACGTCGAGGACACGTGACGAAAAACGTGTTCGGTCAGCGAGCACATCGTCGAGGAGCTAGGGAGTAATCTTATCGCGTCGAGAGCGAGAATTGGATCGTCTCTCTCTCTCCCTCTTTCTCTCTCTCTCTCTTTCTCTCTCTCTCTCTCTATATATATATATATATATCGATGAGACGAAAACGCGAGAACGCCTATAAAAACCGGACCGGAAACGATGCGCCATCGTAAAGTTATCCCGACTGGGAAGAAACGAGCGAGCATCTACCCCTCGCCTTCTACCTCAGTCGACAATACATCATACGTAGAAGAGATTCGTCGAAAATAGAAACACAAACACAGACAAATTTTCTACACACTTACATCACGTGATATAATTTACGACGAGCCAGAATTGTGGTAGAGAGGGGGGTTGGACCCAAAATGCTCCGGTTGGCTACCCCGTTTCGTGCCCGACTTTGTTCGTATATCCTGAATCCTGCGGAATATCCTCTTTCCTCGCTTCTGGGTCAACCGTATGCGTCACGAGAGTCGCACGTTTGTGTACGTGGCCCCGTGAGGAGGGAAACCGGGGTCGAACTAGTCGAAAGGAGCAAAAAGAAGACGAAAAAAAAAAAAAAAAAAAAAATTTACAATGAGGAGGAGCAGTAAGAGGGGAAGGGCAGAAAAAAAGTATCAAGCGAGCAATCCCCACGCGATTTGTAATACATGACCCGAGTTCTGCCGCAGCTGTAGGTACATAGCGTTGAATTTATATATTTACAAATATATATAAAGTCAACGCTATATATATATATATATATATATATATGTGTGTGTATATTTCAATCAGGAGAGGGTATATCACTATGTATGTATATCGATGCATGTAAACTGCAACGAAGCATTTCTTATCGGCCAAATGAATCCGCGCTTGCACCCCCCCCCCCCTCACCCTTCGCTTCGACTGCCCCGGTTGCCAATGACGCGGAACGATGAAACTCGCGATCGTGACCTCTCCACCCTACCGGAAATATACGGCCACGTGCCTCGCGACCTCACCCCGAGCCACGATGCACACCCGTTTTCCACACTTTTCTCTCCTTCTCTCTCTTTCTCTTTCGCCGATCCGACGATTCTCATTCAACGACGACGAGTATATTTCTATCGATAAATTTCTTGGCGTCGGTTCGGAACTCCCCAAACCCCAAGTCCCAATTAGAATCGATATCGTTTGCGGGATGGAGTTTGATTCGATCTTGGGAGATAAACGAGGAGGGTCGAACCGACGTTGTTGAACGTTTATAGAAATTCGATCGATGATTTCGAAGAATCGAAATTCGAGATGATTCGCGATTGGTTACGTTGTTGTTTATTTATAACTCGGGGAATCGGGTATCTGTCGTCGTTTCTCGTTTTGAGAGACGGATCGTCGTAAAGCCGCACGGCGGGAGGCGGAGGAATAAGATACAAATTTATAAGCCAGATCTTTTTTATATTTTAATTTTCGTTACGTTGTTCAACACGATCGTTTGTTTAATCCGTGTGCATCGAACCGAGGATTACGCTACTCGTACAACGCTGAGCCGAAGATCGTTATCGAAAACACGATAATGACGGACTTAACTACTTTTGAAACATCGCTAGGGCCACGAAACTGATTCGTATCGCCCTCGTAATGTTCCATCGGCGTCATGCAACGCTGACTCGCTCTTCCCTTCTCTCTCCCCCTCTCTCTCTCTCTCTCCTCTCTCTCCTCTCTCTATCATTCTACGATTACATCGTGGGTACCACGGAACCAGAGTTGACGATTTTTCCCCACCCGTTGCGTGGGTGAACCCACACTGAAAGACGTTTCAATGACCCAGGAGAGTCAGACAGGGTGACTATCGCGCGGGAATCGGGGTAACTCCGCTCCATTGTCAACACAGCAACATTCCGGGCTGCAATGTCAGCGATGTCTTCGTTGCAATCTCGCTCGAACCCAACGTTTCTCACAGTCGATCGTCGCACGAACGATCGCGAAATTGCACCTTATATCGTATCGATGGAATTGATTAAAATGTTTTCCATTTTCCTCGATCAAGAAATGATCGATTATCGAAGCGAAGCAACGCGAATAGAAACGAGTCGACGGACTATTATTATTATGATTTCTTCTTTTTTTTTTTACAAAAGAAGAAAATACACAAGGGGGTTAAAACGAGAGGTCGGATTCGAGGTCGCTCTAACTCCCGGGCCTTCGACGTCCGTGGCTCTCGTTGGTCGTGTATTCGCCACGTGGGGTGGGTCAGGGTTAGGCGGTGTCGGAGGTTAGGCCTTCTCGCTCGCTCTCCATCTCGGAAATGAAAATGGCATCGACCAGACAAGAGTGAGAGAGACTGAGAGAGAGAGAGAGAGAGAGAGAGAGAGAGAGAGAGAGAGCAACGAGTGCCGCCGTGTACGTTTATTCACTCCGGCGCGCTTTGGCACGAGGGATGGAAAACGCGACGGTAGACCGATGCCCGGCCTAACACCGAGAGGGAGAGTGTGCCGGGTGAAAGAGACTCTCTAAAGGTATAGAAGGGTATAGGAGGGCTCGTGAACGAGAACGAAGCTCGCACGGAGGGTTGATCGATCGATAAGCTTCGACGCTATTTTCACGAGCGCAGTGCGACGATCGTCGAATAACGACCTTTCGCCCAACAATTATTCTACTCTTTTATTTCCCGCACATAATTTTCATTTCGATTCACATATTTCTCATGAAATTTGTCCATAAATTGAATTATATCACAGAACTAAAATCATTCCCTCCCGAATTTCCGTTCTACAACTTCGTGCACCAAGGGACTCCTCGAAACTGTTTCCTGACAAAGATCCAAACTGTCGGGCGCAGACGAGTGCTGGACGCAACGTTTGACCCTGTATCTCTCATGGGCATTCGCTAGACACAAGGGCGACTGCAGGAATAATCCACCCCCCGAGTAATGTTCCCGTTGAACACGATCCTGTTAGAGAGGCTGCGATTAATCGTCCGGATCAACCGCGTGCCATCCTCAGTGCATCCTCGTTCATAATCCAGATATTTGTCGTGTTACTTCGACCTAGTTTAAACATGATTCATGAACGTCCTAATTAATCAATTAATAATCCTCGAAATTGAATTATATAAAAGTAAATCGTTTATTAACGAAAACAAAAAAAAAACAATCTATGTAAGATACGATATTGCCTCACGAGTCGTTACTCAACGAACGAAAATAAATTGAAAACAAAAAACGAAAAAAAAAACAAATATCAAACTCGAGCAGGTGGAATTCATGTTGAAACTTCACGATTGAGCAACCATCGAACGTTTCGAATCCGTCGTCGTGTCTTTCGTCGTACGGTCCAGTGTTTGTGAATTAGTCGTTCCGGTACAACGATACCCCCGCCCCCCCCCCCCCTCCTCCCCCCCGGAAACCTACTTCTCTCGAATTTCTGTTTCCTCGAAAAACGACGAAACGTAAAGATTTTTACACCTACATCGCCGATACCCGTGGTGGCTACGTTTAGTTTCAACAGTTGCGTCACATAGACGGAGACAAAGAGCGAGCGAGAGAGAGAGAGAGAATAATCGAGCACGTCTAACTTTAGTTACGTGAACGGGAAGTGGGAAAGAGACGATAGAGAGAGAGAGAGAGAGAGAGAGAGCGAGTCAGGGTCCGAAACGTCGACGTGTGTATATAATCGTACAAGAGAGAAAGAGAGAGAGAGAGAGAGAGAGAAGGCGAAGGTGTCATCAACCGGACGCGACGTCGACGGTCGAAACGCCGACAGCGACGAAGAACTCTTCGTGATCAGAATTCACGTCTCGGAGTTCAACAATCCGCTTAATTCCCCCGTCGCCCCAACCTTGCGGTACGCGTTCCATCTCTCGCATTCCCCTCGTCACCGGTCTACGTCCTCCGTTTCACGTGTTACGTCGTGTAAACTTCACCGTCTCTCGCGTACACCGATCGGCCATCTTTTGTCCCACACTTCTCTTCTTACTTTTATTTTCCCGTAAAGCTGTTACGAACTTCTTTCGAACTTCGTCATCGTATATTTTTTCGATCTCTCGTCCGGGACCGAAGCCACGCAAAAGAAACAACTGCGAGTATCCAACTCGTCGAACTCTCTCATCTCCTATTTCGCCTACGCCACAGTTTATTCAGCGTCGAAGATCGTAACGCGCGTCGACGACGCGTGACTCTCTCGCGAGTCCCATAAACCGGTGTCCCACCATGACGGCGAAAAAGTTCGGACGAACGCGCGAGTCCCTTTACTCGAACGCGAACTGCGCACGTAGTTCTTGCGTCGCCACGATGTTTTTCACCGTAATAGAACTGTTATGCCAATATTTTGTCCCGAGACATAATAATAATAATAACAATAATAACCGAATCGCCGAGAATTTTGTTGGGCCCCACGTAGAATCGAGAATCGAGAAGGGGGGGGGGGGGAGATAATGCGCCGCTATAATTTTTCTTTTTTCACTGTATCTTCTTTCGTCCGTCTCTCTCGCGGGTCGGATACCACGTAAACAAGAGATTCGGGACTCGAGCGAGAAGACCCGAATGAAACGCGAGGAGTGGGGGTAACGTTACGCTCGTTTATTTTTTTTTCGGGGCCAGTCCCGCTCGAGTCTCGTTCTCGTCTCTCTCGACTGCGTAGAAAGTCGCGGGCCATGCGCGCGCGCGTTCACTGTGTTCCCTCTCACTCCACCCCCCCCCCCCTCTTCCGCGACTTCTCGTCGTTCGCTGACTGGCCTCCTCGTGCCGCGAGTTTCACTCATTTTGTCTCTCTCTCTCTCTCTCTATCTCTCTCACACACACACTCACTCAGACTTTAACTTCCACCGCCGAATTCCCGGGAGGCCCAGACCCACTCTCCCGCGAAGGAAGAAGGGGGCCTTGAGTCCGGCAGTTTCGGCAACTGCGTCACCGGTACCAGGTACCCGAGGCGCGATCTGTGTCCATACACCGTGATATATCTGGTACACACAGTTTTAAGTACATCGACATTCGCGTTAACGGATTCTATCGTGTTCTCAGTCGGTTAGTAGTTCTTGTTCACGATATTATCACGTGACGGAAAGAAACGTCGGGCGGAAGAAACGAGAGGAAGAAGAAGAAGAAGACGAAGAAGAAGAAGAAAAAAATAACTAGCCACGATTTTTGTACGACGAGAAGCGCGCGCGCTCAGTCTTTGTCGAACCGCCGTTCTCTAATTGTTGCTTCTGTACTTGTAATGTTGCAGATTATCTCAGGACAGCAAGCCTCGTTTAAATCATCATTGGCCAGCAGCATGCAACATGAGCGATTCGACGCGCACGTGAAAATGCGATAAATGGAATATAAATAATAATTAATTAATGAATTGATTGAATTAATTAATAATTGAATAATATTAATATTAATAATAATAATAATAATAATATTAAATAAGGAGTGTGATAAAGTGCGAACCAGGAAAAACCGCCAGTGCAAAAGACAAGAGACCTCGCCCTATCGCAAATATACGGTGAGGACTTTATTTTTTTCGTCGACGAGAGAGAGAGAGAGAGAGAGTGTCGAGGGAGACCGACAGTGTGTTAGTGCATCGACGTGTGTATATGTGTGAGTGTGTGCTCGTGCGTGCGTCGGAGTGTCTCTTCGTGCGGGTAAAGAGGGACTTGGCACGAGGGAGAAGGGGTTTAAGGAGCTTTTTTCGAAATAACAGTACAAGGATCGAGAGACAGTGGTGAACCAACTTCGAGTCGTTGAAGTGATCGAATTTGATCGAAATCCAAGGATATAAAGAAGAGGAAGAAACGAGAGTAATTAGACAGGGTGGAAAAAGAGGACCCGGGATAACGAGGCTAGGCCCTATAAGTTCCGTACTTTTACGCCAGTTTTTGTTTTTTTGTTTATTTCCCGATCAGGTGTCTCGAGATACGCGACGAAGGACGAACGGTCGCACGAGGATCAGGCTCGAAGAAGTGGGCGCGAGGACAGCCGGAAGTAAGTCGGTCATAGAGGGGCACATGATGGAAAAAGCCGTGGCTCGAACGCTAACGGTGTATCACGATAATAAAAACGAAATCGTGAATTCGGGACTAATCGGTAATACATTTTTACCGAACGAATCGGTGATCGTAGTAGCTCTTCCGTCGCAGGAGGCCTACAGCTTCGGATAGAAGGAAAAAGGATACGATCGATCGATCGTACAATCGCGAAGAATCTCGGTAATAAATTACTCTCCCCCTTCCTCCTCCCTCCCACCCCAAACCCAAAGAAAATCACCAAGTGATCAAAATACCGTAAAAATTCACGCTCGAGATTAATCTCAAATGGTGAATAGAGTTGGAATAGGATCGCGCGTACCGTTTTCCCGATGCCCGATCATCGGCGATCGCGTCGTCAGGAATCAGGCCAATCGAGAATACAACGTCGTCAGACGAAACGAGTAAATAGTAACGAGGAAAGGGAGCCTGGTGTGTAAAGAACGTGTCAATAAGGCGATAATCGAGCTCTTGAATGTGCGTAGCGGAACGGGTACATGAGACTGTGCCCGCCGGTGACGACGTCATCCTCGACAATATGCGCGGAGCTGCAAGTGGTGCTTCACCCTCGTCAGTTTCCATCAAAGTCGGTAGAACGCGAGTCACGGTGACGAGTTTGGTCAGCAGCAATTTAACGGTGCGTTACAATGAGGCGTCGCGGGGCGGTGTACCCGGCACGACGACGACGACGACGACGACTGCCAGTGTTGGAGGTGGTGGAGGTGGTGGAGGTGGTGGTGTTGTCGGAGGTGGAACGAGTACGGGAATCGCATTAGCACCTTCCTCGAGGATGAGCCCACCCTCGAACATGGACACCTCGGAGGGTCCTACGGTCGTTGGGGGCCCGGCGGTTGCTCTGGTCAAGGCCGAAACACCCGAGGGACAGCACAGAGCGACGACTTCCGCGTCGGCGGTCACTGGGCCAGTCGGCGGCGGAAGTGGGCTGTTTGCCGGTATCGCGAGCAGCAACAAACGTCCCAGGCCCGACGATTGGCTCGCACCCAACAGCCCGAGTTCGCCCCAAGGTCCGCTCCCCACTCAACATCTCATTTATACAACGCCCCAGCAACAATTGACGAGCTCGCAGCAACAGGCTCAGCAACAGGCTCAACAACAACAACAACAACAACAACAACAACAGCAGCAGCAGCAGCAACAACAACAACAGCAGCAACAACAGCAGCAGCAACAACAACAGCAACAGCAACAACAACAACCTTCTCAAAAAACGGCGCAACAGGCCCAGGCGCAACCGTTGCAACTGCAACAACAACAGCAACAGCAACAACAGCAGCAGCAGCAACAGCAACAACAACCCCCCATGGCTCACTCCACCCCTATAACACAACCTCAAGTGCAAGTGCAAGTGCAACAGCAGCAAGCCCCACCGAACAACAACGGCTACGCGAGCCCGATGAGTTCCGGAAGCTACGATCCCTACAGTCCCAACGGCAAAATCGGTGAGTTCTTTCATCATTTTTGTCCCTTGGCACTGACTAGTGCGGTTAACGTACTTCTTTTTTGACTCAAATGACTTTTTATATGAAATCGAAGGTTCGTTTTTTTAACGTTGAATGTTGAATGTCCGAGGAACATAAAACTACCCTTTTGAGAAATGGAAAACGAAGCCTTTTTTTTTGTTTAGCGAGATATTAATTCCTCGCTGTGAAACGTCAGCTCGCGGGTCGCGATCCGATCGATTCTTAGACGCTTATGAGTCGGGAAGAAATAAAATCCTATTCGTCAAACGTCACGGCCGAGTTGTACGAATGTCTCAATATCGCGATATTAAACACCGTTACCTTCGTATCGATACATTGTATTTCTCCCTGTGGTGCAATATCAATCAAACTTAAGGTATAACGTCGAAATTTAACGATTCCAATAATTCATTCGACGCACCCACGAGAATCGATCGAGAGAGAGAGAGAGAGAATAATTCGTAACAAAAGCTTTTGCCGCAAACGAAATTTCGGCTGATCCTCTTGATAGCCGATATTACCAAAGGGGAGGGACCGCAAACCGAGAGGAGAAGGTATTTATCGCTCGATCAGCGCGTTATAACGTTCTCGTGCGGACCGTGAGCGAATGTGTGTGTGTGTTTGTGTGAAAGAGAGAGAGAGAGAGAGAGATAGAACGACGGCCTGGCTGACCACAGAGCAGCGAGAGGAGATCGTGCCTCCTTGATCGGCGGTTTATACACACGACGTCCACTTTCTCCCGAGGGGGATTCGACTGCCCGCTGCGAAAACTCTCGTTGTACACGGGAATACACGCGTCGGCATCGCGAAGATTCGAGCGTCCGTGAGAGACAGAGCGAGAGAGAGAGAGAGGGAGAAAAAAAATACCTTTCGCGGGAGAATCGAAATCGAGATGAGAATTTTTTCTTTTTTTTTTTTTTCGTTCACCCGGCGCATTATAATTTATTCCCCGTGACTTTATGATTTAAAAATGAAAGACGAAAGAAACGATAATCTCGGGCGCGATCTCTCTCTTTCGAATGCATTATGTACGGCCCGTTATGATATCTCTATACATATTTGTCCGTGTGTGTGTGTGTGTCTGTGTGTACGAACAAACGAGTCCAGGCGGAAAGAGGCCCGAGTAGAAGTCTCTCGTCATTAGACAGCTAAACACAATCTATAATTAGTCGAGAATTGAGCGAGATATAAAGTCGTGATTAGAAATGAACTAGGAGAGAGGAGGGGGGAGCTGGTGTATGTACGAGGATCGGTGAGAGAGGTGGACGGGAGGATAGCAGGTAAGAGAGGAGGGAAGGCTCCTGGGATAGAAAGTGCGGCGGGGCGTTCGACGTGCATAATAGGCGAGAGATAAATCGCTCTCGACTCCCACTTTGGGCGCGTGAATTTTCTTCTTCGCTTCTCTCGATTCACTCGTGTATAATTTCGGATTCTTTCTGAATGACGAAACACGAGCGAAATCTTGGAGGAAAAAGAAAATAACATATGATAATGATAATAAGGTATAAAACGATAATATCTTCGCGCCGCCCCGAGACTACTTAAACTTTACGTTATCGATCAATGCCTCTTGATGAATCGTTATCGGTGGAATCATCGATGCGGCTCTCGATATTAATCGTGCGAGAAGCGAAAAAGAAAAACACAAAATATGATATTTCGACACGCTGTTGGATCCATCGGGATTGCGTCTTTGTTTTCACCCCCTCGTCGTAGCTAAGATCATCCGGTTTCTGGGAAACGTTCCATTAGTGTCGCCTAATCCGCGAGCAAACAGAAGGAAACATTATGAGATGATATTCAGAGAGAGAGAGAGAGAGAGAACGTGAGAGTGAGAGAGCAAGAAGGACAAATCTTCGTAGAGTCAACCGAGCGTTCAGTGAACATCGTCTTCAGCGATAAGTCGAAAAAACCGTCGCGGGAGGCTCAAAGTGTACTCATCAGCGTCGAGAGCGGTAGCAGCGAGACTGAGAACCGACCGACTGAATACACTTGGGAAAGGAAAGAGAAAGATAGAGAAAGAGAGAGGCAACGGGAGGAATTATTATTCGTGGAAACGGGTTTCTCGAATGTAACAGCTCTCTACGTTGTCCGCGGCTCTCTCCGTTCTCCGTTTCTTTCACGGTCCCTTTGATGATGCGCGACTCGTCCGTAGTACGCGACTATCGCCACTAGAGGGCGCGCTCCGAGAGTCGACCGGCAGCGCCGCCGCGAGGACGCTACGAACTACGCCTCGGCCCTCTGACGCATTTCAGTCGAAGCTCCCGTACCGAACCGTTATTTTCCATTTTATCGCGAATAAAAGTTAATAAATCCCGTTTTTTGTTTCACTCGTTTAATTACCGTGCCAATGACTGTGCCTACTACTGTTTATTACAGCTCGGTATTTGCATCGCGCATGTAGAGCTCGTCCTTGAAACCTCGGAACGTATAGTTCCCGCGTCGTACGTAAACTTCGATAAGATCGTTTCTCGTTGGCCGCACACGCGGCAACGTCTTGACACGGCCAATTAAAAAGCACATATCGCTTTGTAGAAGACATCACCCGCGAGCGAGCTCGGCAACACGGTTACCAGTCGTTCTCACCCCGAGAATACGAGCCATGGGAACGAATATGCTCGCGCTCGCAACGGCCAAAGTGGAACGGCTGTGCGATACACGCAACGCGGAGCAACGAAGGATTCTATTAATATTTCATGTGTAGTAGTCGCGACTCGTTTCATCCGCGTGAGTCGCGCGTCGCGAACCTTTTCGGTACGGGAATCGGTGAGTCCGTCTGACTGACTTGGCGGAAACGATGTGTCTCGCTAAATATTTCGAGATTTTGAAAATTATATCGGGCTTACGAAAAATTGTGCTCGAGACGTTCTCACGTACCACGAGAAACGCCCCTTCGAGCATGCAAACATTTAAAAATCGGGATAATTCTCAAATTTTATTCTCTAGAAAATATTTCAACATCGCATTGTGAAATGTTTTCAATCCAGCGTTAACGAGAATATAAATATAACGGCGATATAAAAAAATTCCGCGGCAGGCCCGCCTCTCTCTCTCTCCCTCTCTCTCTCACTCACTCTTCGATGGAAGTTAAACTCTGCACCGCGAGTCGTCAGTCAATGTAGCCAGATCGATTTGCATTGAATATTACCGATCAGCGGAGCGTGGAACATACGCGTCGGAAATGCGAACGTCGTCATCGAATGCACGAGCGAGCGCAGCGCGGCCATTATGCGACGGACCGCAAACGAGAGAGCGAGAAATAGAGAGAGAGAGAGAGAGAGAGAGAGAGAGAGAGCGCAGTCTCTCGATGCCCGTTCCTCGCGTTTCCTATCTCCAGACATCGTTCGTACGAAGATCCATCGATCTCTCGATCATACGCTGAGTTAACGGGGGTGTAGCTTGTCCTATCTCTTATTTATACGACGGAAGAGAAGAGAGGGACGAGAATGACGAAGAACAAGAAGATTATTATCGTCCTACGACTTGACTATATACATATATATTTGCCTATTTACCATAACCGCATAGTTTTCTGCAGGGAGGTCTGCAAAACCTGCTGTCTGTAAATAACAGAGAGAGAGAGAGTGAGATGGGACTAACCCGTATTTTAGCGAAGTAGGTGTTCCTCTTCTTCGCGTTTGTCTCTCCATCTTTCTCCCTCTCTCTCTCTCTCTAGTCTCTCTTTTTGCGCTCGTATAAATAGCTCGATCGTTCGACAACAGGAGCTCCATGGCTTAATAGTCGGTCTGCGTTGGAACGTGCAATCAGAGTGAGAGCCCTCGGCTTCGATAGCCTAGCCCGCCAATGAATTCCGGTACAAATAAGAAAATTTCAGGATCCTGGACCAACCCTCCTATCCACCTTCTTTGCAAAGTGCGGTAGCTCCTCTACCAGCATCGTGATGCACGATTCAAACACAGTCTCTAGGATTTATTTCTCTTTTTAATATTATCTTCTTTCTCTCGAGCACTTCTCGCCACGAACCAATATTCTCACACTCGACCGGTTTATCAAAGCTTAAATCATCCAATCATTCTTCGTATCTCATTCTCTCGCTCGCATCGATCTCTCTCTCTCTCTCTCTCTCGTCAAATTAAATCCGACTAATTAGAACGATTCCCGTTTAATTATAAAAATTGGTTATTTTTTGTAATATTTTCTTTCTTTCTTTTTTTTTTTTGATTCTTCATAAACAAAAAACCAAGAACGATTCTTTTCTCCGGTCGTTCAATTTACTCCAAGTGGTACAATCAACGAGAGAGATTCACTCTACCGACTCTCTATCGCGATTCTTCCGTTTTCCACCGCTCGATGAGAATGGGAAGAGGCCGCGCTCGCGCTTCTCTCTCTCTCCCTCTCTCGTGTCTTACGTTGCGTTAACCAACATTTTTATTCCTTCTTTTCTCGGTTACGTTTGTGTTTAAGCCGTGTGCGCGTATACGAGAGAGAGCGCGCGTTTCACGGTACGCTCATCGACCGCGAAAAAGGGAGCACAAGCCCGTCGGAGAGCAGTGGCTCGAAGCCGAGCGGATGTGACGTCATCCGGCCGAGGCGGCGGTTCTTCCGTCTCTTTTCCCGCCTTCCTCCCTCACGATCTCTATGTTTCTTTTCTCTCTCTCTCTCTCTCTCTCTCTTTTACCCCCTCTCTCTCTCTCTCTCTCTCTCTCTCTCTGCCTGTCAATCTCTGCATTTTTCTCACTGTATCTTTGCCACGACTCGCTCTCTCTCGCACTCCCTCTACCGTAGCCGCGCGTCCACTTCCGTCAATGGGTCCGCACGCTTGCACTACTGCCATACTGCGCTCCCTCCTCCGGCCTCGACGAAGTTACACTCGACTCTCACAGTCTCGCGCGAACTCGTACGAGCAATCAAAAGGAAAATCGACCGGGCACAGTCATTGGCCGACTCGAAGACAGTCACCCATTAGTCTTGGAACGATAAAACCGGTCGGTGAATAATATCGAAGCGATAAACGTACGCTCATTAATTTATTATTTAATTGTAAATTACATCGAACGCGCGTCGTAATGACAAATTGATCGATTTAGATGAAAAAAAAAAGAAAAAATAATTCTCATAGCCATTTTTTTCATTTACCTATAATTCTTTTTTTCTTTCCAACATCGTAATTGAAATATTTATCGAACGACTAGTTTCACGGTGAGAAACAAGTCGTTCGAAATAATGGAGAGAAAGATCGTGCGAATGATACGGGGGAAAAAATTTCTCGACGTTGTCGAACGTTAAACGGCCAATGACTGTGCCAGTGTCGTGTTCCAGGGCTACAAAGTTTCCGACGTGTTCTCGATGACGAGCTCTATTCTCTGACGAACGACTGCATCCAGCTGATACCATTTCCTTCCTGTTCTCTCGACTTTTTTTACCAGCCACCCTCTGGACGAACGCGAAAAAAGACTGGAGAGAGTCTCTTGAACCTTGTTAAAGCCGTCCTCCTCTCTCCGACAACGGAGAATCAGCAATGCGGAAACTACGAGCATCCAGCATGTACGCACTATTGTGAAGAATCCATACAACATTACCCAGATACATATGTGAAACCGGTCGGGATATTCATATTTCTCGCACGATATCTTCTGCTCTTTCTCTCTCTCTCTCCCCCTCCTTCTCTCTCATTCTCTATCTCGCTCTGTTATTTCTATTATTCATTCTTCCGATTGGACGAATCGCCACGAAGATTTCCCTTCTTCTCGATGATTTTTCTTGCCAACACTGGCACGCTTTCGACGGATGTGACTTTTCTCTCTTCATTACAAACGTACGCTAGAAAAGTTATTCGTATATTTCGACCGGACATAAAAACTCGACTATGTTTAAAATCTTCGAAAACACATTTGCACGAGAATTCTCAAAAATTTGTCAAAAATTCGTATCACCGTACTAATTTTTTTAACGACTATCTCGTAAAAGTAAAATATAAAAAATATTCATTACGAAAAAAACGAGTGCCCCAACTCTCGCCCAGTTCTCGTTAGCGAAATTCTTCTTCGTTCGAAACTTCTTTCGTGCACGATCGATCCTCCTTTTTTCCACTTTTGCGCGTCTCGTATATATATATACATATATATAGATATATAAAGGAGCAAAACGAGAGAGCGGACGATTTCGAGGCTCGCGCTTCGCCGTCGCGAATTCATTTGAATAATTATCCTCGGTCTCGTTGGTGTTCACCAATCCAACGTAGCTATATAGTAGCCAAAACCGAGATCGGCAATGGCACAGTGGCAACGCGAGGGAGAGAGAAAACTCGAGTCGAGGAGTGGGCGAATGACAAGGAAATTGGGTTGTCGACGAGGGTGGTAGTGGTGGTGGCGGTGGCGGTGGTGGTAGTGGTAGTGGTGGTTTATCGATCGTTCTCCGTGGGAGACCGCGAGTACGACGATATCGTGCATGTATCCACATATATATATATATATATACCTACATATATAAATATATATATACATACATATAAGAGAGAACATTCGGCGCCCGAGTCACGTTTCCCGATTGTCGCGAATCTGGTCCAAATTCCAAATTCCTAATGGTGACCCGTGTCCCGAAAAGAAATCAAGGACATCGGCCGAATCGCTACACTCACAAATTTCACGATAAAACAATAAGAAAGAAGGAAAGAAAGAAAGAAAGAAAAAGAAAAAAAACATTACAATTACCACAAATTACTCTCGAGCACGAAATTCCGGGACAAAATTGCTCCAAAAATTTAATCAACGTTTTTTATTTTCCATTCTCGATTGTCGCGCAATCTCGACTTTCGCGCTCGACGCAGGTTCGCATTATCGCACGAGCTCGATTAATCGCGTATGTGTATATATATATATATATATTGTATATGCGGGCATCGCATATCTATATATACGATGTTCCGTATAGTTAATATACGGTTGCAAAGATACCCACGCAAAATACCCACATGCCAGGAAGTGCCAGCTCGCAAAAGTCAACCCCCTCCCCCTACTCCCCTGCGCGAAACGTCTTCTTTCTCTCTCTCTCGCTCGCGCTTCTTTTCTCATTTTTCTTACCACAGACATGCAGTGCTTTCGCAATTATAACGTCGGGCGGCCCACATAACGCTCGTAATAATAATACACCTTAACAGGCGCCGCGTGCCCCCCCCCCCTCCGCTCCCCCGCCTCTATCCGCCCTTATACTCCCGCAAACGACGAATTATACATTTTACGGATTCGTGAACTCGCGACTCCACGGGTCGCGTTTCGAAACATTCGTCGAGAACACGAATTTCGTATCACATTGATAATTTTCAAAATATTCAAAAAATAAATAAATAAATAAATAAATAAATAAAATTATTTTTTCGTAATATTTTCATTCGGCAATGGGTCGTTGAATTTCGTTAGAATTTTTTACAATCGAGGATTTTCATTTCGTCGGGGCGAAAATCTCGGCTATGAAAATTGCGATAAGATAGACAGCGTGTCTATGACACGAGCTGTTATATATAGATCGACACCGAGCGAGAGCTGTAACCCACTGTTCCCCCACCGAGTAACAACGAGAGAGAGAGAGAGAAAGAAATAGATAGATAGATGGATAGATAGACAGAGAGAGAGAGAGAGATAGAGAGAGAGAGAGAAAAGTGCAGGATGCAGATACGGCCTTGACTAACTGAACGTCCAGTCCCGAGAGACTTGCATAAATTCACCCACACGAACGAAACGTGAATTGCGTAGAACGAGATTCTCCAGACCCTCGTACAAACCTACACACTCTCCCTCGCTTTCGTCCCACACGAATCCACCGACGGACTAACGCTTCGATCGTTACGTATACCGGCTCTCGTCCCGCCTGTGTACGCAACTCGCGTTGCATCGTTGCATTATAGTGCATCGATGCAACGAGACGGCGTTCGACGCTCCGTCTCATAAAGGCGCATCTTTCTTAATTCACCTCGAAAAATCGTTTTACACGCGGCTTGTCGACTTTTCAATAAAACAAAATTGTTTCTTCATCTATCGCGTTACACATCTTCGTCGAAGATCGCCAATATAGTATGAGCGATAATATTATTGTATATATGTATCGTTCGCATCGTACGTAAATATATGGCTTCTTGCACGCATCGCGCAGTCCCTTGAACGTCGCCAGCCACGCAAGCGTTACACGATCGCACACGAGACACACACGAGGTTAATGACAATGAGACTCTCCCCGCTATCGTCCCACGCGCGCCTCGTGCACTGGCCCATATAGTAATTGTTATTATGTGCGTGTGACTGCTATCTTTCTCTCTCTCTCTCTATCTCTCTCTCTCTCTTCTCTCTCTCTCTCTCTATATATATATATATATATATATATCTGTTTAGTCGCCGCTGCCGGGTGCAAGCACGAGGACATAATTTTTTCTTCTCCGACTACGGACGCGCACCGTCGTCTCGGTCGACTGCCGCACCGCTGTTACGACGAATCGATGAATTTTTTTCAAGAATTCAAGAAGAAGATATTTGTTTTTGTTTAAGAATAATGAAATTTTTCCTATTATTTTGCACCCGTTTCATTACGAAGGGAGGTCGATGCTCGTACCATAGAGTTTCAATGATTTATCTCGAGTCGTTTATTTTCCATCGGGTTATTTATCATGTATCTTATTAAGAATGTCACATTGAAAGTAAGAGAGAAGGATAGAATAGACGAGAATTTCCATACGAGATGATTAATCATCTTTCCTCGAGTCGAGGATGACATGAGCAATTTTTGTTTTTATTCCTCATTCCTTTTTTTTTTATGTGTTTTTTTTGCAATTCTTTAATTACCATATCTCATACTCGTTCGCGTCCAACGTCGATATAATTTCGAGATAGGTACGTATAGATGAGAACGAGAAGTCAAAAGAAAAAATGGACTTCTTCGTGTATAACAAAATTGCTTCGGACGCAAAGGCCGTGAAGCAATAATTCATCGTGATGGAGGAAATAAATCGCAGGGAGAGATTAGGTTGGACGACCTTGTCGTGCCGAGAGTCTCGCTGACTTTGTGTAAGACGAAACTCGCGCGAACGTGTGTGCTATGAAATTTCTGCAATCGCCCCCCCCTCTCCCCCCCCCCCCCCCCCCCCTCCCTCTCTCTCTCTCTCTCTTTTGCACACTCTCTGGTGTTCGAACTCGGTATATTCTCGCGCGAGCTTCGTAGTTTCGTGAACTAATAGCTTCGATGCCAACGCCCACACTCTCGACGCTCTCTAATACGCTTTTGACGATCCTCGCCACCAACGGCACATTCGCTACAAACAATTAACCGCGTTACTATCGCCGAGAGCGATAATTTCGCGCATAATTAGCAAAACGTGAGATAATCGTCTAAAAAATAATTAGGCGAAATAATCGATCGATCGGTTTCTAAAATATTGTTGAAATTGATCCGAGAATAGTGAGAAATTAAAATACTAAATGGTTTTGGAAAATCGATTCAAGGGGGGGAAAAACAGTGACTGGTTCGTCACGTGTGAATTTTGTCTTTGATTCGAGTCTATGAATTTTCATTGATTCGTAAATTCACCGCGACGCAGCGCTCGCGTGACGCGTGTCACACTTGAATAAAAGGCACACGAACATCGCATTACGCCTCGTGGTAAATAGAAGTTAACGTATATTCTATCGTAGATCGAACGCGCATACTCGCTTTCGAGAATCGCCCGTGTCTATCTTATATAATCCAACTATACTAATAATACTCGCACGTATAGTAATACGACGAGTCGAGCTCCGTTCGTCTAGGTCAGTGTCGAACGACGACGACGACGATGAACGACGAACGACGAACGATGAACGACGATGAGCGACTATGTCGTCGTCGTCGTCGTCGTCGACGACGAAAACTTCAAGGACGAGGGACTGATATATAGCGTCGACGTAACTTAGATAAGGAAACAGTGATAGTTGAATCGGGAAAAAAAGAAAAAGAAAACTTAGCAAATCTAAACACGCGAGAAGGTTTCGAGCTCGCGTTAGACAATATCGCCTATCGCAAATAATCTAATATGCGAGTTCCCTCTGGGCGTTACCGCGAGATTATTCAATTAAGGAAATAAAATAAAATGGGTAACGCGTTGCCGATTGGCCGAAGAATCAACGACGCGTAACGAGAAAACACGAGGCGTTCCGGAAAAATCGTCAAGATCTCGCGGCGACTGCGTCTCGGAATTTTTCATGCAAATCTCGTTTTTTCTTCTTCTTTCATCCATTCTTCGTTCTGTCCCGCGGATATATTATCGCGACCTTGAACGAATATGTCGATATAAGTGCATCGCCTTGTATTTTTTTCTCACCCTCGCGTCACCCCTCTGCCACCCCGGTCGGCCTCTCGTTCGTTACGCTCGATGTAACGTTCGAACGTGTATCGAGACGCCCGCGTAACTTATCATTAATAAAGAAAAAAGAAAAAAAAGGAAGAAAAATCGTTAAAACGAAGAAATAAATACGCGATCCGGGAGTTCGCGCGTCGTTGCATTTTCGATCGCGGCGTCGTTGTTCCTTTTTCTTTTTTCTTTTTTTTTTTGCTTTTTTTTTTATCTCACATCGCCATTCTCGCTCTTCACGCTCGAACGAATCGAGAGTTCCGGAGCGACGCGCGAAAGATCTCGTTTCCTTTTTCAATATGCATTTATAAAATAATCATAATTCTCGCGAGCGATAAATCTCGAGAGAGAGAGAGAGAGAGAGAGAGAGAGAGAGAGAGAGAGAGAGAGAGAGAAGTTTTAGAGGATAATTGTCTCTATCGTGAACGATCCAAGTTAAGATCCGTTACAGGTTTCGATGTTTAGCTCGTCAAATTTTAACGAACGAATTTACGATAAGGAATGTTCGATGATTCGTTACGACCAACTACACGTCCTGTACTTCAATGTATTATTCACCGTGTATATTCGTTCGTGTACCCGAGATCACGTGAAGTAGTAGGAAGAACTTCTCGAGATTCTCGACGTTTGACCGAGTATTCGCGGACGTTTGACTATTCTCGACTTTTCTCCCCGACTTCTCTCTCTTCTCTCATTTCGCGAAGCTCAAGGATCAAAGTTCTCTCGAACGACCTTTCGGATGTGCTCTCGTTCCATCCTGTTGGCCTTGCAGTGCTCTCGAAACGACGGAAAAGCATAAAGCTCGAAACTGAGGGCAGAGGACGCTTTATAACAGGACGATAGGGATGTTGACGAGAAACGAGCAAACTACTCTAATATATATATTTATATATATATATATATATATATATATATAAAAGTATAAAAGCTTTTTTTCTTGTTACTCGTTACGAGAATAGAGTAGTTATTCGTCACGCGACAATCGGGACGTATATCGACGCGTGGTGTACGATGCACTCGCGACTCTCGCCAACGATCTTCGTCATGGTACAATCTCGTTTAACGTTAAAACGTCGGATACGAAATAAAAAAACATCCGATGTTTCACTCGGTCGGGAAAAAATGCGACGGGTTTTTTTTTTTTCGTTTTGGTCGAGTTTGAAAAAAATGCGTCCTCTCTCGGATCCGACTGCAGGGTCAATATGCGTGGGAGTGTACACACTGACATCCTTTTTCCTCTGTCGCGGTATTTTTTTTTTGCCTTATCGCCTATCACGCGTCGAGAGAGAGAGAGAGAGAGAGAGTGTTGGCCCGACGAGTCGCGAGTTCCCCGAATTTCACGACAAGAGAAAGAGAGATAAGCAGACGCTGCGTTACATCTATCGCTCGAAGCCGGGAGCCTCTCACCTTGAACTTCGCCTGATATCGCAAAACGGATTCTCGCGATACGTAATACTTTTTGCAAAATGTTTGTTTCGTTTAACGTTTTACAGAAAGAACGAAAAAAAAAAGAAGAAAAAACAGGTTTCTCGCGGCTATTTTTCAAATTTGATCAAACAACCGCGAAATTTCGAACGATCGATAAATCAACGATAATATCTTCGTTACGGATCGTGCTCGATCCATAAATTTGCCTACGTCGCGACGTCGATAAAACGAAAAAAGACAAAAATATAATGGCAAATTGATCGAGAAATTATCGAAGCTAAAAGTGCGCATTTCGCGTCGCGGTCTCGCGTATCGTCGCATCTGCGAGTCTAACGAGTTCACCGTGTGAATAAAAGACGCGTGTTACGTGAACGTAATGAAGAAAAAAAAGAAAAACTTAAAGAAGAAGTAGAAAAAGAAGAAAAGAAAGAAAGAAGAAACGCCCCCGCGTACAAACTGCAACGTTGTCCAACGGCGCGACGTTTTTCGCTGATGAGCGAGAGAGACGAAGAGAGAGAGAGAGAGAGACAAAGAGAGAGAGAGCTTTCCACTACGTATCTCTTTCGCGCTCCTCGCCTCTATCTATATTTACCGCGTCTGGTCTTATCAGCGGTTATCAACTCGGCAGACACCGGGGAACGCGACGGCGCGGGCCAGGCAGCGAGAAAGTAGTAGAAACCGACCGACGCGATTGCTCGATCACGTTTTTTTTTTCTTCATTTTTATTTATTTTTCATATGTTTTTTTTTTTTTTTTTTTTTCTTATTACTTCTTCCTCGGTCTCGCCGCTGATTTACCAACGCGACGACGCTTTAACGCACCGCAACAATCATAAACGCATATTGCCACGAAATTGCATACATACATACATATATATATATATATATGTGTGTGTATAGCGATAATAATAAAAAATGGGGAAAAGAGCAAAACTTCCATATTACGTAACTCGGTCGGTAAATACCAACGACTTTCTCGTACCGCGTTTATAACGAATTCTGGCTAATAAATATCGCGAAGTGCTCGGTTGAATATACAATTGTGCTTGTTTCTCGCGCGAGAAAAGATATTTCGTTGGTCGCCGGTGTCGTCCGATCGGTAGAGTATTTCGATCGTTGCAACGAGTCGTTCTTAAATCGCGCACGCGCGACGTTCGTCGTCGAGACCGAGAGTTTTGTGTGTTTGGTTTTTGGTTTTTTGTTTCATCGACTCTCGATGATAATTACGGTAAAAAACGATAAAATCGTGATCGTGATAAAATCACCGAAACGAGGAAAAAACAGAAACGTAAATAAAAGTGGCGGTGCGACGTTGGAATATATCGAAAGATTGTGTAACGAGTGGCGCAGGTAAAGTTCGTAGACTTCTTGTTAGTTCACCGCGAGAGAGAGAGAGACACGTTCGCGTAACGCGGGGCTCGCATCGCGCTAGGTTGATGTAGGTCGTCGGGTTCGTAATCTATCTCTACACACGCACATGGGAAACGCGGTCGCGCTCGCACACGTGAGGACTCGCGGATACTCGCGAGCGATGTGCCTGCCTTATCAGCCGAGGCTATCGGCTGCAGCCGAACTGTCGCTTGACCTAGATCGAAGCTGCGTTTGATTAGGGATTGCCATTTTTTTTTAGGTTTTTTTTGTTTTTCATTTTTTATGAAAAAATAATAATTATTCATTCTTATTATTTATTCATGAGAATTTTCAAACACGAACGCGTATTTCGTGACAATTACAAAGACGTCGGACATTTTTCAGTCTCGTTTGGTTTCCACGTTGAAACGAGAAACAACAAAATCTGATTGTTACTTTATAATTTGATATCGCGGGTTTTTGGTAGCCCCGAGACTGATGTGAGTTACGGCGATAAGTAAATCATGACAATTAAAAAAAGAAAAGGTTTACAATAAAAACGGCAGAGTCGAGTCCTTTTTCAGGACTCTAATTAAAAAATGAAACAGCTCGCACTTCGAGAGGCGTGGATCGTAAGAGAGTCTAAAAAAGAAATACCTCCGGGCGGACGTACGAGTCCATTCGTCATGCCCCTTTCGTCCATTTAATAATATCTCTATCCTCGCTCTCACGCCGAGGGTCTATTGGGATTTTGTAAACTTATAGTAATACGTACGTCTCTCTCTCTCTCGTTCTCTCTCTCTCTCTCTCACTCACTCACTCTTTCTACTCACGGAGTGGTTTGCTTCGGTTGCCACACTATATGGTACGCGATGATGAAATATATATACAACAACGCAGCTTCGCCCGAGAGGTAGATAGAAAAAGGAAATCGAAGAACCACGAAGATATTTTTATTTCTATTTTCTTTTGCATTGTCGCAATGCTCGATTTAAAATTTAATATTACCTGTTGTTGATGTTTTTTTAAAGCAACGTCCGAGTTTTTGTCTCGTCGACAATATCGCGAGGCGCGACCAGGAGCGTCGAGCAACGATTTTTCACGAGACGAACCCTCGATCGGTATCTTCGATTTCAATAAAACGACGGACGCTATTACGATATAAAATAAAACAAAATAGAAGCTTTTGTCACGCCGCATGGTAATTCACGCGAAAAAGATTCATCGGGTATTTCCCCCGGTATAATTTTCGCGCGTTCCGGAAGTCGATTCTGGCGGTGGATAGGCGAACTGAGCTTCCTGTTAGATACAATCGCTCGTATATTATGCTTCTAAAAGCGGAGGAGGACGCGATGAGCGACAACGACGACGACGACGATGATGATGATGATGATGATGATGATGATGAGATGAAAGAGAGGAAGGAAGAGTGCAGTTCGCGGGAAGAGGCGCGAAGTGATGCGCGGAGGCGTCCGCGAGGCATCGGGTGTGGGTCGAATCGTCGGGAAATTCGCCACGATTTGCATCCATCTATATACCTACGTACAAAAAATCCCACATTGAAATATATTTAGAAAATATTTACAACGATAACAATAATTAAAAAATCAATTGTTCGCAATAATAAATTAATTTATTAATTTATTATTTTATTTTTTCAACTATATTTTTATATTCAATAATAATAATAATAATAATAATATATTTAAATACATTGCGTTTACGTATTCAAGGAGAATCGAGTTTCTCGGCAAAACCGAAGTAGTCTCGGGCTTATTTCCGTTTCTTTTTCTTTTTTTTTTTCTTTTCTTCTCGTTTTTGCCAACCGTGATATCGCAGTTTGGTTTATAACACGAAACTTCGAGATATCGAGGCTGGAGGAGAGAGAGAGAGAGAAAAAAGAGAGAGAGGGATAACAGTAGAGATGCGGGACAATGATAAGAGACTCGGGAATTAAAGGACGATCGATATTCCACTGTCGCGCTCTCGCCTCGCCGCCTATGTACAATATACATATATATATATATATATATATATATATAATTATAGAACACGAGGTACAGAGAGAGACTCAGGTAGATAGGTACATAGCGATCATGGTCGTCGCGTCGACGAGAGGAGAACGCTCGACTTGCTAATAGGCCCCTCTCGTCCTCCAACCCCTCTTGCCCTCCCTCCTCCTTTGCCAACAATGTCCTCTCAGGGGTTTTCGAACGAAGCGTCAGAAACGCGCCAACGGCGAAAAACCATCGTGGCTAAATCGGCCATTCCCCCGTTACAGCACGTAGAGACGACGAGAGACATAGCTATATACATATAGATACGTCCTGTAATATCTATAAACTTACTCAACTTTTTATTCGCACCCGACTGCTTGTAACGGAACGGAGACCAAAATTTGAACTATTCAACATTTACGTAGAAAACGAATTTCTTTTTATTTTATATTTTCCTTTCTTTTTTTTTCTTTTTTTTTTTGGTTATTTATTTTTTTTTTTTCAACCTGACCTACATCGTTGGAAAAAGAATGAAAAGAGTGATAAACGGATTACGGTGAAGTTCGTAATCGTCGAGCGTTAAATATTTACAAGTCTTCGTACGAATCTCGACCGGGCATTTTAATTTTTAATTTTCTTCCGCTTTTCTAAAACCGACCCGCTGCGCCCAAAATGGGAATTCTCTTTCGGCTTTTAAACGTCCGGGCGAAAAGAATTTCATATTTTTTAATTTAAAAAATTTTGTTTTGGTAAATCTTGGACTGTGGTAACTAAGTTTCGTATACGTGTGCATTTTTGTGCAATGCAAAAGCATACGAGGTGAAATACTCGCGGTTTCTTATTTTTCAATTCGCTCGGTGGATTCGGGTCACGCGCTCGACCCGCGGCTCTCCGGTTTCGAGCCTGCACTTTTCTCTCTTTCTCTCTCTCTCTCGACTTTATTTTAATCCACTTTTACGACGCCCTCCTCCTCCTCCTCCTCCTCCTGGTAACGTCGAGGTAGCTACGAAACTCGACTCAACTCGGCGAGTGCACTGCTTTACGTCACGTTGATTTACTCTTTTTCACTACGATACCGCGTTTTACTATTTGCTGATATATATGTATATATATATATGTGTGTGTGTGTGTGTGTGTGCGCATAGATACGCGTGTATGAGTGAATACACATTGTTCCTTGGCCACATTATACACAGAGCGAGAGCTTTATCACGGCCACGCCGCGATAAGAACGGCCCGCTGACACGGTACCGGCCGCGTGACACCGACTGCAACAACTCCGTGGCCTCACTACTGAAACATTATTACACAATAGTTCACGTTGCACCAAAATTCTTCGCTTTTCGATATTTTCTCTCCTGAATCTCTCGATTATCGACATCGATGCTTGTCCTTGTTATTATAATTTTGTTTATTTCTCTGATGAAAATATCGATAGATATTATTATTTTTATTAAACAAAAGTAGAAATTATTTATCATTGGAGAGAAAAATGCTTGGATTTTTGAAAAAAAATTGAGTCTCGACGGTTATTACAGCACGAGACGAGAATTCGCTGGCTGTTCCACGAGAACCTCCTTACTTATCGATCCGAGCTGCTCGGTGAATTTATGCTACCACCGCCACCTGTAGTGACTTTACAAAGACGCACCGAATCTCTGCAGTTCTTGCTGCAGGTGGCGCCATGCATCCTCTTTTTCTCTTCTTGCTGATCTCTCTCTCTCTCTCTCTCTCTCTCTCTCTCTCTCTCTCTCTCTCTCTCTCTCTCTCTCTCTCTCTCTCTCTCTCTCGCTCTGTGTGTGTGTGTGTGTGTGTGTCGCTCTTTCTCTCTCGCCCACTCAGGATCGTCCAAGCGTAAGCGAACGTTCCGACCGAAGAGGAATCTGTATTGCCAGCCTTGAACTTGACGATTTATCAATGAAAAACGAAAAATCGATTAATTACACAAAAATCGAAAATTACGAATTAAAAAATATTGGTTTTTAAAAATTGTTCACAAATGCGTGAAAAAAAAACAAGTTGGAATTACTTCTCGAAAAAAAGCAGTGTCCTCTTTCGAGACTTTTGGCTCGTTGGCTGGAGTCAGGAAGAGCGAGGGACTCTCTCTTCTTTTTCTCTCTCCCGGTAAGACCAATTTTTCTCTTTTATCTAACTTCTTCTTCTCTCCGTCTCTCTCTCTCTCTCTCTCTCTCTCTCTCTCTCGCAGTCTAAAAAAGCCGGACACGCTCTCCGGCAAATGTCCTTCGTCGCAGTTTCTTCCGCGACGGAATAGACTCACTCGCTCGTCGTTGTCGTCGTCGTCCAAACTTCGCAGAATGTGGTTTTGTGACATCGTCTCTTTCTTCGATTCAAAAGTTATTACAAAGTTTTTTTCTCATTTCTTTCATAAAATAACGATATTTCATCTTCCTAGTTTTACTTGGCACGCCCGTAAATCAGAGAGAGAGAGAGAGAGAGATAGAGATACAGGGAGAGAGAGAGAGAGAAAGAGAGGTTCGCTTATCGGTGCCGCGAGTCATAAAACAAGTAGAGCATCGAATCAGGTTGTGTACAGAGTCGTGAACGTTCGCCCGACTCTCCTCTCGTTACGAGAGCAGCGCCCGCGTACTGTTTTTTTACTCTTTATATTTTTATTCCTTTTCGTCTCTCCTCCTCCTCCTCCTCCTCCACGATACCCGTTCTCTTTTTCGGAACGATCCCTCTCTATTCAGTGTCACGAATCCAGTACGACGATATTTTATTTTTATTCTTATTTTCATTCTTTTAGCGTACGTTTTTTTTTTTTTTTTTTTTTATTTCCTATATCGAATCTCGGCATAAGTGAGATTTCACGTGTGGGGTTCGAGGTTCGAGCGTGACCAACTGAGCCACATCGACAGCTGAGAATTCTTAGGGAATTCGTAGCATCGAACGCTATATAAAATCGACGCCTCGCGAGAGAGATATTTTCAGGACACTCGGTTCTTTCGTTCGAAGGTCGAATTCCAGCTCGATCAAAATTTTATATATACATATATATATATATATATACATCAGGTATACGTAAAAAATCAAGCGCAATTTTGGCCAAGGTTTCATTCGTCGAAGGTCGTCGATCTTTCTCACTTTCTTTTTCCTCTCTCTCTCTCTCTCTCTCTCTATTTATATATTTCTCTAGAATTTCTCAAATTGCTTTTGACGGATTTAGCAAAAATTTCGTCGAAACGATTCGCGCGATTATTACGACGAATGTCAAAGTGCCATGAAAGATCTCGAGATTCTTTTTTTCTTTTAATTTCCACTCGGTACGACTACGAAAAAGAGAGAAAAAGAAATCATCATCGCGGAAGTAACGAAGGTCGCGAGAGGAGACAATGGCGCGCGCGAGCTTTTATCTCGATGTTCATCATCCGAGCCAAACTTTCCTATCTTTCCACCCGCAATTTTTCTCGACCTTTTTCTCCTTCTTCTTCTTCTTCTTCGTTTCATTCCTCTCTTCGGCACGTTTTCGCTCGTCTCACTTCGTTTCAATTTTTTGAACAGTGGGATTCCTCGTAAGTTGGCCAAAAATCTACAATATTTTTTTTTTACTTCTTTCCTTTTTTTTAGAAAAAAGAACAAGTCATCCCGTGAGCCGGTGACTCACCAGCCCATGAAATATAAGTCGTACTACTAGTCGGGAAAGATAACAAAAAAGATATAATAATAATAAAAAATAATAATAATAAACACGAGTTATAACTTATAATTTAGCGAGGGGGCTTTGAACGCGTGACTAATTGGCTCGTACGTTTTGGCCGTATAATGTGTCGGCGCGCGCGCGGCTACGTACGTCCGTACGTACGTACTTATAAACGAAGGAAAGAGAACGAATTTAATGTGTTTCTCTCGTACGTGCGTCCTTCGGGGTCTCTTCGTGGCGCGTTTTCTTTCAATCCTTAAATGTCGTTAGTTGTGGTCTGGCCCGGCCGACCAAGTGGATATCCTTGGGGAGAGCATTGCCACGTACTCAAACGACTTTATACTCTCTATCTATATCTATATAGGATACACGCATACACACACACACACACATATACAACGGCATTGTATCGTTTTTCTTTTTTTTGCTCGCTGCCCTCGTCCGATGACTCGATCTCTTTCGCTCCTCCTGCGTGTTTCTCTTTTTTTTATCTCGCTCAGCATCCATTCTCTCTCTCTCTCTGTCTTGGACAGACGCACTCGCTGACATTGACGTATTCTCGTGTACATCGCCACCCGTCGTTCTCTTCCCTTTCCGCGAAATGAATTCTCGATATTTAATTTTCTTTATTTACGAATAAAAAATAAAAAGAATTATTATCAAAGAAATAAAACCCTGAATTTTTAGATACGAAAATTCGCCCATAAAAATCCCCGTGCATAGATTGTTTTGTGTTGTTTATTTTTTTTTCATCTCGGCCTATGTTCCGCGCACTAAAAACAGCGAGCGCTCTTGCCTAGGGAAAAAGAAAGAGAAAAAGAAGAGTGGCGCAACTCACCGTCGAAGACGCAAGGGAAGTGGCGCCTGTTCGCGGTCGCACGATTACTCGAGAATGCGCGCACTCGATGAACCCTCGACGTCGGTGCAACCATCATCCTCCTCTCCTCGGTTGCAAACTTATCTATATATAAAGCCGTGTTACACGCTATACGTACCAGCAACTCGCCTATACAATACTTTATTATATATTATACCTCTCCGCCACGGCAATTCCACCGAGTCTCGACGAAGCCGAGCTCGATCTTTCTTTCTTTCTTTATTTTCATTTTTTTTTTGTTTCATTTTACAACTTCTCGAATCGTCTCGTAAAAGTATCGTCCGTTTCTTCTTTCGTTCGTTCCTCTAAATTAAAGGCACGCTTTTAAATCGAGCAGCACGGAGATATAAAATATAGCGCGTATCTCGATCCCGAGAACGAAATTTACCGATCGAGTTGCGAATTCGACAAAGTATAAAAATCAAACCCCCTCGCTCTCCCTCCTCGAGTAAAGCCAGGATTGAGAGAGATACAAAGAAAAGAGTTTCTACAAAAGAAATATAAATACGACGACGCGATGCAGATGCACTTGGGGGATCGGGTGAAAACTCGTACGGTGATAAAATCACGTTGCGACCGAATGAATGCAACACGTCGTCGTTGGTGTGTACGCGGTTGTGTCGCTCGAGCACAAAGTTTCGTTCGTTTTCCCTTCGTACGAGCTCGTCGTACTCGTCGAGTACAGAAATGCATAATATGCACCGCTCGTTGCATTCAGTACATCGTGTCTATAAAGCGTACCCCCCCCCCTCACCTCTGCCCCACCATATTCTTCGCACGGTGCTCACACTCGTCACTCCGGTTCTCTATCTTTCTCGTCATTCTTCGCTATCGTCCGTCTCCTCCGTAATAATACGTGCATATATATATATATATATATATATATATATAGTATATATATATATATATAGGCACACCTATGTATGTATAAATATACAGATGCACGTAGGCTGCAACGAAGGAGCGTGCAAGAGCAAAGAGGTAGACGGGTGGAACGAGTGTGGGAAAGTGAGGGAGCTGGCCTCGAACTCAGACCTCAACCTTTTCTTTCCGCAGCCTCACCGTGTGTTGGGCTCTCTCTCTCTCTCTCTCTCTCTCTCTCTCCATCTCGCCTGCCTTTTGCCCATATTGCTCCCGCGCGCTGCTCGGAGAACATAAGAGCTCTCGCGGGGGCCCCCGAGAATCACGCCTCTCGCTCTGTCTCTTTCCCTCTCTCTCTCTCTCTCTGTGTGTTTTTTCTCTCGTGTTCTGCGTCCGTCCTTTTCTCCCATTACGAAGCTACGAGGCGGTCTAACCGGCATCCCAGACCTCTGTGCAACTTAACTCGTGTATATATAGCTAATATATGAACGAGCATACTTTGCACCTTGTGCTGCATATATGGGGCATTCCGAAAGAAAGAAAAAGAAAACAAATTTTAAAAAACGCATATACTTCGTCGAAAGAGTCAAAGACTTCGAGTTCGCCCCGTGTAACTACAAATAACCATTTTTATCAACGCGTATCGACGGAAGCATTAATTTTCAACTATAATTAAAAAATTCATTTACCGTCTCGTTTTATTTGTCAAATTTGACGCAAACCTCTTCGCCCTTCGTCAACGCTCTAGAAATTTCCTCGTTGAATTTATCCGATCTCGTTCCAATCTCTACCTAATAATAATTCTTCGAGCATAAATAATCAAAAACTTCTTCTTCACGAACTAGAATAGCGTTAAACAAAAATTGCAAAACTTGTGCCCCGAGAGAGCGTTGAGAAAAAATGCACGTTGGTTCGTCATGGAACGTCCTGTGGGAAGAGTGGGGGGAGGGATGTATACTCACCTAGCAGAGGCAGTGATTGCGTTCACCGCTGGAGCTCTTACGGCTCAGCCCACGTGTGTAGTTATTACCGAGTACAAAACTCGGCTCACATAGCCACCCGTTTTTACCTACGTACCATATATATATATATATATATATATATATATATATATATATATATATATATACACGATGGTATTGGACGCTGCGCGCAACGGCATAATGCCCGTGAATATGGGTGCGCTAATAGTATGTACACACACATATATATATATGCATATACACATACACACATAAATGCAACGAGGCGTTCTCCGTCCGAGCTAACCGTGTGATATAAGGTTAGCTGACGACCGCGGTGTTTCTATATATATAGTTCGAACGCGAGAACCGAGTGTTCTCCATATTGCAAATATATATATATATCTACACATCATACCTAACTATATAACTCGCTGATGTTGGTAATACACACAGACATAGACATATACATAATGTATGTATATTTTCTCGCATATACATACGTCGGTTACGAGGTCGCGGGAATGCACGATCTATGGCGCGGATCAAAGAATTCACCGAGCTCTATATAAACTCATACCGACATAGGTATACGTACGAGACTCGGTACATACGCGCTCTCGCGGTTACGACACACGTTGTACGACCTACAGCCACGCGAAACGCTCGTAAGACACGGGAGGAGGAGGAATCGCGAGATTTTTTTTTACTCCCGAGTTATTCTCGCGCGTATATCGAACACACCGGGCGTACATAGTTTCGCGATCGTCGGTTTATTTTATCCGGAGAGAGGGATGTTTCTACTCGAGATTCACACAGAGAGAGAGAGAGAGAGAAGGAGAGAGAGAGAGAGTGAAGAAACGGTGTATGAAGGAAAATGAGAGAGGAGCGCGCGAATGTGTACATTTGAGAAAATCGACTCTCTCGTATCACGATCGAGAGGATTGGCGGTGGTAGAGGGGTAGAAAATAAGATAGAGGAAGGGGATTTACTCTCCAATTTGGGTTAACAGCCCAGTTTCGGCTCTTGGCTCCTTCTCTATCCATCTCTCTCCCTCTCTCTCTCTCTTTGCAATACGTAACACACATATATATATATATATATATATATATATATATATATATATATAGTCGCACGTGGCTGATAGAAGTCCGCACGGAGTGAAAGCCTCGTCCCTCTTTCGATCGTAAGCATCCATGCATCGTTGCTCGTGGCAATATGGCGTAACGGGCAGAGAGAGAGAGAGAGAGAGCGAGAGAGAGAGAGAAAGAGACGGAAGTTTTGCGTTGGTTCGGGAAATCAAAGACGACAAGGGGGGGGGGGGGCTCGGTGGATGAAAGAGGGGGTGGACGAGGTAGTGTGAGGGGTAAGATGTCGATATCTGCTCTGGCTCTGTGACCCAGTTATAGCCCAGCCTCTCCCGGGAGAATGGTGACGGTGGCTGGCGAGAACGGTACGTACACGTGAAAGGGAGTGAAAGAGCCCGATGGGTGAGATGACAGGGTGGGGGGATGTTGAGGGGAGGGGGATCGAAGTCGAGAGACTGCATACTAGATACTATTACTACTACTACGAATGTTACTTGTTTCCCCTCTATTATTTCACCCTATAATATTACCGTGAAACGTAACTGTAAACCGGGTCAAAGCTCAACCCCTCTTTTTGTCCTCGCTCTCTCATACCCTCCAACACTCTGGTCTATCGTCGCGTAACGCGAGAGGATTTTCACTAACTCTAGAGCGAGTAAGAGGGATGAAGAAAAAAGAGCAAGTTCTCCGGTGACCCTCGGGGGATCTTGACGCGAGAGCGACACACCGGAGGACTACCAATCCTCCTTCAAACCCAAACCCGACAACTCTCCTTCGTCCTTGTCTCCTATGGCTTCTTCTCCTTCTTCTTCTTCTTCTTCTTCTCCTTCTTCTTCTTCTACTTCTTCTTCTTCTTCTTCTTCTTGGTACATATCGCTATGTCGAGGTAACAGATCACCTCTGCCTCGAGCATTCTTCGTCAAAGAGAGAGAGAGAGAAATACGAGGGACAAAACGAAAACCGGAAGCGAGCCTCGACCCAGTGAGGGAAATGGGACGGCAACCGGGATCACGAGCTTGACCCAGTTTTCCAACGGTTTTTCAACCCTTCCGGTATTCCGACGTAATTTCTTTTACAACGTAATTTTTTATCGCGTTGTACGTTTTTTTTTTATAAAATACTCTTTTGACTGGAGAATTAATAATTTTTTCGATGAAAAAAAATTGATTTAATTGTATTTTTTTATTGTTTCGAGAATTTATAATTTTTGTTTACGTTTCGATGTTTAATGTCGATTTATACGAATGGAATGAATAACAAATGTTTTACAAGAGCGATATTGAAAGGCTCGAACGTTGAAACACATAATTTCGCGGGTACAACGCGCGTATTCCAATTTTCGATCGTCGCGTCGTTCGTGGATTGGAGCCAATTTGTGCTCGCCGGGGATTATTCGATTCGCACATGATTAATGCGGTGGAGAGAGGGAGAGAGAGAGAGAGAGGACGTCCATCCGAATTAGGAAACAAGAAATCGATCGAGGACTAAACAGCTAACGCATATTCAAACCTTGTCCTTCGAATCTCGATCTATTATTAATTACGAAAAAAACATATAGAACAAAATTGAAAATCACATCTTCCATATTTTCACCATTTTTCAAGAATTTCTCGCTTCTATCTATTTCCAATCTTCGAACCACATCGATCTTATAACAGTCCGATTATTCATCACTTTTCCTTCATTATCCATCCGTTCTCGTTCAACATCCGTCGTAATTTCATTTCTATAACCATTTCCGAGAAAATCTTCGTTCCTGACAATAAATTCAACTGAACAATCCAAATTCGAGAAAACGACAGAGAGAGAGAGAGAGAGAGAGAGAGAGAGAGAGAGAGAGAGAGAGAGAGACTGCAAGAGAATAAGGATTTTCATAATGGACTCTCCGGTCTCTGCCAGCGACAGTCGAAACTGTGTCATGGGTTTTACCCTGACGATAACTCCGATCTATCTTTACGGTGTATCGTTCGTCCGTCCGTAAATTCCTAGAAAGCCCTTCTTCGGTCGTTCTCGCGGCGCGAATTGTCGCTGTCGTGCGATTAATGGGTGGACCCCGGAGAGAGAGAGAGAGAGACCTCGTCGCGTTTTCTCCGTCTCGAGCGGTTTACGTTCAATCGGGTTGATGATGCGAGGAAGCTGTGCGAATGACGCGCATGCTGACCCGATTTGAACTCCCATCCTCCTTTACCACCCTTCCTCTTCGCGTCGTTCCCGTACCACGATGGACACGACGACGTCGACGACGTCGACGACGCATCCAAGCAGCATCCTCCACCGCCAACGGCCCTGACCCGACTCGCGGCTATAACGCACCCCCACCCCTGCTTCTCCCCTCTCCACGCTCAGAACGAAAAGCGTGAGTTCTCTCGCGTATACGTACTTTATACACACACATATGAACTTATAT
Source organism: Netelia virgata (assembly GCA_951802705.1). Taxonomy (NCBI): domain Eukaryota; kingdom Metazoa; phylum Arthropoda; class Insecta; order Hymenoptera; family Ichneumonidae; genus Netelia; species Netelia virgata. The sequence continues at coordinate 3,979,943 of OX637868.1, forward strand.
ATATATATATATATATATATATATGTGTGTGTGTATATGTATATATGTGTATATATATATAGAGAGAGAGAGACATATAGATATAAGTAGGAAGCATACAAACGCGCTCGGCCCAGAGAGGAGGTCTCGCGCGCGCTCGACCGCTGCCACAGCCGAGCCGCGGCCTTTACCGCTGTTGCGCAGGTCAGTTCAGCGGCTGGGTTTTCGATGTAGGCGGCATTGGCGTCAGGGAACCGTCGACGCTACACTCGTGGCAATGCTTCTTCCCTCTGCGCCAAAGCCCTCCCCTCTCTTCTTTCTTTTTCTCTCTCGCTCACTCGTTCGCTCGCTCATATTTTTGTCTCTCTCTCTCTCTCTCTCTCTCTCTCTCTCTCTATCTCGCACTGTCCGACTCATATCCCCCCCCCCCTCCTTCGATATCTTTTATCTTCCTTCCTTTCGTAGAATTCCGCCTTCCTCATCGTGCCCGCTTTTTCTCGTACGTAAACGAAGCCATTACGAAGCTGCATCGAATACCGCAAATCTCGAGACAGCTATTTCGTATCGTTTCTTACGTTATGGCGCGTGTGTGCATAAGTTTCAATGATGAGGATTATGCAATTCGAAGATTTTTCGATGTAGGTAGAGAAAATTAGTTTGTGTGTGTGTGTGTGTGTCGTATGTGTTATTTTGCATAGTCGTGTTTATTTTTCTCGCGTCGCTTGTGTTTGGAACGAACGAGCGTGGATGAAGCACATATTTCACTATTTGGGATAAAAATTGACGAAAGACTGAGAAAATGTTCGATGAGGATTAATCGATGATAACTCGGGATTGTAATTTTTCTGTACGATAATGATTAACTACCGGAGTCGATGTACGTGCTGCATTATTCGGTCGTGGCCCTGGACGCGATATCGCACTAGAGCCCAGCCTATCTACAGCTAATATATATAATATATATATATATTATATATATTAGCTGTAGATAGGCTGGGCTCTCTCTCTCTCTCTCTATATATATATATATATATATATATATAGAGAGAGATTGATTGATTGATTGATTGAGTTTATTATACCCTAGCAGGCTTTGGGGTAAAAATATGACAATTCTTCAATGTTTACACGTAGAGTAGAACTAGCTTAATACAATTTCAAATATAACAGAACAAATATAAACTTAAAAACTTAAAAACTATAAAGAAAGAAAAACAACAAAATATAACAATATTCAGTATTAATAATAATAATATTGATAATATTCCGCCGGTAACAATACTCAATATCCAATATCCATAACTTATATCCATAACTTATAAGCATCACGCCTTAAACGCCTTAAATAGAGCCTATAGCTAACCTATCAAGTGATCAGCCGACCACCGCGCGCTCCAAGTTAAGTAGATGCTCATACTGCCTTGCTTTAAATAATTCTATCGACGACGAGGTACGAATGCGCTCCGGCAGTGAGTGCCAGTGAAGCGCTGCTGATACTCCGAAGGAGCGATGGTACGTAGCCGTACGATGTTTCTCAATGTGAAAAACCGTATGTGCCGCTAGCCTGTCAGACCGTCTCACTTCCGGCGCTTCCCTGGGCAATAAGTCGTTTAAGTACGGAGGAACAGTCAGGAACAACGCCCGATAAACAATAATGCCCAAAAAGTACAGCCGTCGACTCTTCACGCAAAGCCAATTTAGCCTGTGCCGAAACGGTGTGATACTCACATCCCGACGTAAGTCAAATATAAAGCGAATACAACAATTTAGCAGTCTATCCAGTTTGACAGAGAGAGAGAGAGAGAGAGAGAGAGAGAATAGATACGATATTATCAGGGATTTAATAGTAGCTATACGTTTATCGGAGCGATATAAATCGGATAGAAGGTGAAGCCGATGCAAACGCAGATAATTTATTGTTTTTCTTTTTACTTTTTTCCTTTCTCTATATTTTTCATATTTTATTTACCATTATTTCCCCCCATTAAAATAATCGATTTTTTCAACTTGAAATCAAAATAACATTTTCCGCATCGAGTATATTTCTTTCTTTCGAAAGAATCAATTTTATCATCAGAGAAAAAAAAAAAGAAATGAAAAATTAACATAGCGCCCTCGACGAAGATGATTTTTCAAACGCCTCTCATCGTCGAACGATTCGACACGAACGGAAACGACGCGACAAGAGACAAAGGAGACTTCGCGTACAGAGATCGATCTTTCGAGGTCACGATGGTATCTTCGTCCGTGTGTATGTGTGTGTGTGTGGGGGCGTGGAAAAAGAAGGCGAGCTAATAATTCTTCACGGACGCGCGAGATGTCGATCTAGTCGCGCGGGTGTACACTATGTATTCTCGATTCTCTCTTCCATCCGTCACCGATCTCGTACCAGCTGATGCGCGTTACACACATATATATCACGCTACGAATATCGCACCTTGACTGCATACACACTTGTATGTGTGTGTGTGCGTGTTTATGTGTCTCGACCAAACGTTAAAAAGGCGACCCTGAAAATAGCGGAAGCGCGTTCGACGCGCAAAAGCCAACACACACACACACACACACACAGAGAACGATAATGTAACACACCGTTCGTTATTCTCGCGTTTGTAATCTTGAAAAACCGTTCGCTCGTTGTCAATTGCATATAATCAATGACAGAGTGTGCATAACAGTCGGGAGAGAGAGAGAAAAAAAAAACAGAAAAAGAAAAATGTGCCTTCTGTAACACCGACGAGTGCGCGCGCGCTCGCCGTTACGGCGAATCTAATTACGGATTGACTGGCGAATAAACGCGAGACCCAGCGTCGCGGACTAGAAAAATCGTATCGATCCTGCCCTCGAGTCGTGCGGTTGAATGATATTCAAATCGGTCGATCGAACGAGGAAATCCTGAATAAAATTGTTATGCTTTTTTTTTTTTAGTTTTTTTTCCTTCGACACTTACGATCGTTTTCTCGCATTTTCTTCACTCGTTGCAATAAACGTTGTCGATAACTAATATCGCAATTATTCACTGCTGTTTTTTTTTTTTTTTTATTTTTTCTAATTTTTTGTCACTTTCTTGCTACGAGGGTAATTTATAAAGCAGTTTGGAATTTCGAGGAGATTTCTTTCATCGTGATCTACCTCTCGAAAAACATAGAGAGAGAGAGAGAGAAAAAGATAGAAAGAGAACACGAGAGGAAGAGAGACTCGTCTTTGCGAGGAACGCAAGTTCTACGTAAGAATTCTCGCGATCTTTCGAAATACACGTAAAAGCGCTCGGGAGATTGTTTTAAAAGCAGCGATCGGTACGTGTACGAATGGGGCGCGCGCTCATTCGTTTCGAGCGCTTAAGCTAGATCGTGAAAACGTTGCACTCTCGGACTCGATGGATTTATGGCATTCCTTTTGGCGAGATGCGGAGGGTGTTCTACCCCTCGCTCCCCTGCCACTCTCTCGACTGTGTAAAAGCAATACAGCGCCAGCCTCACAGTAGCATCGACGCGGTAACCATTTACGGCCGCCCCGACGCGCTCTTACCGATTCTTCTACGGTCAATGAAACACCCTCCCACCCTTCTCACAATCTTCCATTCTTTCGTACGTCAGAGCGACCATCATTTTTTTTCTCATTGTTTTAAAGGGAGCAAAAAAAATTGCGACTTTCGAAATTTGTATCTTTTTTTTTTTTGTTTTTTTTTCTAGTTTGTCGAAGAAGTTGTCATAAATCATGTTTATACGAGTATATCGGTTTCTTGACCCGGAAGGATGGAGAACGGGGTCGAAAACGTTGCGAGACTTTCGATTTTTGCGGTTTTAGTGGCCGACCCTACGTCGGCGGGTCTCTCTTCGTCCCTGAAAGGGTTGGCGACACCCTTCGCACACAAGGACCAGACGAAATTCCAGAAATAACGTTATATATATATATATATATATATATATATGTATATTGACACGAAATTCTTCTCTCGAAATATCTTTTACGAAAGCCACTCGTACCGTTAGGTCGTTCTCTCGTTTGCGACGTCCTCGCTATTTTCTCTCTTCCCGTTTGATATTTCGAAAAATTCTTCGCAGGTGACGACGCTTCTTCGTTCCCACTCTCTCTCTCTCTCTCTCTCTCTCTCTCTCTTGCACTTTGCCATTTGCCATTATTATTGTTTTTCGTTTTTTTTTCTATTTTTTTTAATTATCCCATCGATCGTTACCATCGCGTCATTAAAATCCACTTCGATACTTCGATCGTTATCAAGAATCGCGCATGCGCGTTTATTCTGTTCTTTTTTCTTTCAACTTTCACTTTCGATTATCGCGATTCCCGTAACTTTATAATAAGATTTTCTCGTACCGGCAGTAACTAAGTAACGCAACGTGTCGTTTTATAATTATCGATGAACGACGACGATTTACACCTCCTCTCGAGATCACGCGTTAATATAATATATTTTCGAATATTACCGCGTTACGTTTCACGAGGCTCGAAGAAGGCGAGAGAGAAAGAGAGAGAGAGAAGCCTCTCAGCTTGTAAAGTTCTAGGCCAGGAGGTCACGGCTCTTCCTCGACTATGTCGGCGGAGCCGGACGGATAGGGAAAACTATTTTTAACGCAATACCAATCGGTATATACCTATATTTATTTTGTAAATACGTCGAGAGCATCAGGTGGGATCGACGAGCTGTGAAAATACGCGTCCATCGTATATTCACTCGCGATAATTCGAAACGTTTCTCGTTCTTAGAAGCAAAACGTCGTTTCGTTTATCACGTTTTATTTCATTACGAAGAGGATCGTCGTTACGTATCGAGACGCGATATCATCTTCGTGCGAGCATCGACGAGCGTATAATGCATTTTGCTCACATCGCGATGAAAATGTCAAGGACGCGTTGGTGAACGAGGCGAGATTTAGCAACGACGACACCCTCGCGCCGCACATCGACGCGATGCAAATATCACGAAAGTGCGCGAGAAGAATGCCGCGAAGACTCGAAGGCGGGGGCGTTCGAGTCGACGAGACAAAACCAAAGCGTGTTGAAGTTAGAAATTTTACTTCGGCGAAATTTTACTTAAATTTTGCCTCTTTTTTTTATATCAATTTATGACTCGCAAACCACGAACGCTGGTGACCAAATTAAAATCCCGGAACAATACGAGACAGCGAGTGACACGATTAAGCTTATTTTTATTCTGACGAAAAAAAACTAGAAAAAAAAAACAAATTATATTTAACCCCTCTAACATCGACATCCTCGAAGTTCTCGGACGAAAAATAAAAGCACAGGACAACGCGAAGGAGAGCAAAATGAAACTCGTGCAAAAATTCATACCTCGTCGGTTTAATAAACACAAAATTTCGTTCCTTCGCACGAGTATGAAGATATTTTGTAATTTTCGAGCGAACGCTATTTTCTTTAACCTTGAGAAAAGTTCGAAGGCTTTCAAACTCATTTTCCATATTTCGCTATGGTCTTGACGCATTTTCACAAGATGAAACGACCGACGACTCTCCCCCTCCCCTCTCTGTCGCTCAACGTCGACGAGTGGGAAAACTGAACGTTGCACGTTTCATCTCGGGTCACGGTCAAAGGTTCATGAGGAAGGAGGGGGCAGGGATACTTTTTGTTACATCCCGCTTCTCTCGGACTTTCCAGCTGTTGCCGGAGGTCGGATCGACCATCGAAATACACACGGACGCACCCGTGAAATACACACACACACACGTGAAATACAGTGAAAACGTATTCTAAGCTTTCTTCGAAAGGACCCTGACCCCCGTCTCTCGTATACCTGGAGTGAAAACTTTTCGTAAAACTAACGAGAGAGTTGGACCGTTGACGTTTGGATCTTTGCGTGTCCATGTTAGAAAGACATAGGTCGGTGGATAGGAATTCCATGGTGGATTAGGTTACTGCACCCTTCGAGCCAAAGCCCCACCGAGCTATGCAGTTTTGCACTTTTGGGTCCTCGAGGCTCGAAGAAACGGGCCGAGGCTGTGCAAAGTCTTTTCGCTCGTATTCTTTTTATTTTTTATTTTTTATTTTTATTCAAACACAAGGATAATTCAATGACGCTATTCGTTATTTAAATATAAATTTAATTAAACGTTTAATAAAACATGAGACAAAAAAAACAGACGTAGTTGCCGATGGTGCTGGATTTTTTTTTTTGTTTTTTTAAGGACGCGTCGCATATGCGTCGCGGCGAGTAATGGTCAGTTACTCGTCTCTTCGAGTACTTGCAATCACGGCACTTTTGTCATGTTAATGACGTTACAGTGTCCCGTGTCCGTTGGTCGGGCGACCGTGTGTACTTTATTTTTCTCTTTCTTACCGAGCATCGAACGCTCGTGTGAAGAGTCCTTTTGGCTCTCTCTCTCTCTCTCTCTCTCTCTCGCTCTCTCACTCTCTCACTCTCTCTCTCTCTCTCTCTCTCTCACGTTCACCAGCCGGTTGCGTGCGATCCTCGTTTGCCGCTCGTTGTTTCCTTCTTCTCCTTTTTTTTCTCATTCTTCATCGTCTCTCTCTCTCTCTCTCTCTCTCTCTCTCTTTTCGTTTCTCACAATTTTCCCATAATATGTGACGAACCTTCCTTCGAGCGGCTGGACGAAGAGCACACGATCTTTGCTCGTTTCATTTACAACCCACAATCTTTTTTTCAAAATTTCTGCACTAAAGCAAATCGTATTATATTTAATTTCCTGAAATTAAAACAATTATCTCAATCAACGATTTTTCGTTGAATTTTATTTTCGATAAACCTGTGATATTTAAAAAAAGAAAAAGTTCCCAAACGTGACAAAGTTTACTTAAATTGGATACGTACGGTTGAAAGATTTCCAAAAAATTCGACAGTGCGACTTCACGCATGCGCAGGACGAACTGTCGAACTATGGGAAATATCCGACGAGTTTTGGAAAGAAAGAAAGAGAAAAAAAAATAAAATAAAATAAAAAAAAAGTGACCGAACGAAAGGTACAATGCCCCGTATTCGCGTATGAAAGTTGACTCGCATATGCGCGCCTCGAGTCCTTTAAGGAGAGTACCGAGGGGTTAAACCGTGAGAATGCGCGCCCTCCCGGTGTACACTCGTTTCTTAAAAATAAAAACTCCCTTAGAAACGCGTACGCGCGGGCATTAGCATGACCGCTTCTTGCATTCAATCGTTCGCAGGGACTTATACACATTCCTTCCCTATACAGATATACGAAAGTAGACTGAGATTCGCTTCGTGGTCTCCGAGAGAACGCGAGAACGAAGGGATGAAAAATAAAAATCCGTAGAACGGGAAGAGTACGCAAAAGAAAGAAACAAAACGAAAAAAAAAAACACACACACCGTCGAGAGAAACCAGAATTACGAGATCAACGAGCAAAATCCATCGCGAGGGTTATTTTGCCTGGGAAAATAATACTCACCTGGATTCGCAAGATGGATTTGCGTTTTTTTTTCAAATTTTTTCCCTCGAACTACGACTATTCGCACGGTTACAAAATTTTCAATCCAACTTCATTACCGTTATTACGTTTCTTGCGACTTCGAGTGCGCGGACACCCGACACACAGAAAATCGACGAACCGTAGCGGAAGTCTAACCGCGATCGCGATTTTAGATTACCGAAAGAGAGAAAAAAGAATTAGATGGGGGAGGGAGAAGGAGGTGTAGAGGGGAGACAGAGAGGGAGAGAGAGAGAGAGAATCTTCTATGCGGAAATAACGAAAAAGCGATGCGAGAGGGATGCGAGAAAAACGCGTTCGAAGAGGGAGAATAAATAACCACGTTCGGAAGACACTCGTACGCACGTTCTCGACATTTCGTTATCCGGTACTCGAGAGAGACGACAGAAGGGAGCATCTGTTCTTTCGAAAAAAATAAAATAAAAAGAAACAGAAAAAGAAACGAAGAAGAAGAAGAAAACATAATCTCGGCTTCTTTCCCCCCTAGAGAGAACGAGAAAGAGAGAGAGAGAGAGAGAGAGAGGGAGGACTCGGCGTTGGTACGGACGAGAGCGCGTCTTGCGGCAAGAGAGCGCGTTTGTAACGTGAAAGTTACTTCCGGTCTCTGAGTCGAGCCAGGAGTCGAGGATGTGGTTTTCTACGTTTTTTTGTTGTTGTTTTTTTTTTTTTTGGTTTCGTTATTTTCAATTCGTAACGAAATTCGACCAATGGGAAAGATGAGTATTCAAGCTGCGTACAACAAACGCCGATCCTCGATTCGCCGAGCGAATCGAACGGGGAAACAATCGATGAAATAGTTTCGTGAAAAAATGGCAATCGTATTTTTGTTTTTTTTTTTTTTCATCGAAACGAATCATGCGGACAGTCGGAGAGAGTGAATTACATCACCTACGATATAATGTCAACCTATAAGATACGAGGCGATTCGAGGCGAATAAAAGGCGATGCTTCGTAAGCAAAAGCTTCGCGAGAAAAGCTCTTTTCATACGTACCTACCTATATATATATATATATATATATATTAGCATTAGCAAAAGTGAGAAACGACTTTTAGAAACGAATGGTGAAAGCAACGCGCGCGCGTGTATGTCTATTCGAAAAACAGGTTGAACAGGGGTGGTTAAGCCGAGAAAAGAAAGAAAATACGAGTCTTTTTCGTTTCCTGAGGGACCTGCGTCAGCCATTTCTCGTTCGCCCGCTACGAGCGAAGCATTGCGAAGTGAGGAGGGGGGAGAAAAACCCCTCGTTCACATTTCTCACCTTTCTCATCTTGTGTATCCTCCCTCTTTTTTTTTCTTTACCTCCCCTGCTTCATCTCGTGACTAAAAAAGAAAAAAAAAGGTATCTATATCTGTATATAAAGCTGGTATAAAGTTAGGCGTGTGTTATTTAAGGTGAACCGCGGGACGCAAGGGAGGCGAGTAACAATAAAGATCTACCTGTTCGAAAGTCTACGAAACCGAAAGGTGCTATATACATACATATATATATATATATATATATACGTTCGTAGACACGGTCGAGATAGATAAAAAAGAAATAATAGAAAAGAAAAAAAAGGCTGTATATACGAACTCGAACTCGAGGCGGTCGACCCTTTTACTTTCCTCGCGGTATTTTTTTCCCCTTTTTTTTTTCTTTTTCGTGGGTGTGCCCGTACCGGTGTTGACTTCGAGCGAACGAAGAAAAAGAACGCCGCGATACGATTTCAACGTGACATCGTGTCGAGTTCTCCTTGAAATGTGGGTCGCGCACTTGATAAAAAAAAAACACACACACACACACACATGATTCATGCTATTTTCACGCTTTCGCGCGTCACGAGAGAAAGATAATGCTGCGAGATTTTCATTTTTAAATTCTTTTTGTTTCCAGGTGAGTACGCTATTTCTGTCTAACGCCTATCGGTAACTACCCAGGGTAAAACTTACGGTCTGCTGCGACGGTGAGTAATAAAACAAAAAACATAAACAAATACAAAAGTACGTAGCCCATCGTTTTTTCTCCCTTTTTTCAAATTGAAAAAATCTTGATTAATACGTCCTTGAAGTAACGATTATCTTGATGAATACGACCGATCCCGTCATTATAAAAAAAGGAATGATCTTAATCTCCTTCCGAGAGCAAAGGCGCATTTTTTTATATATTTTTTTTTTTTTTAATTTTTTTGTACTCGCAGTTCGCGCGTTTCCTACAAGATAGTCGCACGTATTATGTTCGCGAATGCGAATTTACGAACGTGTAGCGAGAGATAGAGAGAAGAGAGAGAGAGAGAGAGAGAACACGAGCCTCGATGCGTGGCCGAGTCCTCGGCGTTGTGTTCAGCGAAGCTTCACGCGACTCTGTAATCATGTCCGGTCCCTTCTAGCGTCATTAGCCGGGACGCTCGAAGCCAGTGTGCTCGCGATTCACGCGAGACTCAATACGAGCGACGCGCGCATGCGCGCGAGACAATAATAATGGATGCAGGAGCCAACGCATATAATGCATTTACTTCTCTCGATGATCGCATTAGCGTTACATCCTCATCGCAGGGGGTAATACGGGTCGATCCGTTTCACTGCGAAAAAACGAGAATCGAGTCAATTTTTTTCTCTTTTTCTCGTCTTTCCTCTTAATTACTCCCGGTCTAGACATCGATCTCTTCTCTCCTTTTCCACGTGACGATAAACCCGGAATTACTCTCGATCTCTCGTTTATCGTAGTTTCGAACGCGCTGGCGAATAACTCGAAGAAAAAAATGAACGCTATATAAAAATCGTTCAACGTCACGTTCATCCGTATGAAGAATTATCCGAGAGCGAAATGACGAAAACATTCGTTATACGCACGTGTCCGTATTTTTTTTTTTTTTCGTTCATATCGCCATATTGATCGACACCTCGGTTATGATGCAAAAAAATAATAACGAATGTACTCGTTAGGTGCGTATTACGTTACGTGTACGCGCGAAAATCGACCTATGGGCCAACGCGGTATTAACGAATATCGCATTTAAATATATACATATATATATCTTTATATATTATATATTTATATAATATATATATATAGTCACGCATTGAAAAGTACCGCATATAAATATACACATACACATCTTATCTACAATATATTATATACATATATGAAAAATATATTGTAGTTCGAATCGTTGGTGAGTGGCGTGCGGCTAATTCACACGAGTGTGTAGCCCGCGAGCGTGGCTCGCCCTTGAGTAAAGCCACGTTCGCGCTCGGGCGCGCGGGGTGGCCATGAACCGCGCCAAGTGCCTGATGATTTTTGCCGCAACCGCGTTATACCGACGGGGGTTACATTGTTCGTACACTATTTTTTTATGTTTTTTCCGTTTTTTTTTTTTTTTTCATAATTAATTTCCCTCGAACAACGTCGCTTTTTGTCGTACACGATTCTTCGCTACGACAATAAAGACTCGACGACGCGTACGCGGTCAATTAAATCGCGTTAATCGATCATTCTATTTTTACGCGAGGATTTCTCTATGCGTGAGTTCTTTTTTCGTCGTTTCTTTGTGTGTGTTTTTTGAATTTATTTTTTACACGACGCCACCACTAGGAGGCGCGCGATTCTTTTTCCTTTTCTCGCGGAATTCGAAGCGCGAGGGCGCGAGATTTGGCGCGAGCGACGATTATCTCGGGAATCCAGTCATGGCTTTCTTGTTTCTCGGTGTTTATGAGTGTGTGTGTGTGTGTGTATTTTTTTAAAATCTTTACTCGTGTGAGACCCACCGCAAAGTGATGACGCTCCAGCCCGTAAACATTGAGAGAGAGATGCATTTTTATACGCACGAACGGGAAAGGAAGGACTGAGCTCGCGCGCGCGACGTTTTTCACGTTCATTCTTGTAAAAACAATTCTCAAGGCCGTCCCTGGTGCGCCTCGTTGTATCTCGCGATGCATGTGTCGCTGCATCACCTATCTTGTTTTCTCTCTTGTATTATCGTTTTATTTTTCCATTTGTTTTTTTTTTTTTGGTTTTTTATTATTTTTTTACGACTATGAGTGTTTTTTTACGAGATTCGCTTCGTCGGTTTTTTCGCTTTTTTGTTGTTTTCGTTGCACGCCTTGCTCGCGTGCAACGAAAAATATATCAGCCTGCTGATATATTTTTTGTTTTTTAAGAACATCTATGTGTGCGCGTGTTTTTGCGCGAGAATGAAAATCACGAAATTAATTTGTACGCCGCGTTCGTTATGCGCCACGTCTCCTTTGTCCGAGTGCCCCGGAGGCACGGAAGAGAGATGAAAAGAAAAAATCGTGCGTTTTGCCCCGATGCGCAATCTACGATATTCTCTGTGTCAACGCTCGTTGAATTACCTTTTGAACGCCATTATGGCGTAAGAAGAACGAGACAAAATTCAAACGCTCGATCTTTGTTTTTTCTTCTTATATTTCTTTATGCAAAGATTTTTTTTCTTTTTCGTAGAAGATAAAAATCGATAGATGAAAAAATCGACGAGTCGAATCCATCAATTTTCGAGATTTCAAACAGCCTCGAGTGGAGTAAAAAAGCCTCTGATAATTATTTGTTTAGGCGTGTTTTTTTTCGTTTTGTTGTTGTTTACGGAAAACGCGAAATTGTATTCGAGGCACGATCGGCCCCAGGGCACAAGGCTAGAAAAGTTCTGAGAGAGAAAAGGTCGCCCATTGCGTCGTTAAATTTCTATGTGGGCCATAGAAACCAAACGCGCGTCCTATATCCTTGACACTCTCGTCGTTTTCTCTCTCTCTCTCTCGCTCGCTCTCCGGTCGCTCTCCGGTCGTTCCGTAATCTCGTGGCCGATGCTGGGGACAAGGTCGGCAATGGCGCACATCAGAGATTGTCGAGGAAGCGAGAGAGAGAGAGAGAGTGGGCAACGGTGGGTCAAGTTGGAGGGGATGAGAACAGCCGGGGAAAGAAAAAGATGAGAAGTAAATTCGTACACACAGACACACAGAGAGACGCTGGTATTGTAATTGTAATTGCCGGTAAAACGAGCCAGCTGTTAGCAGGCAAGGATTTTTAGGGTTTGCGGTGACCGCGGATCGAGAAAGGTCCGCAATTAGGAACTTCTCGTAAGCCTTAAATAGAGACTCATCCTGGTGTATAAAACCGGAAACGAGAATATAAAAAAATTAACAAAAAGAAAAAACGTTTTACGGGTCAATCGACCATTTTTTCCTTGACCACTGACAATTATTCTCATTCACTCGAATATTTCTATTCATAACGTCTCGTCTCTCTATTCGATTCTATCGAATTATTTCATTTCCGACCGACCACTTTTTTCGATTGTCTTTTTTTCACAACAGATGTTCCGTCGATTCTTTTTCGATCGATTAAATTTGATTACGATTGAAATATCTTATTTTAAAAAAACAACAGGAACGACATTCGTCGTTATTGTCGTTAATTTTCTGGATCGAGTTGGAGAATCGCGTCCCATCAATTATAGAGATCGAGACGTTAATTCCATACGGCGGAAGTCGGCCGTGCACGCGTTCTGCCTATTATGTACACACAGACGCAGGAGGCACGGAAGCGTGGCGAACAGGGAGACCTTGACGATTCGCTCATTAGCCGCTGATAATATTGCTAACGCGTGAGGGACACTCCCGGGTGTGTATTTGCAACGGATCGAGTGTATGCGAGACAGAGAGGGAGAGAGAAGGAGAGAGAGAGAGAGAGAGAGAGGTTGATGGAAAAGTCGCGTGTGTCTCCAAGAACCATTCGCAATCGTCGATGTCGAGACTCTCCTCCATCCTACAAAAAAAAGAAAACAAAAAAAAACATTTTTTTTATCCCAAGTTATTTAATCTTTAGCTTGTCAATTCCCACAAGCCACGATCAGCGACTGAAAAGAAGCTCGTCGAATATCGTACACAAAGAGACAAACCTCGATTAGCTCGAATTACGAGCCGTCGTGATTAAAACAATCTCCCAACGGTTCGCTCTCGATCCCATTAGTCACCAACAATAAGAAAAAAATAACGAATTTTGTCACGTACCCTGATTTTTTTAACGATTAATCTACGTATTTATCTATGAATATACAAACGATAATGTCACACGGAGTAACGACTCTCCACGTTAGAAGGAAGATTTCGCGCCCGCGTGACCTATTTTCGCGACTGGGATGACCCGGAATTGCGGAGAGTCCCCAGACTTTATAATCGTCTGCATAAGACTATATATATATATACACAAAGTGTAAATATATATATATATATATATATATGTTCACTTTGACCGTGCGATGCTTGAGACAAACCTATGCGTTTATACCATGGCTGGTGGCTGGCTGAATGCTCGGCTCGCTCGTTCTCATACCTAACCAGGGAGTTGGCCTGGTTTCCCTGGCCATGACCCAGCCCGGCCATCCGCGAGAGCGCGACCCAACGTTCCCGGCTATACGCCCCCGAAGTATCCCCTCTTCTTTCTCTCTCTCTCTCTCTCTCGCTCTCTCTGTCTGTCTCGTTCTATCAACTCCCTCGTTGCACTGCCACTGCCACAGCCTCGTCGCATCGAGATCCATACGGAGGCTCGCGCGCACATGCAGCGCACACTAACGGAGATCGCTCGTTGCTTTCAGTTCTCCGGTTCTCACTCCCTCCCCCCTCTCTCTCTCTCTCTCTCTGTCTCACTCGGTTCAGTTTGTACACAGGGTGTGTAACAGGTGGATGACGTCACGCCAGGGTAGAAATTCCCCCACCAGTTCTACCAAACAGTCCCGACATCCTTTACCCCCCTCCACTTCGCGACCAACAGGACGAGAATCCTCTATCTCCATCTCTCTCTCTCTCTCTCTCTCTGTCGCGCTCGCTCGCTCGCTCGCTCGCTCGGGAGAAAACCGAACGACCAACCCCCGCAACAACCAACGTTGCATCTATCTGCCCCTCCCTCTCTCCGTTTCGTTCGCTCCCCGACTTTTGACCTGCATCTCTCTGGAATTCTCGAATCTCTTTGGCCTTGCTAGTCGAACAAAGTCACGAGCGAAGCCACGAAAATAATATAACAATGAATTAAAACGTCTTCGTTGTTTTTTATTCGTAAAATTGTTAAACAATGTTGATGGTAAATAATGACAATGGGTTGAATAGAAATTATGTAAAAGTTTGAGCAAGGAGAGATCGTAAAGTGTGAAATAAAAGTGAGATTACATTTTTCTTTAAATATCAAGATGTCGAGGAATTTCGAGATTACGAAGCGCGTTGCACCTGTGCAACTTTGTAGTTCACTCGGTTCAGCTATATTTAGTCGAAGAGAAAAAGGTCTACGCGAGTCCTGGTAAATAGGGAAGAGCGTAGGATGAACGTTGACAGTGAAAGTCTCGAGAGATTACACATAGCTGCAAGGTGCAAAGGGGTATCTGTATAGTACGTCATCGACGTCGCTAAACATTATACGAGTGAGAGACCTTTCGGTCTACACGTATCTTTTATTCGTTTTTTTGTTGTTTTGTTTATTCTTAATTCTACAGCGTGCGAAACGTACATATACGCGTGTAAAAATTCATATGCATAAGTGCATATAAACATGGGACTGCTGCTGCGGTGACGAGAGTTCCAAGTCTCTCGTGCGGTCCGTGCGTAATGTATACACTCGTGAGAGAGCGATGGAGAGGGAGCGACGTCGTGCGGGAGTGGCGGTGGAACGGGGGTACGCGAGCGAACGCGCCGAGAGCGTTCAGTAAGTGACGGACCGTCGTCGCGGCAATATCGTGAAGCGTCTGCGCACCTGCCGGCGCGCATAGCCCGACGCGGAGAGAGAGAGAGAGAGAGTGTGTGTGAGGAGAGAGACGGCAATCCTCCGGAAACTCACGAATCACTCGAGTGCGGGCAGTTCGGTCGAGCTCGACGGAGGAGAGGGGCACACGGAACATAGCAGGGTCAACACAACAGTGGCAGAGACATTCTACCGAGCGAATCGTACACAAACGTCTAAAATTACCATCGAAACTTGTTCATAGTGTCAAATCGTTTTACTATTTATCCGTCGGCTTTATCTCGCGAGACGAGACGGTGTTGAAAGATAGAGGATCATCGAGTGTACTGCACTTTGGTTTTACGGCCCGATCGCGCGACTTTCGTACGTTATATTATATACCATCCGCGGTCTCGCACTCCCCGTAGTGCGCATGAGCGAGACAAGGCAGAGCGTCGAGCAACAGAGGCGAGGAGCCAGGCAGTCCTGCTTAGGTGTCTCGTGAGTCGATCACTCGTGTGTCAACGCGCGTGTACCAAACATCGTGCTCGGAACGCGACAAAGTTTGACTTTGGTTTCGTCAGTGCTACGAAAGAAAAAAAAAACCCACGTGCTTCGTTCTTCATCCCTCCAGCCCCATCACTTTCTCTCATTCTATATATATATATATACCTATCACATATATATACACACATCGTTTCAAAAAGAAGCAACAAAAAAAAAGAAAGCGTCGGCGTTTTTTCCATCGTGTGTGTGTGAGAGAGAGAGAGGATACCATCGGCGTCCCCAGTGAAATTTCCTCTCTCGTCAACAGCGCCACGGAGGCGAAAATTGGGATTTTAAACAACGTCTTCTGTCGTTCACGTGGGTGTTATTCGAGCCCGAGTGACCCAAATATCGCGCGAAACGGCACGCCGAGGATTTAAAATACGCGCACGAGTCGTCTTTCGACTATTTTAAAACGCTTTCGATAATCGTATCGCCGGTTTTATTTCTTTTTTTATCTTCTTTATCGAACAATGGACGGACACTTGTCCCGTTGGATATTTTAATCACTGCCGTGAGATTTACCGAGTGTGCTGACAACAAGTGTGAAAATACAAAATTAAGAAAACAATTTCCTAAAAACGTACCTCGATTCGCGCCGTGTGCGTCGTTCCTCGTACGAAAGAACGCGCTTTGGTTATTGCGACAAATTACAAAATCCATCATGCCGCGATACAAACGCAACGACCATTATCAGTATTGTACGAGAAAACGTACGACGCTCTCGTTATTTTTCATAACGAGTGGATAAACGTCTCTATACATCTATACATTATATATATATATCTATATATAAATCTATAGATATAGAGTCTGGGCGTATACACGTTCCCTTTTCGCGGGCGGTCGTGACCCCGTTTCCTCGATGACCGACACTCGAGCCCGGCGCCATTAGTAGAAGAGAGCTAGAAGCTATACACGCGCGCACACACACACACAGGAGTTCAACCTCGCTCTCTCACAGAGCCGCGTCTCGTCGTTAGAAAAAAAAGGAAAATATTGGCGTCTCTTCGAAAAATTTTTTTTTCACAATTTTATTATTATTTTTCTCTTCATTTCTTCGACCCACGAGAAAATATGTTTTTCGCAAAAGTGAATAAAATGACGAACGAGTATCGAACCGCCGGTGTCAATTCCTGACGCGTTCGTACACGTTCCAAAGTAAACAAACGCTAATAATCGCGACAAAAAAAAAAACAAAAAAAGTAACGATACAAACAAAACAAAATAAACACAAATTTTTCGAACCTACCGGGCATGCGACCTCGACACGTGCTCAAGGACCTCGTTTTCGCGTTTCGAAAACGCGAGCGTTTGAAGATTGTTTCTCAACGTGGATTATAAAACAAAAACAACAACAAAACCAAATCAACGATTGATTAATAATTCGTGCAATCAGCTCTTGTGATTTTGGTGAAAGTGATCGTAGTTGCATTATTATCATCATCATCATTATTATTATTATTATTATTATTATTATTATTATTATTATTTTCTTCCTCGTTCGATAATTCGAACGAATTCATCGTTTCGCAATCACGATCAGTGAATAAAACGAGCTGTGCGCGTGTGTCCGTGTCTCTGTGTGTCTCTGTATGAGATAAAAATCGTTAAGGACGATAAAAGTGGAGTCCGAAATTGAGGTTAGGGCGGAGACGTGGAGGGGTAGGGAAAAAGTGTCGCAGCATCGGGACGTGATACGGGACGGGTCACGTGACGACGAGGTAATGATGCTGCAGACCGTGCCGAGGGTGCCGATGGCGGGTGTTAAACGAAGGTGGGGGGGGAGGATCGGTGCCCTTCAAGAATCGAGTCCCGAGGTCACGAGCAGCGGTGTATTGTCACCGCCGCCACATTTTCATAACGATCCTGGCGGCGGCAGCGGCGCTATGCGTAACGACGACCTACAACTCTGGGATCTCGATCTTCATCGTGGTTTGCAGAATAATAATCATCCGAACGGCGATCACGCCGCGACGTTATTGAACACCGGCGAATCCGCCTCCCCGACCCCTACCACCATCGAAGGTAGGGGACGATACGAATTTCATTTTTTTTCCAAGGAATTTCTTCTTTTTTTTCTTTATGATAAAAAAAAATGAAATTTTGAAAATTTTTTATTTTTTAATTTTTGAGGGAATTTTAATCGAAGAGTAAAATCGATGGAATAAAAACACGACGAGATTTGAATTTCTTTGACGTCGAGGCAAAATTCCATAGTGTACTGGAGAAAATTCGAAAAAGGGAAAATAAATAGTCGAAGGTCGTTCGAAGATCGATCGATAAATAAAAATCGGATAAACTTTGAGAGATTTGATCTTTTTTTTTCGAGGTTGCGAGGAGGGTGGGAAAGATTCTTCTTTTATTGTTCGACCCCCGTTGCCACATTCCTCGTCTCGATATCAAAACAACTTTTCGTTATCGAGATTCTTCGTTATTATTGTTATTATTATTATTGTTATTTTCTTACCGTACTTTGATCATTCCGCGCGATGACTATTAATTTTACGATCGGCGGGGGAGTACGTGGAAGGATTGTTGAACACGTAAGAGCAGATTGAGATTCGCGATTCCTCGATTGAGTCATCGTTGCGCACAACGAGAGAGAGAAAGAGAGAAAAAGCTCGAGCGAAACTCAAGCTCTCCCCCCTGAGTATCGCCACGAGTCGGTCACGTTCATTGAAACGTTCCACAATCGAAACATTAAGCAATGTGATTGACCGCGACGATGACGGTGTTTTTCCTCGAAACGAAAAAAAAAGAGCAACAAAAATGAAAAAAAAAAAAAAAAAACGAGATACATGAAATCTCTCGCAAATTCTTCGCTATCTTCGCAATATCAATTGAACTTTCGTTCGATCCGCTGTACACGCTTCGCGCCAATGACGGAATAATACGTATCGTGGTCTTCGTTAAACCATTAATTAGGCTCGAAAACATCTCGAGAAAAGAATATTTCATCACGAATCGTTCACGTTCTACGTTCGATATATTCGATATATATTCGACCATAGAACGTGAACGATTCGTGAACGATAAAATATATTTATATATATTTAAAAAAACATTCTCGAAGCCATCGAAGCTCTCGCTGATAATAAACAAATCTCACTCGTTCGACGAGCGCTAAACACGAAAGAACGAGATCTCCGCGAGTAATTAATAATTGTTATTAAACAAGAAGAATAATTGAAAAACAAATTAACAAAATTATGTAATCAAATTTACCGTAAAAATCGATCGATTAATCGTTTATCATAATATCGATTAAAATCATTCGACCATTTTATAACTTGATAACGCGAATAAAAAATATTAACTACATTTTCCCTTCGAGCTCGTCTCCTTCTTCCTGCCATCGTATTTTCATCAATTCTACAATTTTAATTGTCGTTCCCTCTCGACGAGCGTAACGCGCGTTTCCATCTCTTTTCTACATTGCCTCTCGGTACGTTTATATATATTCTTCGGCTTTCGTAAAACGAGGCATCCGAGGTTCGTCATGCGGTTCGAGCGACTCACGCATCGAGAGAACGAGAGAGAGAGAGAGAGAGAGAAAGAAACTCGTCGAGTCTCTCGGAGACGCGAGGCTATAATAGAGCTCAGAGAGTTTTAATGGGAGTAGTAGCACGATCTCAGTTACACCACAGGCGTGTAGCGTCGGTAGCCTCTTCGACGTTCTTTTATTTCTCGTCGTCTTGACGTTCTCCCGCGGGTATCGCGAATTTTTTCTTTTTTTTTTCTTCTTCTTCTTCCTCTCTCTCTCTCTCTCTTTCTCTCTTTTTTCTTCCTCTCTTCGTCTCCTCTTTGCCTCGCTCTTCTCTCCTCGCTGTCGAGCACGGAGGCGAGCGCGCGTAATCAGCGTTCTCGGTACTTGGCCCTGACCTTGACTGCGAGAACTCGCGCTATGGAAGGCGCTCTCTCTCTCTCTCTCTCTTTTTCTCTCTCTCAATTGTAATCGTGAGTCGGCGCGAGCGCAAAGATCTCGGCGCTTGTTTCATTCCTGCCCCTCCCCTTCCTTCTCTCATTTCGCTATATTCGCTTGAAACACATATCTATACATATAAACTATATATTCATATGTTTATATATATAGATGACATTATCTCGCTGTTTCACTCGAAAGAATTCCTCGCGGTAAAGACCTTTTACACAAAAAAAAAATCAATTAGCGAATGTATCAACGAGCACGAAAAAAAGAATATATATATTATGTATAAGAATATAAGGATGAACGAGAGAAAATTCTCGTAGGAGCAGAGAAAACATTGAAAATAAAGAACTGCCGAGCGAAAACGTACTATATGCGCGCGTTGTGTTACGCGATCGAGGCTGCTGACCCACGCATTTTTTTTGCCGGCCCCACTGCGCTATCGCTCTTCTCATTCCTCTTCTCCCTCCCTCGAACTCCTATCCCTCCTTTTTTCTCGTTTCTCATACCTCGTATCTATATTTACATACACAATGGCCCGTTCTTTTATTACATCGCTGCATTCGCCTCGGTTGCAAAAATATACGGCGTGTCTTACGAGTCGTTTCTTTTTTTGTTTTTTTTTTTTTTTTTTTTTTATTCCTTACATTTTGTGCCGTCTCTGACAAAAATCGTCCGTGTATTTTTCATTCCTTCGAGACGAGCCGAGCCCGAGGTCACGTCGATAAATTTCGTTTGAACGACGTTAAAACGTTCGTGTATATACGTGTCTTTATGGACAATGAGAGTGAGGGAAGAGGGAGGGGGAAAGAGAGAGAGAGAGAGAGTCGTAATATTCCACCGCACACGGAGCGCCCCAATTATCGACTCGTTATTAATTAACCGCTCTTCAACGTCGATACTTACTACCATCTCGTTCGCTATACGTGAATATAATGATCCTTGAAAATCATCCTCGAATATTTCTCGCTCGCGCACTCCTTCTATTCACCTCGGGCATATATTTCTCCATCGATTCCTTATCTCATATATTAGCGAGTTGGTATTAA
Source organism: Netelia virgata (assembly GCA_951802705.1). NCBI lineage: Eukaryota > Metazoa > Arthropoda > Insecta > Hymenoptera > Ichneumonidae > Netelia > Netelia virgata. The sequence goes on from OX637868.1 coordinate 4,000,588, forward strand.
TTCTTAAATGTTTTTTTTGATCCTTTTACTCCTTTTATCCACTTTTTATCTCCCTCTGATCCGAATTACTCGGCCATTTTCTACCTCGTTTAATATATCAATATATATATATATTTTTTTTTAAATAAATCTACTCTTTATTTATAATGTATATTAGTATTATTTATAATTTATCGTAAATAGAAAGGTGAAATAATGTCACTACGTAACGCGTTTACGAGGCCGGTAGTAACGTCTACCCTGCATCGACCTTTATTGCCTCTCTCTCTCTCTCTCTCTTTCTCTCTTTCTCATCTCGGAGAGATTTCATTGCATACCTGACGTCCGTGTGTTGCGCTCCAAACGAGAAACATCTCGGTCGCTCGAGAAGAGCAACATCGCTTTGCACGAACACGGGGGGGACAAAGCGCGTGCGCATGCGCACACACACACACACGTCCCACGCGACGTGACTTTCGTTTTTTCGAAACCGGACCGAGACGCGCAGTTGTTGGCGCGCATGCGCGCGCACACACGACCGCGACAACGCGATATATCAGGGACGTGCATCTCGCGTCCTCGTCTTCCTACGATCTCCATATAACGTATATGGCTCGCTTAACCGCACTCGTGACCGTATATCCCCTCGATGCATTGTTATTACGTATACGAGATACGTATACAACGATCGACGGTGAAATGCAACGGTGTATATTATTATTATTTTTATTATTATTATTATTATTATTACACCTCGCTCTCCATAGTCGAGCTGCAACGCGAGTGGTGACTTTATTATTCTCAGGTCTATGGCATGCGATAATGTGTGTCAGCGTTCTCCTCCCGCCCCCCTTCGCACCTGTTGCAAATTTTTCACGTAACGAGAAGGATGATATGACCTTGAAAATTTATATATATTGTCAGAAATTTCTTATACAATTTTTATATATATATATATATATATTGTCGACTATACAATAATTATATAAATATATCTCGTAATACGAGAAGAAAGGTAAGAAATACGTTGAAATTTCATGAAATATCGTTATGTAAATTTCCCATCGAATGATTCGTCGACGATAAAACGAGGTGATTTTTTTTCGTTTTCTTTTTCAATGATTTTTCATAGATTTTTGCGAAATTTGTGCATTTATAAGCGCGAGAGCGAGCCGTGGTGAAGCTTCGAAATGCAGGGAAAGGATTAATCACAATTGCCATCTGACGCGAGGATATTTATGGCTAACATGGGGCAAGCGTTTATCTATATATATATATATATATATATATATACGCTTAACGTGTAGCCGAGTACACGGTGCATCGAGCACGACGATAGAAGTGTCGAAAATAAAAAAGAAATAAACATTATTTTCTTGCCCACTTGTCGTCTATTCCTAGTCTCTCGACTCGGTCTCCAATTTATCGTCCGATAACGAACCACCCGTAGAACAACAAAACTGTAAAAAACACATAAGCGTGAAATAAAATCCGGGAAACCACCAAACAAATATTATCATTTCTATTAATAACCTTTTCTGTTTTATTTTTTATTTTTATTTTTTTTTAGTAAAACTTTGCCTCTTTTTTCCACACCGTATAATTATTAAAAATATATTGTTTATCTTTGAACTGAATTAATTTAAATACATTCGTATCCCCTCGAACTATATATTCGTCTCGTTTCGCTTCTCGAACGAAAATCCTTGAAGTCGGAATACTTCGATCGAGAAAAAAGAACGAAAAAATCGCTTCGAGAATCTCTGGACAGAAAAAAAATAAAAAATAAAAAAGAAGAAAAATAAAAAATACACACAAGTCAAGGCTTTCAGTCACAAAATGGAGTTTTCGTCGGCAATTATCCACGAGCCATGAATACAAATCCGTTCTTGTATCGCTCATCGATCCTTCTTTCCAAGAAGGTCGGGGAAAGGGTGGAGAGGGAGAGAGAAAGAGAGAAGACCGACTCTTGCGTTATTCTCGAGCCCTTTGTTGTTTACTTTGAAACGAAATCAATCTCCTTTCGCCACTATAAATTACGGTCTCGAGGACGCTCGTGCTCGTTCCCTCTCTTCATCAAGTATTTCAGTCTATATATAAACGCGCGGGTATCCCGCGAGTCCTTGCTCTCGCCAACGATCGAGACACGGAGAGAGAGAGAGAGAGAGAGAGAGAGAGAGAGAGAGAGAGAGAGAGAGAGAGAGAGAGAGAGAGAGAGAGAGAGAGAGAGAGAAATGCCACTGAATCTTCGAGTGTCCTCCCGGGTTACAGATTAATGTCTTCTTTTTATATAATTACGTTTTTTTTTGTTTTTTTCTGTTTTTGTTTTTAAACTTGTTAAAAAACAAATATTCGACGAGGGACCGTGACGCATCTCGTTCGTTTCTTTCTCCTTCAACTCTAACCTCCCCCGGGTATGCATCAATAACTCGATGCAGTACGACTGGAGTATCGTCGTCGTACCGCATTGAAGAAAGACGAAAATGAAAAAAAAAAGGGAGAATAACAAATTAATCTTCGAAGGCACGAGAGCGCTATCGTTTTCTTTTTTTTTTATTTTTTATACTCTTCTCCCCGCAACGAGCGTGACGAGTCGAGTCAAAGTAAATGCCAGAAGAATATTCATGATGAAAATATGTCGAAGTCGAAGGAGGTAAGAAAAAAATTAAAAAAGAAATAAAAGTATATGGTAGAGCTACGTGAATGTATAAGCGCATAGAAAAATATACGAATCGTTTGAGTTCGTGAAGAGAGAGAGAGAAAAAAAAGTATCGCTCGACGAATTCTCTCTCGACTCGCACGAATCGTATATAACTTATATATATATATATATGTGCATTTAAAAATATGACTCAATCGCGGTCGTCGAGAACGAGTCGATGGCTTCACCGTCTCTCGTTCTCGTCCGACTCGCGAGCGAACGAGAACAAAAAAAAATAAAAATAAATTGAAAAAAAGAAAGAAGAATAATTTTCGCCTCGTTCGATTTCCACAGACAGGACCGTTTTATATTTTCCGTTTGCCGCAGGCGACTCTTATCGAACGCTAATCTACATTCGTTAATTGTTTGCACAGATATTGACGACCGCGAGTGCATTGAGCTCGACACAATGTGCGTATGTGTGTGTTTTTTATATCGCATTGCCATTGCTTATCCATATATGTATAATATATATATATATATATATGTCTGTAATAAACAGTGTGTGTCAATGACATACCTATATCGACTGGATGAAATATTGTGCAAGAATTGTGTGTCGAATGTATCGTATCTACGTCGTATACGCATCGACACATGCATTACAAAAAAAAATACGTCAGCACGAGAGAGAGAGAGAGAGAGAGAGAGAGGCATCGCGATGCAGAAATGTGCGCAGCTCTCTTTCGGTCTCTCGGCAAAGCGGCTCGCTCCGTTAACAGGAGTTGATTGAACCGTCTCTCGAGGTCCCTCTCGTCCAAGGTCTCTCTCTCTCTCTCTCTTTCTCTCTCGTCTCTTTGGCATCCTCGCTCGTGGTTTTCTCGCGCTTGACTTTATTTTCCTTCGCGCGTTTTTTTTCTCTCTCTTTCTATTATTTTTTTTTCTTTTTCTCGTTTCGCTGATCGTGCACAATTTTTGCAATTGACTCGAGCTAACGACAGACAGCTTGATATTGGTCAACGACGACGGCGACAGCGTCGTCGCGTTTCACGGAAATAAATAAGTAACCGTGAAATTGGTCGAAAGAGCAAACTCGTCGTTTCTTTTTGTTACTGTTGACACGAGGAATTTGCTTCGAACGTCGTTGCTGCGATTACAATTTATTTCTTTTTATTATCGCGATGATTAATAATAATGTACGGATTATTACGATCGTTAATTGTGTAATTGTTAACCGAGAACTTGAAAAAGTATAGAGAAAATGAACCCTAACGCATAAATCTCAATTCGAGAAGTCGATCTTATCGTTCTTGCTAATTTTCTCGAGTCACGTGCCCAAACGATTAGATGAAAAGTGTGCTATATATATATATATATACAGATGTATAGAGAGAGACACGATTTTACATTGGAGTGACCATCCTTCGTCCGAGATATAAGAATAGTCGTGAATACGAACATGACGAACCTCGGAACTCGATTAACCAGCAGGTTTTTATATCTATCTATCTCTCTATCTCTCTCTATCTATATATATATGTATATATATAAACTGTCCTATATTATACGATACTCTTATGACCCAGAGTAAGCGTTTTCCACATATCTCGAGAGAACTCGCGCAGTTAATAAAGGAATAATCTGCAATCAGTGCTCGAGCTATAAATCACGTCGACGTTATTATACGTATAGCTTTTGGTATGAAACGTGGTACTATTACGAATCTACATATATATGTGTGTGTATATTTCTAGAGTGCATTTTCATTTAAACGTCGACACATGGCAGGTCCATTTGCCGCGAGACGCGGTATTCGCGAGTCTCGTTCGCGTTCGATAAAATGATGGCGAACGAATTCGAAGCCGGGAAATATCGAAACGTTGCTCGGTCGTTCTTATCGAATTTATCGAAATTTTGTTTTACGGTTGAACAAACCACGTGTGTCGAATCGAATCAAGTACGTTTTTTTTTTCGTCGTTTTTCTATTTGAATTATAAAAAAGAAATCGTTACGATTACATATTTGATTTATTAATATTATAAGCTCGTAAATCAAAGTGCGAAAATCGTGTCGATAAAAAAAAAGATGAGAAAGAAAAAAAATTCTCGACTCGCTATGCGAAGCCACGGGAGGGGAACTTTGGACTGCGTCGACTTTGCTCGCAAAGGCACTCTGCAGTTTCTCCGCTCATTTCAGGTGTGAATAACCTAGCATCGATAATTACCAGATAAACACGAGAGTACCGTAAGGTCAGTTCTCTCTCTTTCTCCCGCGCTACCCCCCTTTCCTGCACCCGTGGAAAACCCTCGACGCATAGCGTGTAAGTCACTTCGCACAATCACGTAGAATATTTTCTTTCTTCTCTCTCGACCGCAGCCCCGTGATATTCGTACAAAACGCTAATTCTTCGAAGTGAGAATCGTTCGAAAATTAATTTACAAACAAATTCCGCATAATTTATTACCGACGATAAATATTTTCGAAAAAAAATAAAATAATAATAATAATAAATGAATAATAAACAACTTTTTGATTATTTGTCTCGTTAGATTTTTTCTTTTCATTATTATTATTATTATTATTATTATCATCGTTATGAATCTTTTATGAATAAAATATAACCCTACGTAAATGAAACGCCTATCGTTGAAAAATACTGTGTTTAAATAGAAATATATATTTTGGTCGGGCCACCGGAGGTTCGGAGTAAATAAAGCACAAACCGTCGCCCGTATAACAAACGAGGTATATTGCCCGAGACACACTTTCGTATCGTACAGCTCTCGATGTCTTGCGATTGTTCCAGCTACGAGCAACGTATCTCACCATCTCTTTTCTACTCTCTACTTATCTCTCTCCCTATCTCTCTCTCTCGTTCTCGTACTCGTAGACGTATATATTTCTCTGTTGGTACTGCCGTAAGCACGATGATGATGTGGGCTTACAGTGTGACAGACGAGAGAGCTCGTGTAGGCTAGAGACACAATCGAAAGGCCGCGCGCGTTATGGCACGTGTGTCTATACATATATATATATATTTATTTATTTGTATCTGTCTCTCTCTCTCTCTCTATATATATATATATATATATATATATATATATATATATATATATATATATATATATATATATATATATATATATATATATATATATATATATATATATATATAGAGAGAGAGAGAGAGAGAATAAACGTATAGTCGTCATTTAAGTAGGCCATCGAGTTCTCCTCTATTCACGTTCCGGACTCTCGATCGTTGGGCTCTCTCTCGTCTCGAAGCTCCGGATGAGTACCAAGAGTATCCGGGCAATAGAAGAGGGGAGGGACCAGATCCGTGATCGGTACCAGTCGTGACATTCTCCACGCCTTCTCACCGCTCATCGTCAACCTCCTTCGATGTTATCCCACTTGTTCGGGTTTTTTGGACGCGAACCGTTAGTCGCTCGTTTACTCAGCAATTTTTACGAACCCTCGACCAAAGTCGTTATTTCATGTTCTTTTTTTGTTCTTTCGTTTGTTATACGTATAATATAAAAATAATTACGATAGGTAACGATGTTGATAAAACAAGATCGGTTTATTTGTTTATCGTAAACATAATTATTTAGTATACTTTCGAGTTCTTTTAAACGTGTTTTTTTTTCAATCTCCTTCGCGTATGAAAAACTGTCTAAGAATAAATATTTTTATTCGACATTTCCGAGAAAATTCGTGGTGTTTAATCGAATTATAAAAGCAATTTTCGATATGACGAATAATTCGATTAAAGAAAAAATGACCTTTCTTCTTTTTTTTTAATCCAACTTTCGTAACTGTTCAGTTATTGGACTTCGACACGTTCTTTTCCCCGATCTTCTCTCTCTCTCTCTCTCTCTCACTCAGTAAACTCGTACAGTCACGTTTATTTCGTATTCTCGCTCTCTCTCACCTGGTCCTCCTTTTTCGGGAACTTCTCTCGAGGTGGAGTGAGACAGAGACGGAGAGATCCGCCCCCCACCCCACCCCCGTGCCTTCTTCGATGACGTACGCAAGCGCGCCTCCTCGTTTTCGTCCAGTCGAGTGTGTTCACCGAACGAACAACGACCGAGAGGGTGGGGGGCAGACAAGGTGGCGGTGGAGGGGGGAACAGCGGCACTCCCCCTGCCACCAGCAGAGAGAGGTCAGTAGGTCACTCTCACTCACGGAGGGAGAACCGCATTTACGAAGCGCACACATGACTACTCTGTGTGGCCGCGCACAAGTGGAGGGGGGGAGACGTTTCTCTCTCTCTCGAGCTCTCTCGAGCTCTCTCTCTCTCGAGCTCTTACTCGTTCGCTTCCCTCGGTTGACAAGCGATTCTATTCCACGAACAGGTGGTGTTGTAAGAGGAATTGAAAGGTGTACGGAGATGGGAAATGATATTTCTAGCTACAACTATCGATAATGTGTGATTCGATGCACGATCGTGTCGAAAGACTTAACGAATTTCTACCAAAAAGATGATGTTCATTAGCTCATTAATTTTACGCTTTAATTGTACTCGAATTAACGAACCAGTTTGATTAAACTCGTTCATTATTTTTCTTTCTTTTTTATCTTATCGGGTTTTTAAGATTTACCTTTCTATTCGATGGAAAAATGTTTCGATACGAAAATATTAACGTAGAATTATCGTGGATTCTAATATTAGTTTCGCAAACAATAAACGATAAGCTTTTTAATAACTCGACTCGTCTTTTCCGACGTTATTGGATAAGAAAAAAGAGTACAGTGTAATCGTTGTTCGCGAGTGTCGCGTGTGTTCTACATAACGATGTACATTTATAGAGCGATACAGAGAGAGAGAAAGAGAAAGAGAGAGAGAGAGAGCGTAGAAGAGATGTCGTAGGAACACAAGCAGCGTTCTAGATAATGGTTAACACAGGGCTTGTACCTCGGGGTTAACAGTCACGCATAGTCTATAATAAACGCAATATAACTGTCAAGAGCCCGCGATTGGATAATCCACACCACCGACGACTCGCTCGAGCAACCGTACAACCGGAGAATTATACCTACTATATATATATATATACATATACGTATACGTATATTATAGAGGCACACTCGTAGTTTGCTCTGAATCACTGCTCGTGCAGATTATTAAAATGAGGGCCAAATTTTTTTTACTTTTTATTCCCCCCACCCTCCTTGACGCGCTCTCGTCATATTTTTGCTGCTTTCATTGTCGTACATGTCGTGGCCACTTCATAGATCTCTCTCTCTCTATATATATATATATATATTTGTATGTGTAGGTATAGTCGGTCGCACTCTCGTAATCGTTTTACGAGAAACCCAGCAGACAGAAGTGGGTCATCGTCGAACGAGCCCGCGCGCCCGTGCGTTCAATGAACGAACGTCGAGACTACGAGAGAAAGAGGGAGGGAGGGAGAGAGAGAGAGAGAGAGAGAGAGAGAGAGAGAGAGAGAGAGAGAGAGAGAGAGAGAGAGAGAGAGAGAGAGAGAGCTCGTACAGTGCGGGCGAGCACGACGATGTCCTATACATAAAAACGCTTTTCGTTCTCTTTCGACACCCCCCCCCCCTCTCCTTATCCTCTCAGCTATGCCCTCATCCACAGCTGATACGATATTTTCATTCTTTTTTTTTATCGCCCGTATATGGCGAAAAACCTATTAACTTTCGGCACTTACATATCGAAAAATAAAAAATAAAAAAAGGAAAAAAAAAGGCGTAAGAAATTTTTCATCCGGAAAAAGATCGTTTCGAATTTTAGAAATTTTTCGGATCAGATTCGTAGATGAAAGGTGTCTCTCGTGAACGGAAATTATTATTATCGTTTGTATGAAATTCGTGGCGATGCCTGAAGTCTCACCTATCTCAAAAATAGATAATGCGATAATACAAAAATAACGATAAGAAGCGACCTAGAGAAAGAGTATCGATGATAAATTCTTAATTATGTTTTGATTTTTTCGGGACGAATCGAAGGAAAAGTGAAAAAGTTTAATGTACCGAGTACGTCCGATTTCTCGGATAATATTTCTCTCTCTCTCTCTCTCTCTCTTTCTCTCTCTCTCTCTCCGGTTGATTCGCGTTTCTTACGCGCGCCGTCGTACATCGATATATATATATGCATGTTGGTCGTGGTCGTGTGGCCACAATGTCACGCTTACTGGGTCAGAATGAACCCGGCGGAGTACTCGAGCCAGCGATACGACCAGCCGGGTCCTAGTCTCGGCTCTGCGGCTAACAGCTGACCACCGAACGCCGTTCTCAATATTCCGTTGACGGAACGACGACGTCCTCCCGGAAGCTGAGCAATTGCCACGATGAGAAACAGGACCCGCGATGGCTAACGTGATAATAATAATAATGACGAAACGAGAAAGAGAGAGAGAGAGAGAGAGCGAGAGAGGGGGAAATAAAAACGTCATCGATGAGTCGATGAAATTTTTAACTCGCGACAGTCGAGGAATTACAGCTGCTTCTTCAAACTCTTCCACCTTTCTCCCCACCACGACGACTATCCTGACTTCCAAATTCGACAATGCTCGTCGAGACCGAACGATTTCGTAAGCGTGAGCAATATATATATATATATATAGGTTTTTTTATTGTATATAAAAAGCAACTTCAGCAGACGTCGTAAATGGGGTCGGCTCGTCGCATCGTCGTCACACACGTTTCGAAATCGAAGTGAAAAGAAACACCGATCGAGAATTTTTAGAACCCTCATCTTTTCCGTAACGCGTTCTCCCCGTCTCTTCCCTCGCGTCCCGGTGAAATATTCGAAGGATAATTTTTTTTTTTATTGATTTTTTTTCTCTCGTGTCCCAGAAAAGTAAATACGCACGTCGATATATTTGTGCTCGATTTGTAACGTTTACGTTGCTCACACGTGTTCGAAACTTTTTACGATTCTACGACACTAGTCGAGTCTCCTCGAAGTTATTGGAATTTTTTGCCTCGGAGGTGCGGTCATTGGCCATCGTTTCGATCAATTTTACAATCTAATTATTATATTTCTTTTTGTATTATTTTCGTAAACAATAGTTTCACATTTTTCTAAAATTGTTTCATAATTTTTGCTTTTATTTCGAAACTTATGTTGCAAATTCGTGTCGATCTTTCGATAAAAGTGCCAATCACCGTGCGTGATGAATATCGCGGAGAATTAACCGTGCACACCTTGTACACGCAACGATCATCATCGCTCGTTCGTTCAGCCTGATCGCATATGCACACGTGCATCGCACGCCCACTAAAGGTCACGAGAACCAAGAGAGAGAGAGAGAGAGACAGAGACAGAAAGAGAGAGAGAGACAGATAGAAGTAATTGCGTATTCCTCGGCCTATGGAAAAGAATATGCAATCGTTTTCGCTCTTTCTAATGCATCTATTAAACCCGGTTGCATCGATCCATTCTAAAAGATCCCTCGCACACGGCGAGTCTCGAATGTGAATCACGTCGGGCTGTGTGAGTCGCGCAACGTACGCGGCAATGCGCAACCTCGATTCTGGCAACATTCTTTTTTTTTCATCTTTGTTTTTTTTTTGCTCTCGACGAAAGCCCCACCTACATGTCGTAACGGACGAACACGCGAGAAGAAAGAATAAAATTCTCAATCGCGTCGATGACTCAAAAATTACTCGATCGATTTAATTTAAAAAAAAAACATCAATTTTTATCGATTAACAAAAATTCACAAATTACAACCAATCTTTAAAATTCTAACAAAAATCTTCGAATGAAAAACAAAAAAGTAATTAGCAAAAAAAAATCATCCGAGTCGGACAAAGTAGACCGAAGAATGAAGAATCGAACGATAGAAATGAAAAACAGTGATGATGAGAAATAAAGAATGAACGAGGTGAAGTAGAGAGTTGTATTAGATTCCAGCGGGCGTAAGTACAACACAGTCCGGCCAGCGAGCAGTCCGCAACCTATAAGTCACTCCGGCAACCGAGTGTGGTGAGAGGAGATGGTGCTCGTTGAAAATATATCTATGTATAAAAACTATAGTACAATATATATATATATTGTACTATAGTTTAAAAACAAGCTCTTTTCTCATCCGTGGTCTATGTACTACACATAGCATATATATATATATTGTGAGATACATGGAGCACAAGAGACCGAGACGCTGAGCGTTGCGCGCTGGCGGGCAAGGCCAGGGCTGACTGGTAATTTTCTTGCGCAACGGATATATAGTATCTCGAACGAGAAGCATAGATAGACTCTCTCGTTGTAATGCCTTGCTGGGTTCGCTCGCCCTCGGTTACCATGCCTGCGTATCCACTCACTATCCGACTCTATATAACATATATATATATGTTTCACTTATATACATGTCCTCTATCGAAAGAATATTGTGCATATATATATATATATAATGTGTGTATGTAATAAGAACATACAGTGTTTTGTGTTGTCTTTTATAGTGCATCTGTATCGAATGAGTCAGCTCTCGTAAAGAGATCGTAAAACTTACAACGACTCATTGTCGCCCTCTTGTCTCTCGGAGTATAACGCACGGATTTTTTTCCCCCCGATAAGTTTTTTATCGTCGAGGGGAAACGAAGCAAACAAAAAATCATAATTTTCTATAAAAATCTTATTCTATTTTATGATGGTTTATTTCATTGATTTTTTTTTAAACGTTAATCGACGATTTTCATCGATTGGAATAATGGTTCTTGTTGTTGTTTTTTTTTCTGCTCGCGAGGGGTAACGACTTGAAAACGTATGAATAATTTCATTTTTCCTTCGTTTCGTTACGGCACGAATATTTGCATCGTACGTACTTAAACTCGTTCGAGATTTTCGCGCGACACCTCGATGTTGACGTAAGAAACTCGTTAACGACGAAGACGTGTTCTGTACGTGTATTTCGCGAGAACTTTTCGTCGTCGAGCGAAGTAAACGTAGGTACTAGCCGAGACGGGGACAAAAATATATTTATCACTCACCGGATGTATCACACTCTTACCGTCTCTCTATACACCTCTCTCTCTCTCTCTCTCTCTCTCTGCGTGTGTCTTTGTGTGTGTGTCTCTCTCTCTTAGACCACCTCTTGCGTCTCCCTCTTCATGTCTTTTGCCGAGAGCTAAAACTCGTCTCTCTTTACGCGTTTACCGTAATTCGTAGAACCGATGAGAAATCCGATTATCGTACACGTGAATAAGAAATAAAAGAAGGTAAGTGTGAGAGAGGGGGGAGAGAGAATGAAGAAGAAGAAGAAGAAGAAAAAAAGAAACATTTTGCATAACAGTCTCGATTCTGTTCTCGCGAGTCTGGAACGACCGGGGGGAAATCCCTGAAACGACTGAATCGCCCGCTGCTGCTGACTTTTCTCTCTCTCTTTCTCTCTCTCTCCCTCTCTCTCGCAACAACAACAGAATAATTTACCGTTGCGTTTTATCGCTTTTTTTTCAACATCTTGTTCGACCTAACTAAAAAAAATATATTTTCTTTTCTTTTTCGAATATTAATTATACTGGAAATATTGCAACAATTATTTTTTACTTTCGTTATAATTTCGTTTATAAACAAAACAAACGCATTTCGAGCATTTGTGTTTCGTGTACGAGTCCGTGTAATCGCATTTTACACTCGAGACCTACATAGAGAGACTTCGATGCCAGAAAATCTGCAAGAGCGACGAGGCGAGCGCAGTATAAATTTCACTGGAAAACATGGCAGCCCTCGAATCGCAACAATCCCTTCGCCCCTAAAGCGACGCGAATGTCTCTTAACGTAAATGCAACAAATTAATATCGCAAACTTCTAAACACCAATAAAATATTTTTCAAAGTAGATAATCTTTCCAACCAACACCCTCGTTTTCTCATAAATAAAAAACACATAACGAATAAATCTCCCTCGGCAAGTTTCTTCCATTGGCCCGTTTTAGAGATCTCTTTCACCCACGAAGAGTCAGCGCGTCGTTCTCTCGCGAACGAGTTATACTTGGCGTTCTTCCTCTTGCCGAGAGTCGAGGCTACGTGAAAAAAAGAAAAAGATAATAAAAAAAATAAAAATAAAAAGAACACGTACGAATCACGAGGGAAGGTACGAAAGGTGGAGTAGGAGGACGAAGACGAAGCGACTCGAAGAAGAGGAGAAGCGGGAGATGAGATTTTATGGCCAAAAGAAGTAGTGGAGGCGCGGAAACGATAGAGAGGGAGACAGAGAGAGAGCGAGTGAGTAGAGAGAGAGAGAGAGAGAGGGTGAGACAGAGAGAGGGTGAAAGAGAGAGAGAGATGGTGAGAGAATCGTGAACGGCGAAAGAAGCGAGGCACGAAGAGGCTCGGTGGGGCATTTGCAACCTGAGGGAAGGAGGGAAAGCGCGGGGTATATATGCAAGCCAGAGTCAAGGCCGCTCACTGCTCCGGCGAGTGTACGAGGATATCTACTAACCAACACGGAAACCCTCGCCGTCCTCGACTCTTTCTCGTCTTCCTTCGGTTTGCCTTCTTTCGTTTGTTGCTGCTGCTGCTGTTGCTGCTGCTGTTGCAACACGCCATCATTCGCGAACCTCCTCGGGCTTTTAGTTCTCAACGTACACATACACACACATACATACACATACATATATCTATACATATTAAAATATAAAGCTGTAAGTTGTTCTCCGCATATTTTCAGCTCTGCCCACCACAATCTGCGGGCATGCATATTTATTTCCTCATAAACTCGGCTAAATGGCACAGTAATTGGCCCTTAATTAAGAAAAATCCGATTGTACTATATATATGTATATAAATATATTTATGTATATAAATATATGTATGTATATATTTATATATGTATGTATATATATATATGTGTGTGTGTATATTAGATCGAGACAAGGAAAGAGAGAGAGAGAGAGAGAGAGAGAGAGAGAGAGAGAGAGATGGAAAGAAAGAGAGAGGAATAATTGGCATCTCCGCGATAAAAGGGAACGACGAAACGAATCTACCGTGGAATTAACATTCTTAATTTCCGTACATAACGCCTGACGTCCTCGAGGATGCAATTTAATTCATTCCATTAAAGCCAATTGTTTCCTTTTTTTTTCTTCTCTCGCTCTCTCTCTCTCTCTTTTTTCAAGTCTAATCCATAAAAATGATACGATTTCGCTGAGTCATCGGTTCATTTCGATCTTGACCTTTGTATCCAAGATTCTTTCTCCTTTTTCTTTTGTTTTTTTTTTTCTTTTTAGTAAATTAGTTTTTCAAATTAAACGACCCGGCACTTTTTTTTCTCCTCGATCGACTCGATTCGTACTTCTTGAAATATCCCGGCCGGCTCTCTCGATCGGTCGAAAAACAAAAAACAACAGAAATCGACACAACGATTGGCCACCTGCCGGCATGGAGCGAAAAATACAGTCGTTGGCATAGGTTCGTCTCTCTCCTTGACGAAGACCCTGCCAATCACTATCCCGGCTGGCCAATGACTGTGCTCGTTATTCCACACTTCTTTGCAGGAACTCTCTCTCTCTCTCTCTCTCTCTCTTCCCCCCCCCCCCTCACCCCTCTCTCGACTCCTTGAGAGACTCTAAGGAACGGGAGAACGAAGAGTCGAGCAGTTTTGTCGCGGTTTCTTACCACACACACTCACACACGAAAACATACACACACGCACACACACTTTTCTATATAGATATATATTTATACACACAGAGTATGCAGTGGATCTTTGCCGTGAGCGTCCGAGCTCCGGTAGTTATATTCACCGCGGCGAAAACATTCGCCCCGATGAAACACTGAGACACTGACCAAGCGAGAATGGTTGAGCGTGTTGCCTGGTCACTCGGTGATGCGAGATCGCCTTCTCTCCCGCTCTACTCTCTTGCATCGACTCGCGTGCATGTGCCTCTTTCGGTTGCTATCCTATATTTATATATATATATGTATATATATATATATATAGGATGTAGCCAGCATTGCAGTAGCGTTTGGTAACAGCAACATCAGCACACGTTGAGCATCTTCTCTGGTCAGGAGCGCATTTGCTCTCGGATGCTTTTACCTCTCCTCCGGGCCTCTTTGTCTCCCTCGTCCTATTTATCTCTCTTAAGCCTCTCTTCTCTCGCGTTCCTTTCCACCTTTCTTTCACTACCTCGCGCCTGAAATTTTTGCCAACTATCGTAAAAATCCATCGACAAGTTTTTATCTCGGCGACATTTCTCATTTTTAAAATTACTCGTTTTTGCAATTATTATTATTTTTCTTGTTGTTATTATTATTATTATTATTATTATTATTATTATCGAGGGCTCGAATCTTTTATTTTTCGCACGAAAACGAAACGCGGCGCTCGTACGTGACGAAGCCGCGTATCGGGTCAAAAACTGGGTCTGACTTTCACCGAAGTTATTCGAATGTTTCCGAAAGTTATACGGTATATATATATATATTGGAGTTGGTTCGCGGTGTCGCGGGCGTTGCGTTTTGCCCGGGCATGAAAACGCGCGGTTGCGTCACGATGGCGCGCGAGACAGAGAGAGACAACCAGCGCATGAATAAAATTGTTTTTTTTTGGTTTTTTTTCCGGCAGGGTGTATATCGCTCCGAGGGAACGAAAGTGGAATGTCCATCGGTGTAGAGAAGGCCCGCGAAAGCCTTATACGATCGAACGTAAAATCGTTGTCGAACATTTTTCTCGAAATTTTTTTTTTTTTATTTTCAATGTTTTTGTTGTATTTTTCTGCAAATTTGTTCGTAGATTCGTTTCATTATCGTTACGTCGAGTGTCTAATCGATTTCGTCGAAGCGCGCTAGATCGATCGCGAAAACATTGGAAAAGAAGAAAATCGAACGAAATGGCGAAACGTAGCTTCGTATGACCGATCGAGAAATCGATGAAAAATCGTATCGCGTCGAGGTATCGAGTCCTCAACCTATATAAATAAATCTCGCGACGAATCGAGTTTCCACGTGGACGATTCTTTCTCCTCTCGAACACAGATTTCCCACCTCGATATATTACAAAAACCGGTTGTCTTAAGATCCGCACGATCTCCTCAATCCGTCTCTCTCTCTCTTTCTCTCTCTCTCGCTCTCTCTCTCTCCTCCCGTCTTAGAAATTAGGTTGCTCAATATCAAGGTCGTGCTTTATCAGAAACGACAACAACGATCGATCATATCGATAATATCGATCCCTCGTTTTCATCATTCGTCAAAGTCTCATTGCGATTCTCATTAATCACTACCACTTAGGGGAGAGAGGGACAATGGCAGGTAGCGCAAAAAAAAAAGTACTTAGAAACGCTCGACGTGTTTCGAAATAACCCAAATGCCTTCCTTAAACGTCGTTCGTGTCACAAATATAGCGGCGACGATCACAAACATATTTCGCGTCCTCCCGTTATAAAAAAAATATTTTTCTCACAATCAAAGTGAGTATCTAAAGTTTTCTTATTTAATTGTTTTTCGAGTTCATTCGGTAGCTTGGTTCGTGTATTTTGGTTTGAAAGTATAAAAAATAGGTTACAATATAATTTGTTTATATTATTATGTTCAATTGAAAATGCTTCCCTTCGGGGTAATGGGAACCAGACGGATTCCCCTTGTATCGAGTCCACGGCCATTAAACAAGAGGCCCACGAAGACTACCAAAACTAAACGACATTCAGAAATCCCGACCGGTATTCCCATGAAAGATGTTTTTGAAGGAAAAAACAAACAGAAGAGACGAGACAATAAAGAAAACAAAGAACATTTACGCGTTAAAAAAGCTACATTTGGCTTGATTATATATTCGTTAGTTTATCATACGTTAAACATATTCATATTAAACAGTTCATGTTTACTATTACTAATAGCGACTTAAAAAGTTATTAAACTTATCAACTTTAAAGTACTGACTGATTTTTTAAATTTAATTTTTCTCTACCATAAACAATTATTAGTAACTTTCTATTTCATAAAAATGAAAGTTTATTCACCAAAAGACTGATTAATAGTAAAATCAATAAATTACCTTTTTTTTCAACGTTTCCTTACGCGACTCCAATTCCCCCATTTTCCCCTACCCCTTATTCTCAAAATTCTTCATATTGCTAATTTTCATGCGCGCATGCGCCTGTACTAAGCTACGAACTACACACTCGCCATTCATTATAATACCTACTTCGATCCATAAATCTCGCAACCTGTTACAAGCCTGGCGTTGCAACTTGTCTCTGAGACACCTACGCGCTCCCCCCCCTCCCTACCTCCCTCTTACACACTGTACTCCGGTTCTCAATTTCTCCGTGTCTCTCGTGTCCTCAGTATTCTCGTACCGAGCGTCTAACAACAAACGCCCAACTCTATCCCCCTCCCACTATCTTCTTCCCTCAGGCACTTCCCCCCCACTATCGTCCTCACCACCCACCTCTCGAATCCGACCGTTCTGCTATTCACCCTGGTGCGTTACATGATCGTGAATATTAATTTCACCGAGCACGTTAATAATAGTAATTGCATCGTGAGGTTGCTCGAGGAGAGAGAGAGAGAGAGAGAGAGAGAGAGAGAGAGACGTTCAGGGGTTCGTGCGAAATGGAGAATTGCACGCAAGATGTGCGCCGCGCCCGCTCGTCGCACCAACCACTAGAGGCACCGCCGTGAGATCTTCTGTGCGCGACCCTGACTCGAGTATATACGTACCTATATTTATACGTTAGAAATATATATATGTGTGTATATTGCAGAGAAACGCACAATGGCGTCCTTGAACGTTACCAGTGCCTGTTGAACAGCAAGTTGCACGTAATGTCACATGCCAACCCCCCTCATCCTCTTCTTATTCTTCTTCCTCTCCTCCGACTGTACCTCGAGCCTATGATAATAAAGTTAATTGTCGGATTTTACGTACACGAGGGTCGTTGAACCTTCGTTACCAAGAATACTCGTCGTTCTCGCTAATGAAGAATTAAATCCGTTGATTAAACCTTCGTACGATAAGATTATAATTTTTGATCGTCTTCGATTGATATTTTTCTTATTAGATATATAAGTGTAATTCGTAAATGAGAATTTTCGAAGCGAGGAGTTTAATGGTGTGAAAGTTACAATTTTTCTTTTATACGCTTAAACCGGAAGTTGACATTGCGTCGAAGATTCGAACCGGTCGTACCGGGTCCTCGAGACTTTTCGCGCGACCTCGTCGAGTTTCGACGGGATGAAAAATCGCGCGGTCAGGGGGAATTTAGAGGAGGGGGAGGTCTGGGTCGAGACGAGAAAAAATGAGAACGCTTAATTGGGCAAGTCACGACGAGGGGGTCGAGCGACGATAAAACCGGAAGTAGCTCGGTGGACTGAAAACTGGTCGTTACCTTTCTTTCTTTTTTTTTTCGTCGTTCCCCAATTTTCTCGAGTGGTGGCAAGGCGTATATAGAGTTCTCGCTTTCAACCGTCGAAGACCCCGCGCGAACCAGTCTCCCCCTCTCTGATTTTTGTGTGATACGAAACTACGTAAAGAGTCAAAGGACGGTGAAAGATGAAAAAGGGAAAAAAATTAATAAATAAAAGAAATAATAAACGTAAAAAGAAAACAAGGCTCCTCGATGATACCGGGACAAGTTAAAGGCCCGAGGAGAGATTGAGAAACACTGCTCGTGCACGTTCCTAGCGGCATACACGAGAAGAAGAGTGGGGGGAGGGCGATATTTTACTGTAAGAAATTCACGTCTCGACTCGAAGAAGCTCGCGACCCACACGAGCGTGTAGAATATATCAACTCGTACATATGGCCCGTTCCACTTTGAGTCGAAGCAATTTTTCCGACACTTCCAAAAAATGTCATCATATTTTCCCGTTATCCAGTAACGCGTCAAAGTTCCAGGAATTTTGTTATAATTTTTACGTCCATTCGTAGCCGACTTACAATATTTTGTTGTCTTTTTTTTTGTCTTTATCGCGGTAAAGGACAATAAAAAAAATTATTACTCGGAAACGGATGTATGAAAAAATTTATGAAAAATTCAAGGAAGTTATCTTGGGTGGTAGGGACACGATGATAAATTATGGAAAAGATCCGAGATGGTTGAGAAAAATGAGCGACTCGAATGAGAACGCCCCGTATACTATACGTATAGAGTATGCTTGCTATATATAGGTAGACCGTCTCTACCTATATCGCTACCCAGCGGCCGCTCGAGAGCGCCGGACCGTCAGGTCTCGTACTTTCACCGACCGTGACTTCTACACGTTCCACTCGACGGAGTTTCCACACTGAGAGAAAAAGGAAGAGAGAGAGAGAGAGAGAGAGAAAGATAAAAGAGGGTAATGAAGACACGTGACGATGTTGCCACGTAGGTTAGTGGAACCCCGGGTATATGCCTTTGAGATATGCCTTTTGCCGAGTGCGAACGAAAGGAACGAAGCAATAATATGCACGATAACAAGCAAAAATGTCGACGTCTTAATTTCCTAGCGATTTACATTTGTCAAAGTTCTAGACAAGATGTAATTCTCCTCGACTTTTCTTTTCCTTGGCCCATTAATTCGAGAGCGAAAGAAATTTTTCAAAGCATTAATAAAACACTAATTAATCATTTTATGAAAAAAAAAACAAAATCACAAATTGAATATAAAATAAATTTTTGTTATAAAAAAAATGTCACTTTATCAATAATTTAATTTTCGTTTTTCGTTTCGTCGTGATTTCAGGAAGGGACGATCTGTCGCCGCCAAGCTCGCTGAACGGCTACAGCGCCGACAGTTGCGATGCGAAAAAGAAGAAAGGCCCGACGCCGAGGCAACAGGAGGAGCTGTGCCTCGTGTGCGGCGATCGTGCCTCGGGCTATCACTACAACGCCCTTACGTGCGAGGGTTGCAAGGGTTTCTTCAGGCGAAGTATAACCAAGAATGCAGTTTATCAATGCAAATACGGCAACAATTGCGACATCGACATGTACATGAGGCGCAAGTGTCAAGAATGTCGATTGAAAAAGTGTCTGACCGTCGGTATGAGACCCGAGTGCGTCGTGCCCGAGTACCAATGTGCGGTCAAGCGCAAGGAGAAGAAGGCCCAGAAGGTAGGGGTAAGGATATATCGATTGCAATTATTTATTTTTAATTTTGTATTCGTAAGAAAGAGAAGAAAAAAAAACAATAAATTTTCATTAAGAAAAAAAAAAAGAAAAGATTTTTCATAAAATTTCATCCGACGATGAATTTTTAATTTAATTTTTCGTTGTTTTTATTTTTTCTAGGAGAAAGACAAACCGAATAGTACAACGATGAACGGCTCGCCGGGTAGCATAAGCGGGATCGCCCCCGATCAGATGGGCGTCAAGATGGAACCCGCGGAGGCCGAATGCCTCTCTATGTCGGGCAGTAGTAGCGCCGGTACGACACCGGGTTCACACAATGGCGTTAAGCCGGTCAGTCCCGAACAGGAAGAGCTCATACACAGGCTCGTTTATTATCAGAACGAGTACGAGCAGCCCAGTGAAGACGACATTAAGAGGATTACCGTGAGTTTACGAAAATTCACTTGTTTGTTTTGTATATTTTTCTTGACGTAGATAAATTATTTATTTAATTTCTTTTTTTTTAATAAAATTAATCGAATAAAATGTATGTCTGTCTGCTGTTATAGAATCAACCGACGGAAGGAGAAGATCCGAGCGACATAAGATTTAGGCATATAACCGAAATAACGATATTGACGGTGCAGCTTATAGTCGAATTTGCCAAGAGGTTACCGGGCTTCGACAAGCTACTGAGAGAAGATCAGATAGCTCTGTTGAAGGCGTGCTCGAGCGAGGTAATGATGCTGAGAATGGCGAGAAAGTACGACGTACAAACGGACAGTATCGTATTCGCCAACAATCAGCCTTACACGCGAGACAGTTACAGTCTCGCCGGTATGGGAGAAACGATCGAGGATCTTTTGCACTTTTGTCGACACATGTACAACATGAAGGTCAACAATGCCGAGTACGCACTTCTCACGGCCATCGTTATTTTCTCAGGTAAGCATCGACCATAATCTCATTCCCTCGTTGTCCTCGTCATATTTCTTTTCTTTGTTCTCGAAAAAAGTAGAATAGTCTAGTTTTGTTTGTTTTGTTTTTTTATTCAAGAAATAAAATCTCCTCGTTTTAATTTATTTGTGATTTTTTGTTTATTCCACCGTCTCGATAATTTCTTGATCTTACGATAATTAATGAATCTCGTTTAATTTGTTTGTTTTCGGAACGACAAAAAAATATACACAACAGAGAGGCCAAATCTATTGGAAGCGTGGAAAGTCGAGAAGATACAGGAGATATATCTCGAAGCGTTGAAAGCATACGTGGACAATCGACGGAAGCCCCGTTCGGGCACCGTATTCGCTAAACTCTTGTCCGTACTTACGGAGCTAAGAACGCTCGGCAATCAGAATAGCGAAATGTGCTTCAGCCTGAAGCTCAAGAACAAGAAGCTACCTCCCTTCCTCGCCGAGATCTGGGACGTGATGCCCTAGTTTTCTTTCATCGCCAGTCAAGAGGACGAGGAATAAGGAAGAAGAAGAAGAAAACAAACAAGTTTAAAAAAAAAAGAAAACAAAAAGTAATAATAAAAAAAATAACGCCGCTGCGCACCGCCGGTCGTTGTGAGGGGGGACTAAGAAAATTTGTGGTCTCGCACGAGTCTCGCGTCGACCAGTTATCGTCGACGCCTCGTAAACGACGACGATTGATATACGAAGTAAAAAAAAAACGAAGCAAAACAAAAAAAGAAGAAAATGAAGAAGAAGAAGAAGAAAAATATGTCGAGGAGATGACGGCGTGTGTGACTTTTGTACTAGTGCACCACTATGCCACTGCCGTTTCCGCATCGCAGGTGATTACAATCGTGATTCTTTTTTATTCGAAACGAAACGAAAAATACAAAACAAAACAAAGAAAAAATTTTAAAATATAAAAAATACAAAGTGACGCTCGCGCAAAAAGCCTCGAGATAAATAAACAAACAAAAAAAATACGAAAGTTCGCGCGCACCAAGAGGACTGAAAACGGTCGAATTTGACGAGGCTCGTAGAGTTCGCACACACGCGTGAAGAAAAAAATTTAAAAACAAAAACAGAACCCTAAAAAAATAAAAAGCTAAATAAAATTAAAATAAATGATAAAACACAAATTTAAGGAACAAAAGAAAGAAGATAAACAAAAAAAAACAAAAAACAAGACATAGTGAAAACGATCGGACGTGAAAGGCAGTGGCGAGGCACCCAGGCTGTGATACGTAGAGACAGTACAGAGACTATATAAGGAACTACCTACACTTATATATTACTATATCTCCTACCCGGCTACCCCCGATATCGATATATATATCTATATATACATCCGTATATATATATATATACATACATATACATATGTGTGTGTGTCTATATATACATATATAGATATATCTATCAGTATATACATATATATAAATATGTATATGTAAATGTAATGTAAATGTATAGATCATAACGTTTGAGAGTTTAGAATGCGGAAGGAAAGCGAGAATGTGAGAGAGTGAACGAGGATGGTAAGCGAGAAGGGAAGAGCGATAGAGAGAGAGAGAGAAAAGAAGAAGAAGAAGAAGAAGAAGAATTTAGAGAGAAAGAAAACTTATTAAATAGGTCGAAAGAGGAGAATGTTTTTTTAAAAAATTGTTTTTTTTTTCAACGACGAGAAAGGGGAAAAGAACTTTTACGACAGAGAGCGATGGAGAGAGAGAGAGAGAGGTGGGTTGATGACGAAAGGGGGTTTAGAAAATGAAAGAAAAATTGGGCACCGGAGGGGCGAGGAGTAAAGCGCACTGTTGAGCAGTGGCAAATCCGAAACGAGACGAAACGAGAGCGCGAATTACGATATACATAATTGATACGATAGAGTCTATATCACACACATAGCATAATAATATATTGCCAGCATATGTACGTTGTTTATACGAGAAAGATCGACGAGCTAAGCGAAAGGAAGGGGGGCTAAGTAACAAAACGTGAAATTTTTTGGTGATAAGGAAATGAGAGCGAAAAAACAAGACCGCGCTAACGAGGCTCGCGTGTGTTGTGCATGAGTGAGAAAATAATGAAAGAAGCGTGCGAGGGAGCAAAGAAGGGGAAGGGGAGGGGGGAGGGGGGATAATTGTCGAGATACGCAATGGTAATAAAAGAATCGAGGAGTAAAATGCAACGTGTGGAGAAAGAGGAACGAGGGGAATTAAGGAATGAATAGAAAGAAGAAAAAAAAGATGAAAAGAAAAATACCGTAGTAGAACGTAGAAATTATAAATTAAAGTAAGCGAGGCTAGAAGGCAGAGTAGGTCTTAGTCAGTCAAGCTAGGCTAGGTGACCGAGTCAAGTGCAAAGCCCTGTGCCTTCAGCAGCGGACATCGGCTCACCGACAAACGAATATATGGAATTTAACCGTCCGTTTTAATTTTTTAATAAACGAAAAAGAAGCAAAAAAAAAGAAGAAAAAATAGAACGAAAATAACGAAACGTACACATGAATAATGAAAACAAAAAAGTAATGAGAGAAGAAACGAAAAACACGATGAATAAAAACAAACGTAAGACGAAGAAGAAGAACGAGGAAAAACAAAAGAAACACGAGGATAGAGAGAAACGAAAGCTTATGGGGGAAATTAAAGAAATCAACAAAAAAGTCGTAAAAATATTGTAAATCTGAGAGAGGTTCGTTAGATTAAAGGGACGAGGAGGAGGAGGAGGAGGACAAGGAGAAGGAGAAGGAGAAAGTGAAAAGAAGTTATTAGGGTTGAAAGGATCGGAAATGGCGGCGAGAAGCGAGGATATTTACGGCAGGGAAATTTAACGTGGAAGATGCGAAAGGGCAATGGGGGAAACGTATCGCGAAAAGTCACGAATTGTACGAGAGAGAAAGAAAAAATATATATATATATACATGTAAATACGCATGTATATATATATATTTCAAAAATCTGTATCCGCGCGTGAGTGTGTGTATGTGTGCGTGGATGTGCGCGCGTGCTTTTCCGACCTGCATACTACGATTTGAGGGAGGGGTTTGTTGTTGATTTTTTTGTTTTTTTTTTCGTAAAATCGACGAATGACAAAGTTTCGTAAACGAGTGAGAATAACGTTAGTTTATCGAGGCAAGAGGAAGTAATACTCATAATCCTCCTCGTCTTCGTTCGCGGGGAGCCGTAAGCATAATATTCTAGCGTTAAAAAGAAATGAAAAACGATTGAAACAAACATAAAGAAGAAGAAAAAAAAACAAACAATAACAGTCAAACGAAACATTGAGAAACAAAAAAGAAACTTGCCGAGCCGAAGACGAATCGTGCTCGATCGACGACGCCCTCGAGGCCCGCGGTTTGTTCGAGCAAAAAACGAAGGAATCTTGTGAGAAAAACGAAAAATATATTCATCCGACGTAAAAAAGACACTTACATGCAAAAATACACACGCACGGATACAGAAAGGACAGAGAGACACGAGTGAGTAAAAGAGAGGGGAAAGAAGGGAAATGAGCGAGAGAGCGCGGTGAAAAAAGAAAAAACAGAATTGAACACGTACACACTAAGGATTCTCGATGTTGTAACACTGTAAACTCTCTATGCTATTAACTGATTGTAAACGCAGTTGTATTTTTCCGTAGTAATTTTACCAGAACGCGATTAAATACGTCATAAATTCGTGTAACGTGTTTAAGAAAAAGCAACGAGAGACAGGATGGAAGGAGAAAGAAAAGGAAAAAAAAGAGAGAAAAGAAATATAACGAAGTAAAAGTACATTTTATCGTTGGAAATACGCGAGTTCGACAGAAAGGAAAAATAAAGAAAGAGAGAGAGCTAGAGAGAGAAAAAAAGATCACGAAACACAATCGATAAACGGAGAGAAAGAAAATATTTGCGAAACGAAACAAAAAGTAAAAAAAAAAAAAAACAGAACGCAAACGCATGCACGTTTTTTCGTATAATATTAGACTTACATGTCGTGTTTAATGAATAAGTGGCATGTCGTTTTACATGAAACAAAGAAAAAAAGGAAAAATAATAAGGGAAAAGAGAATTTTAAAAAATGTAACTTTTCCAAGCATCACCAAAAGTCACCCTGAGGCCGATCTCGACCGCGGGATCTCGGAGTTTCCAAGTCATGTTCGATACAAAAGTAATGAGAGAATAAGCGACGAGAATAATACGAAAAAAATCTTTAAATAAGAGAAGAAACAACAACAAAAATGCCCCCGCGTTGCTCGTGACGAGCAGGGATCGGTATTTTGCACATTCGTTTTCTATTTTTTTTCTTGCTTTCTTTTTTCTTAACCTGCCGCGTTGTTTATCGGCATCAGAGTGATTTATAAATATATATGTGTATATATATATATCGTTAAAGAAGAAAAAAAACATAACACGTACGGTATATATACATATATACGTTGTTCAGGGTGACGCGCGCAATACTCCACCACGATAGCCAACTGGAGAAATTATTAAACTAAAGAGAAAATGAAAAACCAAAAAAACAAAAAACAAAAAAAACTACGTAACGCCGCAAGGCAGACACTGCCACACCGCAGAGTGAACGCGAGAACACCACGTTGACGCTGTCGAAATAGCGATTAAAAAGAAAACCGAACGAAATATTAAACGACATTCAAAGAAAAAAAAAAAAAGGAGAACAAAACAAGCAAACGAATCGACGGAACGAAATCGAAAGAAAGCAAGAAGATAATGAAACTCGAGGAAGAAAAATAAAAGACAAGAATAACAATAAGTACCAACAACAATACATGACGAAATAAATTACGCGAAATATCGACATCGTTTATAACGCGTATCTCAATAATTTCATCGATTTAAAATCATTTCGTGATTTGTTCGTACGAAAAAAGACAACAAAAAAATGATAATATCGAGATAGAATATAACATCGGATCTGTCGTACACACACACACACACAAATACAAATACAGTAACGCGCGTAACCCGCAGCACCTCTATTTCGGAAAATAAAAATAAAAACACACCGCGTACACATTTTTGCCACCTCCACGACAAACGACAAGAGAAATAGAGAGAGAGGAGCTCAATGAAAAGAAAAAGTGATCGAAAGAGAGAATAATCGACGAAACAAATATTGACAAAAAAAAAACGAAATAACTAACATGACATTCGCGACGATATCATTGCCTAGCTCCAAAAACTCGCTCAGAGAAGGAAAAAAAGCTTAAAAAAAAACAAAAAAGAACAACCGCGAGGTTAAACGTCTCATTAGAGACTTCGTAAATTTTAAGCACTTTGCTCGTACAAGACGACGAGAAGATAACAAAAAAAAAAACAAAAAAAAACACGCCGCGTTCGACTTAACTCTATAGGCCACGTGTGAATGAGCACTTTTGTGAATGCGACGATCGAATGTTTACGAATTCGAGGATAATCGCGCGAGGCTCGATTTACATTATTCTTTTTCTTTTTCTTTTTAATTTCTCCCAAACTTTTACCATCGCGTACGAAAACAAAAAAAATCGCGTAACGGAAAAAACGGACGGTGGGTCGCAATTCTTAATCGTTATTTTTTAATTTCGTTTTTATTTTTTCATATCGAACCCCCTACCCGTTTTTTTTCTACCAACTTTTTATGTTTTTTCTCTCGCGATCGATATTCCGCGTTATCTTACCTTCCGAAACCCAGCCTTGTGTTCTCCATACACATCTTCTCAAAAAAAAAAAAAACACACACATACATGACACAATTTTCGTTTTTTCTCACGCACGCGCTCGTTCGTATTTACAAAGGCAAAAAAGAAAAACCAAAAAAAAGCGAAGAGATGAAATAACATTGCAATTCTACGATCACTGCCAAAGGCGTTACTGTTGACGTCGGTTTCGTTGTCTTAGGTGTTGTCGTTTTCGGCCTCGCGGGCGCGTCACGGATTTCAATATATATATATGTATACATACATACATACATACATATATATATATATATGTGTGTATATTCGCGGAATAGCGTGTGTGGGTGATTGTTCATGATACTGCCAAGCGTAGAGTCAAGTCTCTGTGTTTAAAACAAGATTTAAGAAAACAAAAAATACAAAAAAGAAAAAAAAAATAACAAACAAACTTATAATACTCTGTTTGCCCGCGCGCGCTCTTCTTAACTTCGACAGAGAGAAAGAAAGAGAGAGATATAGAAAGAGAAATAGAAAGAAAAAAAAACGAGAAGAAAAAAAAAGTAAAGAGAAGAAAGAAAACGCGTACACGCAATTTTCGTCTGCCTGCCTGTCCTGACCGTGTCCGTCGGGCGTCTGTCTGTCCGCCTCTGTTCGAGAAAGCATATTTTAGTGTTGTTGTTGTTTTTGTTTTTTTCCTCTCTTTTTTTGTTTCGTTTCGTTCGATGAAACGGGAGATAAAAATTCGACGCTCCATCAACGATTCGCCATTTTTTAACGCGTACACGAAATAATAATTAATAATTAATAATTAATGATAATTCGACCCGCCCTCCTCGATTTCCGCGAACGAAGACGCGAAACGAACGATTTATACGACTTACACCCCCCTCGTGTTTATCGTCATTGTCTAATTCTCCTTTTTTCGACCCTTCGGTACAAGCGACGTCCATCGAATTTCTTTTCTCACAAACAGACGAACACACGTAAATCCAGATTTTGACTCACTAACGAAACACGAGTGACACACATACACACGAGAGTAACACGGTGAAGAGGAAGGAAGGAAGGAAGAAAAAAATAAAAACACGCGATCGCAACTCGTTTGGAAGAAAACGTGCGCTTTATCGCGCGATACGATTCGTCCGTGATTAAATCTTATTGATTAATTGTATTAAATTGAATTAAAAAAAAAACAAAATTAGCTAAATTGGCAAATGGGGGTAAACGTAATGTGAGTGTAGTGCCCGTGGCAGCTCGATTAGCAATCGATATTTGAGAAATCGAAACAACAATCCAAAGATCATCCGGGGTCCGTCTCTACACGCCCGGATAAATCTCGTGGTACGGACGTTAGAAAGAGATGAAAAGAAAAAGAGAGAGAGAGAAGGGAACGTAGGAAGCGAAAGAAAATTTATCGAAACAAAAAAGACATAGCGAAATAAAAAAGGAAAGAAAATAAATTTATTAATCGCGGAGATATTTCGACGTGGGAAAATTAAGAATTGGTGCTTTGGAATATATTAGACTGAATTTATTGTTGTACGTTTTTAAAAACAAAAAAGAAATTTAGAGAAAAAGGTATGAGATGGGAGATGGAGGAGAGAGAGAGACGTAGAAAGAGAGAGAAAAAGTGATTAGGCAAGAAATTAAAAAAAAAAAAAACGTTGGGAGTTTATTCCCACGATAATTGGCAAGCATTATTTATATTTGGAAAAAAACGTTTTTTATATACGCGCTAGATAAATAAAAAAAAGAAAAACACGTTCGTAAGAAAAAAAATCGTACACGTTTCGTACATTCGCAGAGACACATTGACCCACAAGCACACACACACACACACACAAAGAGACACAGACGCGTCCATAAGGTGAGAAAAACCTACGAAAATTTCGAATAGAAGTTTCGGTGAGGAAAGGGAGTCGCGCCCATTGCACTCGTCCAGTGTTTGCGTTTAAAAACAACAAACAAAAAAAAGAAGAAAAAACATAATAAAGACAACGAGCCATTCGAGAAGAAAATCGATTTGAGCGCGTTGTCTCGTTAACAAACAAAACAAAAAAATGAGAGAGAAAGAGAGAAAAGTCCTCTGAATAAAAAAAAAACATGGATAGAAAAAGAAAAAACAAAAACTGGCGAGATTAGCGTGTGTACATCAATATTATATTCTAACGATTATTAATGAATAATATACAATAATTTTAACGATTATAAAGGTCTTTAAGCGTAAGCGTTAAACGAATATGTGGACGAGATGACGAGACGAAATAGGAAAAACGATGAAAAAGAAAAAAATGAAAAAAAAAAAACAAAAAAAAACAAACACAAAAAATCCCAATTTAAGCAAGCGGAAGCTGCAATGTATTTCTCATTTGATAATTGATATGCGAACAGTCTCGAGCGGCGAGGCATAGACTGACTGAGTGGTATAGAGACACTCGTGCTGCACCGTACTGCTGTATAGTTTTTTTTTTTTTTTTTTTGTGTAATGTATTCACTACACGACTCCACTGCTCCCGTCGATCGCCTTTGGCAAAACGTTTGCACATCGAGAAAGGCTTCGCGCGAGATTTCGGTCGCCCGACCTTCTTTTCGCTCTCGAAAGTAAACACGCAAAACATAAATCAATTTTCTACGATATCTCTTTCCGTTGATCCTCGCGTCGACGAGTAAACAAAAAAAAAGAATCATTCGAAAAAAAAGAGCTAGGCGTAAAAATCTCGCGTGAATCGTGACGAGTTGTGTTTACTAATATTGTTCTTCTTTTTTTTTGTTTTTTAATACGTTCATTGTCTTACGAGTCATCTGGCTCGGCGGGAGCAGTGGTATGGCACGAATATCGAACTAAATACATGATTTACACCCGAGATTCGAGATAAGGTGGTATTAAAGTGGGACGAGGAATGAAAAAAAAATCGTTGTCATTATATATACGAGAAAAGAAACGAAAGAAACGGGTATACCGAATTGAAACTTGTGGTGGGAGCCCGATCAAACGTACGTGGGACGCGTGAGCTCGTCCTATCAACGATAACAAAAAAAAACAATGCGACAGAATGCGAAACGAAGAACATGAAAAATTGAAAGCGTATACGAGTACATTGAGTGTATCGATGAATAATGTGGTATGTGTGTTGTAACTAAAAAAAAATGGAAAAAACTTACCGGGATTCTCGAATTATCGAGGGGGACTGGTGGATGCGTGTGAGTGAAGAATGAGTGAGAAACGATAGAATCGGCATAATATCTGACACTGTGTAAATAGCGAGAACATAACCTGAAAAAGAGAGCGACGAAAGGGAGAGAAAGAAGAGTTGAATCGGAGATTAAAGCGGGTATATAACGAGATTCACATTTACGCGCAAGCTTTACTCGCCCTTGTTATTTATTATTCATTTATCGTTTCACAATAACAACGACGACAATGGTATAAAATTCAAGCCGACAATCAACACGTCAATATTAAACGGCGAGCAATGGCGTACTGATTGGTACGACGCTTGCGACGGTGGCCGCTGGAGCGGCGCCACGATGCAGACCGCGGCGTTCGCGCCACCGCCCGTCGCGAGAGCTGTTCCAACTAGCGCGCTACGACCGATCGAACCGCGTTTGTTTACGAACGAAAATTGTTTTACGGAACATCTTGTTTTTTTTCTCGTCGCCCGCAATGGTCGAGCGGTTGCCCCCCCCCCCCCCCCCCTGAAAACTCTTCTCATTCTTTTTCTCGTTCTCACCGGCTTCGTCTCTTCAACAATCAGGAGAAAGAGATATTGTAATCACAAAGAATGCGACGTAGGGAAGACCACGCGAGCATTGGGTATGTGTACATCTCTCAGCATCCATAAAAATTACCCTCTCCTCCACACCACACGAAAAACACACAATACACGCACACACACACACACGCATGATGAACAAGCAGGTGTTTCTAAAGAGAATGTTCCTATACATCGTAATGGTATAAATATTAAAAAAGAAAAAAAAGAACAGAGCTAAGAGTTAGACGTGTTTTACTCTAAATATTAACAAAACAAAAAAATAGCTTATATACAAAGTACGTGCATTAAAACACACATAAATATTTTTCTTACGCGCCGGCCGTCGCTCCTCACGAATTCTATTATATCCGAGTAGTATTGAAAAAAAAGATACACATACACACACACAAAAGCGAAAAATAAAACGTGACCAGTGTGTCGCGAGCTAAGGACACGACAAAAACTCACTCCTCGTTCGAGTTTATAGTTCGATCGATTTTACGAACGCATATATATGTATATAAAACACGCGACAATGGTCGTTCTCTCCGGTGCGTCAAGGTCGAATCGCCGCGTTCAGATTGAAAAAAACAGAGTGATATACTGATAAATATATATATATATATAGATATATTATTATATGTATATATATAAAACATATTATATATACTTGCATAATATATTTTCGAACGGTGAGAAATGCACTGGTCGAGGCACAGAGTACTTGGTCGTGAATTTAAAAAGAATAGTAGAAGAAAAGAAAATACAACACTGTGTATTCTGTGACGACTCGTAGCGACTGTGTACAGCGTTAAACGAAAAAAAAAAAAAAACACGGGTGATTCGACGTCGAGGGCCAAGAGAGAGAGGGACTCGTAGCTGTTTTGTCTCAAGTTATCTCTTTGGAAGCACCTTCGGTCGACGAAGGCTTGGAAAAGTAAACAACCAGCCTTAAACTCCATACCATTGTCCCTCGCCATTATTCTTGCAGATTATAAGAGGACAGAAAAAAGAAAACAGTAAACCTACTGACCCGTACACACACACATACACATATAACACGTACACGCACATCGTGGCAAGGAGAAAAGCGAGATCTAGTGAATCACGTTTGTTCGAAAAATCCGAATCGTAAAATAATTGTACATTATGTGTGAGAATCACGAGAAATTTTTTCGTCAACCGTTCCGTGTGTGGAGAAAAGTAACGACAAAAAATATATATAGGTATACCGTCAACCGCGCGAGAGAGGAATGAAAGGTATGGGAAAGGAATGACGATAGGGAAACGAAGAGGGGAAAAAGGAAAAGTAAATCCGCAAATATAACGATGTACAGGAGCAGAGAGTGGCTCTAGATGTATTATTACGATTAATAATATTAATGATGATTATGCATGATAATGTAAACATTGTTTTTAACGAACAATTTCGTTCTTTTTTTTAGTTGACACTTGTATTTAAGTGGCATAGTTGAGAGAGAGAGAGAGAGAGAGAAAGAGTGAGGAAGAATCCGAAGTTACTCTTCCTCGCTTTAGCGAGCTATCATTGAGAGTAATGCGATTAATTTTTATTGTTATTAATTAATTAATTAAATATTATATAATTATTATATTAATTAATCCTTATTGGACCGTGCAATATGTACAAATTTCGACTAAATTACCTTTTTATATGGATATTAAGTAGGCCCAACGTCGGCGTAAAAGAGAGAAAGAGAGAGAGAGAGAGAGAGAAATAAAGAGTACCCCCGTTAACGAGAGAGAGCGAGAGAGAAAGAAAGAGAGCGCGAGACGAGAGTATTGCGTTTAAAACAAGGTGAAAGCGAGCCCTCTGTCTGTTGTATATTATTTTTATTTCCACCTTTTTTACATAAAAACAAGCAAGATCGGCATTGACCATGCTATGTATGGATGATATGTTCCAATACTAGAGTAAATCTTTCAACAAATACATAACTGTTTTTTTTTCTTTCCAATTGTTCATCTCGTCTCATATCCCGCCGTTCCCGTTCAAAGGGCGGCCATCTTTGCGCATCGAGCTGCGCACTCGGGTCATCCTTACCCGAGTGTTCAGTAGTGTCACGAACACCGTCATGAAAGTTTATCGTTCGTGCCTGGTGAACTAAAAATTTCGTAACATTTGCTTCGAAAACATGACGCTGAAACCGAATCTTCGAAGCTCAAGAGAGAAAAATCGTCGACGGGATGAGGACATGGAATTGACACGTTAGTCGATCTTTTCAGATTCTTCCAACTTCGCAAGGTACGTGACTTTTCGATGGATATTACAAAGAACGCGATGCTCCACACTGTACGATACATTCAACTTTCGGTAACCCGTCGATGAGGATAATGTACTCCGATATCAACGTATTACGGATTTGTCGTCGAAGTTTTATGCAATTGATACAGCCAAACACCTTTCGCGGCCATAACCTCAAAATATCGTCGCAACTCGTTCGAATGTTTACACGTACCGGGCCACATTTCAGCCAATCTGGCGCCATATTTTTCCTCAATGCGCACGCGTATACCTACACACACACACACATACATACATATAGATATATATATATATGTATATTCTCCGATTCGATCTTTTTTTCTTATCTCGAAAAGATTTTCTAACGAGAACGAGAACGAGAATAACATCGATCACGAAATTTCACCGATAGGTATATTTGCAGCCATATATATATATGTAAGTACTGTATCGTGTCGACGATATGCGGACAAATAGAGTGACGAGCGCGAGACAGGCCTTTTTTTGTTTCTGATAAAAATAGAATTCACTTGGCCTCGGCCTCGGTCTGTCATGCAAACACGGAGGCACGAGAAGATTTGTTTCTTCCTCATTCCCAATATCGAATAGCCGATTACATCGGGATTTTATTTACGTGCTTTCTTTTTTCTTAGGGCAAGGCGAAGCATGAATTCATGATTCCAGGTCAAATACACAGGTACACTCAATCTTTCCACCCAACATTTCGTCAAAATCCTCACGAAGCACATTCACACTTTCAGCTGAGCTGCTTCCATTTTGTTTTTGTTTTTGTTTTTTTTCAAATCGCCTGCCATTTTGATTTTTGTTTTACTTATAAGAAACAAAATCATAACTCCATTCGCCTGCGTTAATTCCTTCGATCGTGGTTTCCAAAACTGTGATAAGTTTGCCATTATTACCTGAAACAAAAATATCGAGACATAATATTTTTTCTTTTTTTTTTAAGATTTTAAAGTTATCTTATTTTTTTATTTTTCCTTACCAGACGCTACACTTGTGCCTCGGATTCATCGGTGAGCCCAATGGGCAATTGTAGGCTCTTGCAAAGTCCTCGCTGTTCGATAATGGTCCCAATACTCGAACCTCACCAGGAGAATGAACGCTGCTGCGAATTTTCGTCAGGGCCTCCTCCTTCGTCATCGAACCGCACCATATCTGAGCGTAATTCAGGAAAAATAGCTGATCGTGCGTCAGATTGACTCCTGGTAGCAGAGGCTCCTCGCCATGTATCGATACCCATTTTTTGTACGCCTGGAAAAGGTTCAAAATGGTATTTTATTCATATCGACGAAAGTCTCGTCGTTTATTCCTCCAATTATTATTTTAATTCATGAAAATAGCGCCAGGACCTTGTTTTACATAGAATGATCCTCTATATTATTTTTTACAGAAGCACAAGTAAACGACGACTAACCCGAAAAGATTGCTTGAGGCCACCGTTATCGGCGATGTTCTCGCCCTGCGTCATTCGTCCATTGACGTAAAGATCGATCTCCTGAAGCTTGTATCGGGAATATTGCTCGATTATGCACTGGGCACGTTCACGAAACGCTCTTATCGTCGCGTTGTTCCACCATTGCATCATATTTCCATCTTTGTCGAATTGACGTCCTTTATCGTCGAAACCGTGAGTTATCTCGTGGCCTATGACCACACCTATCCCACCGTAATTCAGGGACTTTGGAAAATGCTGAGAGTAGAACAGTGGTTGTAGAATTCCCGCTGGAAAAACTATGGAGACAAATTAATTTTTTTATATATATCGTTCGTTGAATTTTCTTTCCCTGGGAAATTTATTCACCTATGTCGTTTTTATTAGGATTGTAAAAAGCATTGACGACCGCTGGCTCGGTCGACCATTTGTCCTTGTTCACGGGTTTTCGAAGTTTTTCCAAATTGTGATAGGCGTCGTATTTCAAAAGTGCCAGAATATTTTCCAAAAAATGATTCTCGGTGATGTTCAACTGGGCGGAAAATAATTTCTCGTTGAATTTTAATATTTAACCGAAATAATGCTGGAATTAATTTTTTTTTAATCTAATGAATTTACCATGACGTATTCCTTCGAGAGTTCAATCGGGTCTTTGAGAAATTCCGGATATCCGATTCTCTCGTTCATCGAGTCCGCCTTGTTCTTGGCCACCGCTCGAGTCTCGTCGTCCATCCAATGATTATCGGCGAGCAATTCGTTGAAAGCCTCCCTTATGGTATGAATCATTTGCAACGCAGTCTCCTAAATTCACAAAATTATATATCGACATTCTGAAAGATTTCGTTAATTCTTTAACTTTGCTTACCTTGCTCTCGTGATTGAAATGATCGCGAATGAATAACGCACCGACTGCCATCCCAAGCTTTTTATTCGTCCACTCGACGCACTGTGACCATCGATTTCTCTCGCTCAATATACCGAGCAAAATTTTTCTATACTCGACACGTCGTTGCTGATAATCGTCGATCATATGAGGCATCATAGACATGACAAATTGCCACAGAATATAATTGTGCAATGTTCTGGGGAAAACAAATATTCATCATAAAAATTCTTCCGATTATTGAAAAAAAAGAAATCAAATTATTTACCTTCGATCAGTTTTCTCAATTATACGACCCAACTGCACAAAATAGGGCATCGCGTAAGCGACGACTGGCTCGTTGCTCGTTATAGGCGGGGTCAGAAATTGATGAAGGTACATTCGCCAATTGAGCTGTGGTACTTCTCGTTGCAATTCGCTCAATGTTAATTTTCGATAGATAGCCGATGTATCGTGCCTGTCCGCTTCTGGTAAAGAGGCCTATAAAAATTGTTAAATATCCATTAGACGAATCGATACTTCACGTTGAAATTTAATTTTTCATCAGTGAATCACAAAATTGATTACATTGGCAAGTTGTTTCTCGAAACTGATAACACGATCGAGCTCCTCGGCCGCGGTTTTTGGATTTGCCCCGAGTAGAACGGAAACATCGGTCATGTAACGATGATAGGCTCGTAGTTCAGCCTCGCTGTTGTTCTTCAAATAATAGTCACGACTCGGCAAAGCCAGTTGCATTTGATCCAACTGTCGAAACACGATCGACGTTAATTCGCAACGACACGATTAATTAATCGCTCGATCGATCGACTAATCATTAATTAATTCAATTTTCTAGGATTTTCTTCGAGAATCGCTGGAAAAATTTCATTCGATCGACGATCGTTGGATTCGATCGTGACTTAATTAATTTCATGGTCGTAAAAAAGAAAGAAGAAAAAAAAACAACGTGTTGTTATTTCATTTTTAAAAAAGAAACCTTGGGTCGTTGACTAAGGTCTTACTTTGCCGGCGCACCTGGATGATGTTGGCCGAGGAATTCTTGTCGTCCGGGCCGACCCATTGAACGAGCAGAATACCCTCGTTGTACTCCCCCCGCAAACGACCGAGCAGAACCTCCACCGGATATCTCGGTGGTTTCCACGTTGCGCCTTCTACCGCTGGCCATCCGCCAAATTTTTTCAGCACTTCTCTCAACGGCGTGTCGCCGATTTTTCTTATCTGAGCTGAAGTAATCATATTTCGTCCGATTTCAATTATTTTTTCCCACCTTCATTACCATTTTTACCCCTGAATTTACTTTAAAATTTTTCTTTTTCCAACTCCATTTTTTTACTCTTGAATTATTTTAAATCACATTTATTTTTCCCATTCGTTTCAACCGATTTGTCGAAAATGTAAATCTTTTCGTACACAATTCTCGTAAGCGAGAAGAGAAGAAGATAAAATGGGTAAAGAAAAATAAAATGATTCTTCATCATTGTACCCACGGATGTCCATGCAAGATTTGTAAAACATCTTGGCTTTGAGCGTTGCGTCGTTGTCCTCGTTGTTCGGCGGTTCCTCGAGGACCTGTTTCAATATGACTTTGAGCTGATCGGAGAGAACCTCGAAAGTACTG
Source organism: Netelia virgata (assembly GCA_951802705.1). Lineage (NCBI taxonomy): Eukaryota > Metazoa > Arthropoda > Insecta > Hymenoptera > Ichneumonidae > Netelia > Netelia virgata. The sequence goes on from OX637868.1 coordinate 4,036,797, forward strand.
ATCGAGCTTCGATCCTCCGGTATAACGTGAATACGATTCCACGTGCCGCAAGCGTATTGAAAAAAATCGACGCAGGGGGCTGCCGTACGATCCATCGCCGACAATAAACTCGCAGCTACGAAAGAAAAAAAAGAAAGGAAACTTCGATATAAAAATTCTTTTCAAATCTTAAAAATTCTCAAAATTGTAAAAATCGCGATCTACGTTTTTATTTTAACGACGATCGAATCGTAAATCAAAACGCGAATAAAAAAAACGCTTTTATCTTAATTGCGATAAATTTTATTTCGCTTCGTCGGTTCAAGTACGAATTAATTGCATTTCGCTGAATATTTTCCAGAAAAGTCGTTCGTTATTGACTTAACGAGGCGGAGGTACCGAGCGCGTTATTAATATTTCTCTCGAGGATGGGGAAGTTGGTGAAATTAGCCGCTTCTACCGATGATTGCATTCGTCCTTCCTCTCGGTCTGTCGCTCGTACCACCGGAGTTCACAATGAAATTAGGCCGAAGGAAACGTGAATCTTAATAGTTAGGGGAATGTCTCTCTGGAACTTCGTAGCTCGACTATTTATCACCCTCGTTTATACCTACATCCTCCTCCTTCCCCATTTTTATTTTTTCATCAATAACGTCCTATTTTTCTCCACGAATAATTCACTTTTCGTCGGGTAGAAAAATATTCGCTCAATATTTTTTCCAACACTTTTCTTTTAATTAAATAATAGAAACAAAAATAATCGATAGAACTCGACGGACTTACCTGTTCTGGCGCACTCCTCAGTCATGCAAACCTTCGGTCCTGTGGAAAATGATTTGTTATTAATTTTAAAAAAATACTCATTTCGATAAACAACGATATAAAAATTACACAAAATTATTAAATCGAAATTTCGTTTTGTTTTTTTCAACAAATTATCAATTTTTCTTAAACATTTATTTTTGCCTGAATAAAATAATTATTGGTGAATTAACGTTACTTCGAATTAGAGAAAATATTCGAAACACAGCGTTTCTACAAATTGCTAATAATAACGTTTCTGCGGTGGTAATTATCGTTCTCATCTGGGACGATTAAGAATGGCATTGTTATACGATGTAACGAGGCGTCTAGACGAGAACGAACTAATTGTTCGACGCTTTCGTATTCAGCTTGCGCCTTAAACGTGTCAAGCGATACGAATAAAAGACTGTCTCATTTAAATTCCCTTTTAATTCGACACATACTCCCGCGTTACATAATTCAAATTCGCAGCTGACATTTCCATATCGAGAAACCATCGTACGAACCTCCTTTTATCCCCGACAAATTTAAAGATCCCTTTACAAGCCAAGTGTCGCACACCGGTCGATTACGAAAGCCTTCTGTTTATTTCTGTCGCGAGACAAATAGGGCGATAGCGCGTTTGTATCGTCGAAACCGGAGGGAAGAAACAACAAGTGGCTGGGCACGTGGACAATCCTGTGCAGCTCGCGAAACCCTCGTCGCCATTAAAACTTGCTCGATAATTTCTCTTCCGAAACATTTTTCCGAAAAACAATGAAAATAAAAAAGAAAACTCTTCCATCGAATCGATTTCCAATCGATAAGTTCAATTTTATTTTCAATTAAAAAATTCTATATTCTCTAGCTTGATCGTCAAACTTTATTACTATTTTTTCATAGCTCGAGATAAAAAAAAACGCGACTGTTTCGTATCGCGAGCTTCTCAAGAATTTCATTGACCAGAAGTGCGTGCTCTCGATAAGAAATAAAATTCGCAAAAGAGTCCTTCGATCACCGGATGCGACGGTGGGTAATGCACTTTTGCGCTATACTACCTGCGATACGATGATTCGTGAGGTAATAATCGTTGACCCGGTTAGCTCGCCTCGATATAAATATATATATATATATATATATATATATATATATATATATATCTATATAAAAACCTCTTCTCGTACAGTTTATTGCCTTAGCTATATATACACAGCTCATACTCGCGATCGACTCGAAAACCGAGAAGTTGATAGCCTCGACTCGGATAAAGTCTTCGCGAGAGACTCGAATGCAGAATTGCATCGACGATCTAGAGACGTCCCAGGTACACAAGCGCTGTATATTTATATGTGTATAAAAAAAAAAGAAGAAAAAAAACGTTGTAGTGTGACCAGAATGATGAATCAAAATCGGCTCGATCGAGCGCCGAATAAAACGCGCGGGCTTTTCGCACCAGAGGACTTTCTCCTCGCGATTCTTCTTGGACTTTGACGTAGGGAGACTCGTGAAACAAACTTTTTTCATTTAACGTGCCAAGAGCTCGTCATTGAAACTCGTTATTCCGTCGAGCTTATCGAAAAAATTGTTTTTCCTATTTTTCTTAATAACAAATTTTTAATATATTTTTCCTTCTTTTTTTTTTTAGAGTCTTATAATAGCGTTGCCTTGATTCTTTTTGTTCATCGTCGATCGTCACGACCCGAGAGTCTCGGCGAATCCTAACTAGGGAGGGCTTCAAACTCTCGGCGAGTAACGCGTCGCCAGTTTCCAAGTGGCTAAACTTTTCACCGAGAGAGAATTTCCGCACGGACGAAATCGTCTCGAGGACGACACCAAAGTTTCACGAAACTTTGCTCGAGCTCTCGAGATTTCGAGAGTTTCCTACTCGTAAATATGGAGATGTTGTCGTATAGGGAGAAAACTACAGTCGTGTGTAATAATAACAATAATAATAATAATATGCTTAATTTTACAAGAATAAAAATTGTCCCGCGAGTTAAATCAAACACGCGCTTCCCCTTAAGCTTCGCGTCCAAAATATCTTCGCGACTTTCTATCCCATCGTTGTAATATCTCGGCGATCGGAATTCCCAACGGGAAAGCCTTCCGTCTCTCGTTTCGAGGAAAGAAAAAAATCGATATTGAACGTATAATTCGATCGATTAAAATTCTTCGTAAATTAAGGCGAGAAATGCGAAACCGTATATTTCGTTGGTGCTTAACGAATCGTTGATAAACAAGCTCGATTTTATTATCGAACGGTCGTAAAGACGAAAATAGAAAGAGAATTTAAAATAAAAATAAAATAAAAAAACATTGAAAAAAACTGGATCTTCTTAATTATCGACTCACTCGTATCCTGCGGGCATTCTCGGGATCGGTTGACCGCGAGAAGTAAAAGTGTGAATATGCTGGTCGCTATGAGGAGCGTCACGGCCAAAACACCGAGTAACTGTTGCCTGTTTGTCGGTCCTCTGCGTCGTCTCGTTATCGACGTAGCCCGCGTTATACCGGCGATCGGCCTACGCGCGTTCGCCGGATGATGAATTATGCTCGTCGTCGTCGAGGTTCCCCTAGGGCCGCAGGTTACCTGCGAGACCTATTTTTATTAATTAAATTATCTACCTGTGATGAAAATTAAATGTACGTCGTCGCGTTTATTAGAAATGTTTTTGTTTTTGTTTTTTTTTTTTTTTTTTTTTTTTCATTCGCAAAACGTCGATCGAAATTTATTACCTGAAGGGGACTTCCGGCGTGAGGCGTTTCGCGCGCAGCTGGTGGCAAAAGTTCGCTCTCCTCGATCACCGTCGATCTCAGATAACCATTGTTGCTCTCAGGCTTCATGGTTGTATTTTTTTTTCTCGCGTTTTCTAAATTTTTCTAATTGATTTTATTGATTTTTTTTTTTTTAGTTGAAAATAATTTGAAATTCGCGCGCTTTTTTGTTAGGGGTCAACGTTACTCGGAGCGTGTCGTTTATGTTAATGAAACGACGCGTAAACATCTCGGCGAGTTCATCGCGCGGTCTGGTCGATAATCGAACGATTAATTACGATGTAATCTCGTTCGTAATTACATCGCTGCAACGACGGTCGAGGGTCGAGATAATTTTTCTTTTTTTTTTTTTGTTATCTTTACTTCGATCGATGTTTAAATTTTTTTAAACTTCCGCTCGGTAAACACTGTTTTATTTATTTTTCTTTCTGTTCCCGCGCGCGATTTTTCGACGACTCGCGCCTCTTTTAATGCACGACCTCGTAAGGACGAACGCCACTGACGAGAATCCGTCGGGTCGGACGCGAGTCCCGGGCGCGCCAAACGAACAACCGCGTGCCGTACATTTTACTCGATTTAAATAATAATTAAAGAAAAAATAAACAAAAAACGTAAAATTAATTGTTCATTAAAAATTCATTAAAATAAAAGAAAAATCTCAAATATAATTTCTCGTTAATTCGCGATACGAAATTTCGATCTTTTCCTCGCGACTCGAGAGATCGATCCCCTCGAACTACTCGAATTAAGAAATTCGTACAATTTTCACGACGAAGCAACGTGAGAAAAACAAAATGTTTCCAAAATTATTTTGACAAAAACGAATTTCGTCGAGATATTGAAAATCGGTTTTGTTTTTTTTTGTTTTTCGAAAAAATCGCGAGAGTTTCGAGACGTCGCGCGTCCGGCAACGGCGGCAGTCGGTGCCAGACTGAAGGGAAAAGAGATGAGAGAAGACGCCGCTTGAAGCGCGACCAGGCAGGCAAGGCAGGCAGGCAAACACACCTTCCGCGCTCTCGCCTCCACCTCGTTTTGTTGCCGTTCAGTTATCTCCTCTCCCTCTTGTGCATGCGGGTACCTATCATGCGCGCTGACAACCCCTCCTTCCGTTTCTCCAACACTCAACCCCTGGCACTACCACGTCCCTATTCGCCCCATTGGTAACCTCGCCTAACTGCGATTGTGCGAGATAGCACAGTGCCCCGTTGATTTTCTCTCTCTCTCTCTCTCTTTCTCTCTCTCTCTCTTTCTATATATCTATCTATCTACCTCTCTTTCTCTCGTTTATGATAAACCGTGTTATATACGAAGCCCGGCACTATCATCGTGTTTTGCTTACTTTTCCCGCTCATCATCGCCCCAGCTCGCGACCCTCGACTGGCAACACATGCCAGTTTCCTCGCTCGCCCTGCTTCCCTTTACCTCTCTCTCTCTGCCTCTGTCTCTGTTCGCCTCACCCCTGTACAAATGCTGATAAGGGCATAGGGCATAGCAATAGACGAAAAAATAATTAATTTTTATTTTCGTCGCGTATAAACTTTTGCTATGAAAAAGAAATAATTGAAATTTTCGTACTTCGTCCGGGATATTGTGCACGATTTTTTTATTCGATATCGTCGAAATGCTGAGAAGAGGATATTTTTTTAATGTATTTGATCGATTTAATCGAATGATCGATTTTAATTAAACGTTTTAGGATTAATTTCGACTACGTTCGATTTTGTTTTCGAGTCCTGGAGGGAAAATGAAACGCGCTCGGGAAATTTGTCGCGGTTGCAAGGTTTTCATATTTTATGCGGCAATTTTTATTTTATTTTGATAATTTGTCTCGTATGAGAGAGAGAGAGAGAGAGAGAGAGAGAGAGAGAGAGAGAGAGAACGTAGATGCGATGTAAATTTCGCGTTTCGACAAAACGCATTATCCTTTAACCTCGTATTACACGAGATTGGCCCCTCGCTATGTGGCTCGGCCTGTGGTGTGACGATGGTGAATATTTCGCTGTTGCTGGATGTTACCGCTGGTCGATATCACGCCTGCGCCCTGAGTGATGGGAAACGCCGCGCTTCGTCGGGCCCAGAATCGCCTCGATTTTCCGCCTGTTTTTAATATTGAAGTAATAAAACGACGATAACAAATAATAATAATAATAATCGTAATTTCAATTAAATAGATTTGACGTAATTTTCTCGACCTCCTCATTCACTCTTCTTCTTCTTCTTCTCCTTCTTGTTCTTGTTCTTCTTCTTCTTCTTTCGCTTCTCGTTCGTGCTCTAATCAGATCACAACAGACTTACTTCCGCCACACTCCGATATCCGCGACCTTTATCGTATCTCCCTCGAACGAAAAAAAAACAAAAAAACGAGGTAATAAAAAAAAAAAGAATGAAAGGGTCTTACCGTGAAGAAAGATTTTTCGAAATTACAGTGCTCGAGTCCCTTTGTACCTGCGAGAGAATACGCGTCCTCCAGGGCATTCAATTGCGAATTCAAAGCCGGAGGAAAAAGGATTTTTATCCATTTTGCCTGCTTCTTTCGTTCTCTCTACACGGCCTTCCTAAACATATATATATATATTTTCGTTCCATCGTGAATTTATTAAATAAAATATGCACGACTATATATATATATATATATATATTGCATATTTTATTTAATAAATTCACGATGGAACGAAAATAAGAAAGATCTCAATGCAGGTGCACAATGCAATTTTTTGTCCCTTCGTGTCTCGTATCAACAAAACGTGTAGAGAGAAATAAAATTGGATTTTACCTTTGCACGTCTTCTCGGCTCATTTTTCATCCGTCGCCCGAGGATTCGCTTTGCTCCCTCACCTGAAAGGTAATATCGAATGCGGAATAGAATTCTGGTACATGAGAAAAAAATATAAAAAAATGTTTAAAATGAAAAAAAAAAACAAATTCTACAGAGTTATTTTTTTATTTCTATTTTTTCCATGCAATTTACATCATTCTTATTCGTTGCACTTGCGTCGAGACAACTTCTGCGTCAGCCGTTGGGAAGGAGGGGGATTGTATCGACGATGTCAAATGCACGTGTCGCAGCGTCGTCGCGAATTGACGAAGGAAAAAAGAAAAATCTCGTTGTTTCAGAACCGGCGACGTTGAGAGCGAGGTAAAATTTAGTTAATATTACGTCACGTATGTCGTTATTGTCATACGTTAATTTTCCATCAGTTCGCTTTTTTAAGTTTAAGCGCCACGTGGCTCACCATTAAAATTAATTAATTAAATATTAATTCATTAATTATAAATTATTATTATCCTTTGTAATATTAATAATTAAAGGGCAATGGAATAATACAAATTATTGTATCAGGGACAAAAATAATGTCAAAGGTCATTGACACAACCGCTCGGACCGGAAACCATTTCTGTGATTTTTATCCCATGGTCGTTTCCGCCCGATAGTCGAAAAAAAAGAAATACATTACGCAAAAGTATCGCAAAGTAGTATTAAAGTTCGAGAAGTATCTCGGGGTGAAATAAAGATCTGGGAAACATTGAAATTTTTATGGCGCGCGTGAACTTTGTACTTCGCGTGTTCGGTGGCACTCTGCCAGTGGAAACTGGATAACGTCCAATAAATTTTATTCTGGAAGTCGACGTTGAATTTTGCGACATTTTTATAATATTTTTTTCGACGGTGGTAAAATAGACGATAATAAAAAAAATATTATTTATTCGAGACAGATCGTTGGAGATAGTGACGATTTTTAGTATTTTCAGTTTAATACGTGTAAGACGCTCTCGATTGATAGAGAAATAAATAAATGTAGGGCGAATCGTGAATCAAAGTGATCAACTGGTGGTGGCTCGAGTGTCACGTACGAAGGAAATATAATGGTTTTTCGATAAAGGTATTACGAGAGTGTCCAGTAGTGTAATAGTAGTGGGTACTACGTATATATAGAATACTGACTCTCGAGAAACATTTTCTACACGATTTTTCTCCCCTGTGTGTGTTCGCGTTCTCTCCCTTTGTCCAAACTAAGAATTATATTGGAAAATCGATCGGGCGTACAGTCGGGCACGTATATGTTTTCAATATATAGCAGCCGCATCGATTTGCCAAGGACGGTAATGAAAGTAACTATACAAATTTAGAGATTTGACTTTATTTTAATTTTTGTCATTAAAGTGCATTTTTATAAAATTAACATATAAAAAATCACTCAAGTCATAGGGTGATTGTGGAGTTGTAAATTTATTAGGAGAATAGGAATGTAGATGCTTCTGGAACCTTGTAATTTCCCAATTAAAAAATGAAACAAATAAATTTTTCACGGTTCTTCATTTTATTGAGCGGTAATTTGCAAAGACAGGAATGTGACGTTGTTTTCGTAAGTTACGGTAAAATTCCTATCTAAAACCGTAATTTCTTTACTATATTAAATATGATTATCAATAAAACCTTCCAAAATATATTTTTCCATATGAAGTGATTGACCGGCACATTGCGCAGGCGCGAAAAGAGGAGGCGCCGGCACGTGCGCCATTGACGCTATGTGTGTGCGCGTGAGACTTACCGGTGCATTCAGTCGCGCGTAAGCGAGCGTGATAGCAGTATGGTTGACCCGTGAGTGCGTGGTAACCTGCAGCATGTGCACGCGCGTTGCTGCTTATTTTGATATTTATCTAATCAATCAATAAATTCGTGGTTGTTACGAGTTATATAGAGTATGTGAAAATGTTGAACTCTCGTCGAAATAGCTGCCAAGATATTATCGTATCCGTGCGTGCATCAAATCAATTAAACGCATCTAACCTCATTTTTCAGTATAATGTCGTGTTGCCATACGAGATTTCTCAAATGTGGTAGAATGTTTCGCCACGCGAAACAACTCGCGCTGATGTCGCTCGAATCTGTGCAGAATTTTATCCACCAGCTACAGTACATGCTGGCTGTGAGAAAGGGTTTTTTCGTCTCTCTCTCACAAGAGCAGTTCTGTCGCTACGCTCAGCTCTGTGAGAGGCTGCGGCAACGATGGCAGCAGCAACGCGTGTATATGTAAATAATAAATGTGTGTTAATACGTGTTTTGCCTCTCGAACCTCCCGCGAGTCTGTAGTAGTGCGTAGAAGCTGTTCGCGAGAGTAACAGCTGGCCCAGGTGGTAGGGGATTAAACGCCATCTTTGTTCGCACAGGGACAATATCATCGTTGTGTTGGTACACATGCCAATACGGACTGTACTTCAGTAACGTTCACTACACGGAGAGAATGGTTGCGAGCTTGTCGTTGCCGCCGACGACTCGCGAACCGTCTCTCTCTCGCTCTCTCTTTATCTGAAGTTTATTCGGTTATAGCTCTCGGTTACATGCGAATTTCCCAGGCAAGCCCCAGTTGAGTGACTCCGCTCGGGAACAAACTGTCAGATACGAGTTTACTCCAACACACGTAAGCTCGACACACGGATACAAATGTAGTGGCCAGTAGTGGCAAGATAACGACTGTGATATCGCGGGTAGTAGTGTGACAGTTCGGCTTGGTGAATGAAGCGAGTAGTGATGCGAGAAACCAAGTGCGTCTTGTCGCCCCGGTGATTGAAAAATTATATTTGCGAATCTCGGCTGTGGTCAAGCGTATACGCACGCGCACACCCACACAACCTCGAGGTCTTTACGAACCAGTGGAAAAGTGGGTGGATATACGCGATATATATTCCTCCTATTATTCGTCCCAAACGGTCTTCTACATTCCCACGAGTGTCGTTACCTCGGGTTTCTCCTCTCGCTTCAATGAAAATTCTATCTCCAGTCGTGTTTTGCGAACGAATTTTTTTTTCTTTTTTGAGGTTATAAACCGTCGTCGTACACGGTCTCTCTCATACAATCTACGACAATATAATGCACTACGTGAGAAATGCAGTCGGTGAAAGTGTACTAGGCGCTGTCTGGCTGGAATTCAAGTCTTCGCGAAGGTTGCTGCCAATTCTTTACACTTGCATCTTGTGCGTTGGGCGGAATTAATTTTTCTCAATTTTTTTGTTTCTCCGTCGCCTAATATTTTTCGCGTCTGGATGAATCTCGGCCTCGCACTCTCGCTCAAACGCTGCAATCTTATTCTCTCCAGCGTGTCAGCCGTGCGTAACGTGCGTGTGTGGACGTTACGAGCGAGTCTTTATGATTGCGAGTGTGAACCATCACTCGAACGTCCAAGGATGTCCCTGAGGATTCCTTCGGTGGCTAGTGCTCTGTCCGCGAATACTTGAAATTCAACGATACACTCAATCGTGACCGTGCGTGCGTGTTTGTTAGATACAAAAAAGAAGACGGAAAAAAAACAAGTGGTTCTCTTCGCACGGGTGTCGCACTTCGTCATGCGCTGAGGAAAATCGCTGCTGCACGCTCTCTGGATATTCACGGTACGTTGACAAACTGATACAAAGACGTATACAAAAATTGTTGCAAACCGATCCGATAAAGAATTTAATCTCAGTTCCTTTCCATACTAGCTAAAAAATCTTCGCATTGTTTACCAGTCTTCCTTGCAATAATCAATCGAGAGATTGAATCGTATTTTTTTTTATCGTCTTGTATTGTCACTATAAAAAATACGGTTGAGATAGCAATGTTTTTTTGCCTGTGTGTATCAAACTTCGACGGAGATTGACTCGTTGTGTGAGTCGGTTTCTCTCGTGTACCCTGCGAGGATCATTTCATTTCCTGTTTGAAGCGGTGACTCGATGAGATAGGAATGAGGCTCGATACGTTCATATCATCATTTCTATAACCCTGCGGCATTGACTGGACTTGTGCCAAAAGTAATTGTTCTATCCGAAACAGCTGCTCGAGTCCGCAATCTGACTGACGAAAGATTTTCTTTTTTTGCTTGCAGACAACACGTGCGCAGAAGGTTAGCAAAAAAATGGCAGACGACGAAGGAACCGAATGGCTTCAGGAGCTTCTTCACGACGTTCAGCTGGCCCAATTTTTCACAAGAATACGCGACGATCTTCAGGTAACACGTTTGCATCATTTCGACTATGTACAGCCGGAGGATCTGGAAAAGATTGGACTGGGCAAACCAGGAATCCGTCGTCTCATGGACGCGGTGAAGAAGAAGCGAGCCAATCAGAGAAAAAAGAATCTTATAACGAAAATCAGACCAGGGGGTAGCACCAAGAGCAATAAAAGATCCTCGCAGCCTATGGAGTGTGCCTCGGTCCTTACCTGTCTTATACAGGACAAGGATGTCACACTTTCCATAAAACTCGGTGATGGTAGCTTCGGGGTTGTGAGACGAGGCGAATGGGCTTCCCCCTCGGGAAGAACTTTACCCGTAGCTGTTAAAGTACTCAAAGCTGACGCTCTGACACAGCCGAGCGTCATAGAAGATTTCGTCTCCGAAGTTCACGCGATGCACACACTGGATCATCACAATCTGATCAGGTACGATCAACCTTCGTATCTCCAGCCTTAACAATTACCTTAGAATGTACCATTTTTAACTTGGTAAATTTAAACGATATTTCGTCCATTTTCCACAGACTTTACGGGGTCGTTCTGTCCCAACCGATGATGATGGTGACGGAATTAGCTCCTCTCGGTGCTCTTCTCGACTATCTTCGAAAGCAATGCGGACACATATCGATTCTGATGCTGTGCGATTACGCTCTTCAAGTTGCAACGGGAATGGCTTATCTCGAAGCGAAGCGTTTCCTTCATCGCGACTTAGCGTGTAGAAACGTACTCCTCAGCTCGGTGGATAAAATAAAAATAGCCGATTTTGGTCTGATGCGCGCATTACCGCAACAAGAGGATTGTTACGTCATGACGGAACATAAAAAAGTCCCGTTTCCATGGTGCGCACCCGAGTCCCTGAAAGCTCGTCAGTTCAGTCACGCCTCGGACGTCTGGATGTTCGGCGTGACACTGTGGGAGATGCTGACGTTCGGTGAAGAGCCTTGGGTCGGTCTAAACGGTTCGGAAATATTGCGAAAGATCGATCGAGAAAATGAAAGGCTTCACGAGCCCGAGGCAAGTCCACCCGCGATGTATCAGTTGATGCTGCGGTGTTGGGCGAGAGAACCGGCCGAAAGACCGACTTTCGCGAGTTTGCGAGAATCCTTAACCGGTATGGTACCTTCGGTGATGAAAGCCTTGAATCGTTTTGAAGAACCGGAAAAAATGACGATCGAACAAGGTGACCAGATCGTTATAATAGACGGAAGACCGGAGAATTATTGGTGGAAAGGACAGAATCAACGAACGTTTCAAGTAGCTGGTTTTCCACGCTGTCTCGTCGATCCGATGAGACGAAAACAGGCCGAGGATATTAGCAAACCACTGGAGAATTCTTTCATTCACACGGGCCACGGCGCGTCGTTTGGCAAGAGTTGGGGCAGTCCGATATACATAGACGATGTTTATCTTCGTAATCCCATGGAACCACCGGATATCGTGGGTGTAACGAGCGTGGATAATCAATCCAAGAAAAAATTCCCTCACTCCACAGCACCACGTGCTCGGAAACAGTTCAATTACACGAAACTCCAGAACGATCTACGATCTAGTCCAGTTAAAACCAGTAACGCCTCATCCTCGTCAGGGGTAAGTGTTGTGAGTCAAGAGGGCAGATTGATAGATTTATCACCGGAGGAAATAGCTGCTAATAACGCGTCCGCCATTCAGCCAGAAACCGCCTGTCTTCGAGTTGTTAATATTCTCGATGAGCCGATCGACGCTGCTGCCGCGGCAGTCGCGGTAACTACGGCGCGAGGCTCTCAGGAATATTGGCAAGAGGACGATCCTCGCACATATGCCAATTTTCCAGGTGGCGATACATCGCAAACTGCCGATCCCTTCGACACGTCTCGGGTCTTCATGAATCCTCCTCATTCGCGTTATTACAGTCACGTGCCGCCAGATCTTACGAATCATTATTACAAACCACCGTTGCAAGCTTATGGAAACGTCGAGCAGGACGAAGCTGCTGGAACGAGCGAACAGCCATCCTCCAGTGGGCAATACTCTCGTGACTCCAACGTCGAGAAAAAACAATATTCGATTAATTTGAACAAAGATATTAGAAGCGAGAATACGAATTTAAATGTCAACGTCGAGAGCACGAGCAGCAATGGTTATTCGGATCATTACAGCGAGATCGACAAACCGAGTCCAACCGCGACGAATTTGTCAAGTTGGCCGGAAGATCTTCAAGAGGAAGGTGAACCTTACGCAAATGTCTCTAGTCGAGGTATAACCGCTGCTCCATCACCACCGCCTCCTCCTCCTCCCGTAGGACCGAACGAAAGTCCACCTAAGCCAAAATCCAATCACGATCTTGCTCAAAGTTTGAATGAACTGACGATAGACACAAGGCCGAGACCAACGTCCCCGAAGAAACTCGATCCAGCGTTTCTCGCTGAATTGGAGAAACATCTCGGCGAGAAAGAGGCGTGCAAAAATACAAATGCGAGCAAACAACTTCCGGCCGGAGGTTCCAACGTACCTTACGCCTCGGTAGCTAAACTTCAAGACGGCACGGATATTCCCATGCTCAGACCACCTCCGCAAAGTGCAAAACCAAGATCACCCCAAGCTGATCAACGAAGTTCCTCAACACTGCCGAGCAAAGTACAAAATTCTTGGCAATCGAAGAGCACGAATATCCAGAGACCACAGAGTCAATTGGGGCACAGCGGGAATATGATGGAAACAACGACGGATGTTATCGTAGGACAAATATGGCAACAGACTCATGCCAGTCCTCAGGCAAACGTTTATCCCCTGTCGACGGCCGGAAACGTAACTCAGCATCAGCAACCTCTTCAACCATTGCAACCCACCACATTTCCGGTTAGCTCAAATTTATTGCAAATCGCACCGAGCAATCTTACCCAAGTTTCTAGCAAATTGGACAATACTCAATACGCTCCGAGTGTCTTAGCGACCGAGGCGATGGTCCATCATCAACAAACTTCGTCCTCGAGCTTTGGCTACTTTCCACCACCGACGATCCAGACCCAACATCAGCATTACGCCTTTCCACCCCTATCGCAGAATCTGAGCCATGGTATTGCTCAGGTGCAGAATGACCTTCAGCACTCCCAGCCTGGAAGATCAGGAACACTTCCAAGACCGACTCTGCCTTCCGGCGCGGTTTTGTCCGAGCAGGTATACGCCGAGCTCAAGCAAAACGTCCCAAATTTGGAGCAATTGTCGCAGAGTGAATTCAACACTCTTTACAACAAAACTGTACAACAAAATATATTGAGAAACTATCACGCGAATAATGCCGGCTCGTCCACTTCTGGAATTACCTCTAGTCCGCATCGCGGTCATCAGATATATCAGAGTCAACATCAGATCACCAATGGCAATCAGTCCAACGTACGTCAGAATCAAACATTACCCCGAAATTATGCGGTTCAGGATCATCCCTGCGATTTTAGCCCGAGTCTGAAACAACCTCCGGTGTACAACCCACCACCAGCCTGGAGTCCCATGAAACCGATGCAAAATGGATTTCTACCGAATCAACATAATACGACGAAGATCAATCCGTCTCCGAGCCAACAGGGAAGTCCAAATCTTATGCAATTCACGCCAACGAGAATTTCTCATCAGGCTGGTCAGAATTCCCAGTCATCGATAGCAAGAAGTTTATTACCTCAGATGAACGAAACCGTTGTCAATACCCAATTAGCACCAGCAGCGACGGCTTATCCATCTGGCGTCAGTCCACCGTTGACCGGAGCTTCGCAGCAGCTCGTCATGTCCCTGAACGACGAATTTCGCGAGAGCAAAGTTCTCAAAGTACAGATGGACGCTGGTGACGCTACGAGACAAGAAATACTGACGGCTCTTCAGGCTACCGGATGGGATACGAATCAAGCTGCTAAGCAGATCACCAAGGACAGACAGGCGAAAATTGATTCTCTCATAAGGTAAAGATCGAATAAATAACGAACGAGGAATGAGTTGGTCATTATCGCAAATTTTCCATTAGGGAAATAATTCTCCCTTCTTTTTCAGATTGGGACTTGCCAATAGGAATCAGTGCGAGGGTGCACTGAAGCAGACACAATACGATGTCGAATTAGCGGCCTCTTTGCTTCTCGATCGAATTAGGTGAACGTCGCGCCAACAGAGAGCACCGTGACTCGTCGAAGAGATTCGGTGTTTACGCATAAATCTAGATTTAAAGCGGGACGTTGATGGACGATTTACGTTCGTTATGGCGGAAGATGGAAATTGACCTACTCGGGAAGCCCTTAGAATAAATTATATATTTAAACGAGATAAGCGAACAAAAAGAGAAAACGAATCTCACTTAGATCATGCGATGTAATATTCACGGTAAGGTGTGTTAATCAAACATTTCAAAGTGGGCTGTCGTGTAAAGAGAAAAGTTCTATTGAATGAGACACTGTGATATACGCTACTAAAGGCTCTGGTCTTTATTTGCCAGAAGGGATATTAGTTCTTCAATATTATTATTATTATTATCGTTAGTTATTTTCTCGAGGTAAACATTTTTGTTTTTTTTTTGTTTCATTTTAAAACATCGATCAACGATTGTGCTTAACGTTACGCGTTAAGGGTGTAAATAGTTATAGGATAAGTAACGAAGTTTTATTTCGAAGCAACGAAGTTTTCATATGTTTTTTTTTGTTTTCTTGCAGTTACGACGAAGTAACAAAGATTATCGACGATTGAGGGTAAATGGCGCGGCGCAAATATCTGAGATTTAGGCGCGTCGAGAAAAGCTCAGCTCGTTATAAAGTAGAAAAAGCTTTTGTTCAAGTTTGAACCTTTTTCGTTTGACTTTGATTTTATAGTCGCACGTGCTCCAAAAAAAATTCATCGATGACTTGGCTCTGACTTTGCGAATATTGGAATTTTTTGTTCTTTCGACTCGATGCCAAGTTTTTCGCGCGGTCACAAGTATTATTTAATTTATTTTCTAGAAATTGAATTATTTTTTTTCTCCCATTTAATTGCGCTCTCTCTTTCTCCATTCGAGAATTCTCGACGCTTCGCGATTTTGTTTTCAACCCGACTGTCAGAATGTTTTTCATTGTTGTTATTTTTAGAGAAACGAACGATAGAATATTGTATCGTGGTAGATGAGGAAAAAAGAAGAGAGAAAAAATATCGAGCCAGGAGATCAATGCCTCAAGAGATTCGTAGCAAGTGCAACATCGTATTTTCCACGAGCACAATTATTATCGTGCCAACGTCATACAAACAAAAGAAAATAACGATTTTACTTAAGACTTTACGATCTATCGTTACTTTGTCGTTAATTCTGTGTCGTGTACGCGATCATTTACAAAAATGTTCTTGAGCGGGCCCTTTGAAAAATGACGATAACTTCTTTTCGATAATTTTATTTCATCGATTCTTCGATCGCTCGTTCTTGATCGAACAATTTTTCACGTACATTAAATAATACTCGAAATCTTCTAAAAAAAAGAGAACAAAAATAATATGCTCCCGTTCAAGATTATTTATTGAAAATATCGCTCGTGTTTATTCTTCCGCATTTTCCGCATAAGCTCAAAGCCCCGTTCGACTATAATTTAGTTATCCGGGGCGTACATAATATTATTCCTAAGTAACGTTATTTCGTAAGTGATCCCAATTGTTTGCGAAATTCATCGAACGTTATCCAAGAGTGTGTAACGTACCTAAGGAAAATACAAACAAACAAAAAAACACAAGAAAGTTCTCGTACAACGTGCTTGATTACTTTTTAATATCGTTACAATTTCTTTTCTTTTTTCTTGGTCTTGAAGACGCCTTCTCGTTGATACGTACAGAGAGTTCACGGAACAACCGAAATGAGAAATACGTATGTTATTTTTTTCTTCGTCGCAGCCACACGTTACTCGTGTGAGAAACGTAGAACTCCTTTCGTCAGAGAAGCCGGTGGGGAGTCGCGTCTGTCTCACGTCGGTGAGTGTGAAACTTCTTATGGTTTTCACTCGCTGAGCTCAAGACGAGGAGAACGGCCCAGAGGACTTTGTGAGCCCGAGTCGTTCGCAAGGGAAAGCCAACGATTCCCGCGATGCGTGTGTAACGCGTTTCGCGATCGATCGTTCCTCGTTCGTATCTTTAATTCGTGTGAAAACGTGCCGGGTAAATTTATTTCGCTAACAAAATTATGATAAAAAACACCGCTGCAGGGTGATGATAATAATCGAACCGAAAATTCACCGAGCCAAGTGCCAAAATAACAATCAAAAAATTTAATAGTGACGAAAGTGATCGATACAAATTCTAAAATTTATAGTGTCTTCGAGTTATTGTTTTTGTTTTAATTATCGTCGCGAGACAAATTATTCGTAACATGCCAGCAGCTTCATCGATTTATTGGGATTCGGTGGATTCTCAGAGATCATCGGGCGGCAGTTCAGGCGATGGAAATTCAGGAAGCGGACGACACTACGTCGACCCTTGGGATTTGGAAAATTATGCTTATTTGAGACGTCACAGTATAGCAACCCCTCAGCAATACAATCCTCCGCCGCAACAGCAACGTCCGGTTCACAGGAGAAGATCTCACGAGCGAAGACCGGAACCGGAAGTTGAGTACTGGTGAGTTTGCAAAAAATCATTTCTTCACCAGCAAAATTTTATTTAAAGATCCCTACACTTCTAGTTAGTCAAACGAAATCGAACGTTTTAGAACATGTTTATTCCTCGTTCTATCTGTGACCTGAAAATTTTATTTACATATTGTTCAAACCTGTAGAATCAGTTATCGACAATTTCCAACGATAGAACCAATAAAAATTATAAGCCAACTTTTCTAATACTAATTACAATTTTACAGGTATTCGCCCAGAGAACCGATAAGGGAACCGGGCTATCACGCTCCAGCTTCGGTCGAGGAATTGTACTTTGGAGCACCGAGGCAACAGACTACTCAAAGCTCCTATTATCAACCAATCTACGAGGACGAGGTACCCCATTATGCAGCGCCGATTCCAATCTACGCACCCCTTTCCGGTGAGTACCTACAGGATCTAATAATAATAATAATAATAATAATAATAATAATAGGGCCATTCTATTCGGTAGATGCAATCTCGAGACGAGATCGCTTCTGTATAGATGATGTTCTCATTACCTCGAGCAATTTGCACCGATAAATCGCTCCACGTTTCATCTTCACCATTGAAATTCTACTTCGCAACGAAAATTGAATTATAAGATAATATAAATTTAAGAACAAAAAAAAAAGAAAAAAAGAGGTCGTAGCAATGAAACGATTCGTTCGTGGATAATTCTATCAAAGAAAAAAGACTGGGAAACGCTTGTGTTACTAAAGATTTTATAAGAATAATCGAGATGAAGTGATGAACTCAATCTTCTTCGAAGAAATGTGGGACGCGCGCGCTCCTTGACCGCAGTGATGGAATCCCACACACGTGTTGTTCTTGCACTTGCTACGTTCAGGCACAAGCAGCTTCGTCGTTAAACGCCCGCACATTTTTTTTCTCGCTTCAAAAATCGTCTCTCGAAAAAAATCGAAGACTTCTCTAATTCACTATTTTTCATAAATACGATAGTTTATGGAAATTAATCCTTTTTTGTTTGTCTACAGTGCCAAAAATTCGTGGTTAAGTCACAGAATTCTTTCGTGAGTTCAGATTTCTCAAGATAGAGTGAAATTGCGCAATTTCGCTTCTTCGTAGTGCCGAGCACACGCTCCCGAAGGGCGGTTGCGTCGTGTCAGGAATATAAAATAATTTTCGTGGGAAAAAATGTGCGCCCGCGGAGTTCACAAAAAAGAAAAGAAAAAAAAAAGAAGGAATACCAAGATTCTCGAGTCGACTGAAAAATATACACACCCAACGTCGTGTACCGAAGTACATTACAATAGCCCGGTGTTACAGTACAGTCGACACATCTCGTTCGCGATTGTGCGAAATGTCAGAAGGAGCACGAGCAACGGGTGTACGAAACTATACCATAGTAATGAGAAAAAAAACCTTGACGAGCTCGATAAAATTCGACCATAAAAATCGCGATAAAACTGAGAGAATAACTTCAGGCACATAACACCTTCATCTACCACTTAGTATAAAAGCCCATTTTCCTCAAAAAGTTTCATAAACGTAGATTGCCCTAAAATTAAAGAAAAATAATTATAGGTTTATTTTCCTCATTTGCATATTTACCGCAATGACCAAACTAGACCACTCTTGCATTCTTTTTATTTGTTTTACATGTATATATTTATTTTTGTTTCTTCTAAATGACTAACAAAAAAAAAGGGAGCAAAGTGTGTTTTTAAGCTATAGGAGTAGTTTCCGAGTTGGGACCGTAACTCGAGCACGCGGAAAGTGTGGAGAACGGAGAGGCAGGGCATGAAATTTTACAGTGAAATTTATGGTTCACGGTAGAGAAGATCAGGGCACGTGGGTCTGCTCGTCCGAGAACCGGCACGCTTACATATATATATATATATGTATAGCTAAATATATATATATGTGTGTGTGTGTGTGTAAGTTAAACAGCATGTTCGAAACTGCCAATAAACTCAACGAACACATCCTATTTCCAACTCGTAGAAAGTTAGAATCCACCTGTTGCCATTGCGATCCTCGATCATTCGTCGTAAATTACTTTATATAAACAATTTTTGCCGTTCGTACAGAGTCTCGTTTGTTATTTTCCAATGGGATTAGAAAAATAAAAATGGACAATAAAATTTTCGCACCGACGGCTAATGATCGACGCTAATCAGGCTCGATGGTCGATTTCTCGAGTACGAACGCGCGTCTCGCGATCGTCGAAACTTTCACGCGGCTGGAATTAACGCCGGCACGGAGTTCGCGTCTTTACGTTTAATTAATTCGAAATTTCAATCGAGAATATTTGTATTTTTTTACGACACTTAAAAAATAAATTTTCTCTGTCATATTTTCAATGAAAAATTAACTGAGAAAATATTTTCGTTCGAACTATATGTATAAAAGGGTAATGAAAGAACTATTTTTTAGAAGATCCTGGACTTTCATCTACAATTGGGTAATGAAAATTCGTCCTCGCATCGTCATTAAGGAATAGACAGAAGACCGGAACTGTAAACCGCGTTCTCACGCGAGACCACCGGGCTCGCGACTCATTCTTCTTCAGCGATACTAAACCGCTATAATAGTACAAATTTCCAACGAACCCTGGTGAAGCATCAGACACTTAAAATGTTAAATTTCTGTATCAGATACGGAGTAAAACCGTGAAGAAACCCGTGCGAGAATCACCCTGATAATGGAATAAGAATTTATTCGTGCATGCGAGCAAAGTTGACTTCTAATTAGTCTTTATAATTTGCAGTGATTCCACAAAAGACAGAAGAGGGAGAGAAAGAAAGAGAGAGAGAGAGAGAGAGAGAGAGAGAGAGAGACAAGAAGAGAGCACGCGTCGAGATTCAAGAACGACAATCCCTTAAAGGGCTCGAACCGCGGATGGGGAAAGTTCACGTTTTTCTCACGAAATGTAGTTTTCATTCTACCTCGCGTATGCTTAAGGTATAAACGCGAGAAGGTCGTTGTAAAACATATAAGTACATTAGAGTTCTAATGACCTGACGTCGAAATCGGACTAAAGAGGAAGTTCGCCACTTCCGGCGCTTCCTTGTCTGAATAAGACGATTAGCCAATTCTGGAGTTTCAACAGTTTTCCATCTACGAGTCTCAAATGGCTTTTGTACGAGAGATTTTTTTTTAGAAAATTATTGCTCTCTCACCCTCTCTATCTTGACTAAACTTTAGTATTTAATCGCTTCCCTGAATTAGAGTACATTCGAATGCACGACGTAGTTCGAGAAATGGTTCGTGCTTCGAATCGAACGGATACGACGACTCGAGGATGTCGCGAGATTCTCCTACCTCGTTGCATCCGGAATTCCGAGTATTGCCAGTGCTACGATAAATTATAAAACTATAGCGTTTATAAAGAAAGACCGTGTAAAACATTCTCCCGATAGCTGAAATCGTTCAGCAACGATTCATCGATTTCCGCCTGTTACACCTTGAAAAACGAGAATCGTAGATAATTGCGCAATCACGTTCGTTCGTCCGACGGTAAAAATATAACGACAACAAAAATGGGAAGTAGGAGAAATATTCAATGATGAACTTCGAGACCTAATTTCTCTCGAACTACCTGAATATAAATCATTCGTAGGCGAAAAATTTAAAAAAAACATTATAACGCTGACTCTCGTAACTAGTCGCTACGATTTGATTTACTACGTTACGTGCCATACAAGGAGACTCGACAAAGTGCATTATACTCGAATCACCGTCGGATCTACCATCTTAGGACTCTGCCAAGAGATTCCTTTTTTTCTCTTTTCCTTCCTTCTTTTTCCTCCAAGGCATAACAAGCGTGCATGCGCGTTACGGAAAATTGTTTATTTTTCTACTCTAATTGTAATAGAGAAATTGTCGAACGAGCATCGCACGCCTCGAGCGTGGGAATTTTTCTAAGAAACTTAAACAAGCCCAGGGTAGTTTAGTCGTAAACAGAAGAAGAACAAAATCAAAGTAGCGCGTTAATCGAGTCCTCGAGCTCATTGATAAATGTTACGTGCAAAGAGTTTTGACCGTGTGCGATAAAAGTTGGGAAAAAATAGAACGGGTGTTTTGCTCGTAGAGTTCATCGAGCGTGTAACGACTCGAGGAATTTTACTGCCCCTACTACACGTCAAGGTCAAGAACTTCTCAAGGTGCAAGAAGCGAGAATTTTCTCCGTTGATGAGTTTCTTGACTCGGTAAGCAACAGATGAAAGATGGAAATTTGCTCGAACGTAGAGTCTGCCGTCACTGGGTTAATGTACCGAGGCAACACACACGGACGTCCCAAGACGTAGATATTTACATCCGTTGAAATTCCTTTCTAATATATTACCGACACTAGTCCGGTCTTAAGAGCACAAATTATATAGCTTCGAGCTCTGGTAAGAGACAGTTTTATAGCGACGAGAGAAATTGGCACAAACGGCTGATATAAAGCGTGAATTAATATTATATATTTTCTTTCTACCTCGCACAATTTGCCAATTTCTTTTTTCCATCTCAAGATTACTGAAAGGACGTAGCGACGACAAGTTCTAAGATAATTTTACTCCAAGCAAAATAGTCAGCTTATCTATGCGTGTTTTTGTGCTTCGGTCGAGTAAACGAAATGAATACGTTTCTGCTCGTCGAAGACAGAGATTATGTGTGTGCGTGTGTGTGCCGTAGGGAGAGAATAAATGAAGGTTTGTAACACGCGAGAGATGAAAGAAGAATTTCACCCGAGTTGTTGTATATGGCTCGAGACGTAAACAGGTGTTGTAGATTTATACACGTTTTGATTTTATGAAAATATAAAACACGTTGGTGGAATCGCGTGAGGCAATGTAAAACCGATGTTCCACCGGTTCTAAGCAGTGTCTAGGTCACGGTGACTGGACGACTTTGTAGAACGATGTCGTCCAACGTGTTTATTCAACCTACGCCCAACCTAACAGTCCACCGTAATGATTTCTGTAAAATCTATTTTCACCTAGATTTAAGAAAATAAATCTCAAACTTCGAGATCGTAATTTATAAAAGAAATTAAGAAATTTCCGGTTTTCGTTCGATCCAACCGATCGAACTATGAAAATAGTCGAACCGAACTCTCGTCGAATTTAATTTTTCCATTCGATAATTTGCAATTATAACGATCATTCGTAAATACAGCTCGAGAAGATGTTCGATTGTGCGAACGATTGAAATAATAACATCGACCGGTCTCAAACGCCAAAACGCTCAAACGTCAAAAAATCTCAAACTTCGAGATCGTAATTTATAAAAGAAATTAAGAAACTAAAAAATAATTCACGCTGAAGGGAAAATCGATTAATCGCTCGAGTGAAATTTCCGGTTTTCGTTCGATTCGACCGATCGAACTATGAAAATAGTCGACTCGAACTCGATAATATGGAATTATAACGATCATTCGTAAATACAGTTCGAGAAAATGGTCGATTGTGCGAACGATTGAAATAATAATATCGACCGGTCGCATCTCATCTCGCGTCGAAACTCTCGTTTCTCTCGCAAGACGAAAACAACTTTCGATCGTCTCTTCGCGAGTCTCTTGTCCGCTTACGAGAAGGATTGGGTCTCTCGGGCAAGGTGTACCGGTGCGCGAGTGAGATTTGGTCGTTCGTTAACGAGGCGAGCCTCGCGACGAAAGTCAGCGTTCGCATTATTTGTCTTTCTTCTTTTTTCTTCTTCCTCGACTTCCCCTCGGATTGTAAATACACGCTGCGTGTACCGTGTCACGGCGTTCATCCGAGACCAGAGGCCGCACCTTTTTTCACTCGCTCTCGTTTCCTCGGCTCTGCTCCAGAATCCAGATAAGGTCGTTCCTTTCGTTCGTGAAAGAAAAGAAAAATGATCTCGCGCGTTTACACGAAGCGTTTTGTACGCGATAAAAATTGCATACGAGCGAGAAAGGGAAAAAAAGAGAAAAGTACCGGTAAAACGATTCGCAATTTCGTTACATAAAAGTATTGGCTTCCCCTACGGCGTTGTTTTATTATACGAGGCGAAGGGGCGATTCCTTTTTCTCAGGAAATCGAGCCTGTGTTTCTTGTTTTTCTTTTTAAATCGCGCGTGATTGCAGAACCGCGATTAATTCTCGATAAACGTATGAGAATTCAATCTTTTTTTTGCTTCTTTTTCTTTTTTCTTTCAAAGCTCGAACCGGTAATAGAAAGGAATTTGCAGGTCGATCGCCTTTCGAAAAAAAAATGCATCGATACCGATCGAGGTCCGATTTTATTCCCTCCGTTTTAACGACGAATCGATATAAATCTTCTCTCGATGATCGATTCGACCCAACGCGACAATTTATTCGAGACTCTCTCGAATTTTTCGCACCTACTTGTTTTTTTTATTATTTCTTTCTTCTTCTCGACGATTATTGTACAACAACGATCCGACATTAACAGTGAAATCACAATTCCTTATATAAAACTAGTTTTGCACGGATGAAATGCCTTGACGCTCGCGAAACATATATATTTATTTTTCTCTTTCTTTTTTGTTTTCTCTCTCTCCTCTATTCAACCAACTAGAGTAAGAGACGCGCGAGAACGTAGGCAAACTCGTTACCCGTGTCTACGCTCGTAAGGATTTCAAGAACCGACGAGTTGCATCGCTCTTATGTAATGGTTTTTTGCCTACGAGTGTGATTTAAAATGCAAATTAGAATGAAAACAAACAAAAAAACAAACGAAAAATTATTCTATAAAATAACGAAATAATTCAATAACCATTAATTTCGTTTTATTTTATTTATCGGAGTTTCTAGCGAATTTTTGTTTTATTTATTTCTAAAACGTTTACGTCCTTCCTCTCGCACGCTGCCTTAAAATGCAATTACAAGCTGTACACGCTTTCGCATCGGTTGGCGCGCTTTGCCTCTCTCGCTGTTTTCCACCTCTCTGCTCGAGATATCGCGTATATAGAACCGTTCACTTTCCTGGGAATCGAATTAACCCGCGAGCGGTGATTCCATCCACATGATAGCTATATATATATATTTATATATATATATATATAGAGTTATACGTGCACGCTATAAATGATCTATATAAATATATATATATATGCAACCCGAATCTCGTTAACGTCATGGTGCACATAGCGCGCGCACTTCGCTCCAATATGCCACCGCATGCCAACCCAAAGAGGATGGCTCTCGAGGTATAATTCAATTTCCGGTAACGGCATATCCCACAAATTCCCATCTTAATTAAGATTTTCAGGCTTATTAAAAAAAAAGGTAGAGAGAGCGAAGAATTTGCGGTACATGGAAGAATCAGAATTTGCGCGCTTTATTTTTATCGTTTTTTTTTTTCCTTTTCTTCTTCTTCATTGTGGGATTATAAATCGCGTCACGCAAAGGGAAGATCGCACAATTAGCCGAGATTCTTACGGTTAACCGAGAGACAATACTATAATTAAATCGTTTTACGGTTTGGAATGGAATTTGACACTGTCGCGTCTCGTCTCGTCGATCGTTTGAATGAAATCGCGGGGAGTAGTTTGTTCGTTTTCTTTTCTAGCGAGAACGACGAGAATTTTCGTAAGATACAGCAGGAACGAGGAAGAAATCACTCGACGTAAATTTCACGTCTCGATTTTGGAAATCGAGATCCATCGAGGTGTGTCTAAATCTTCGTTATTATTCGTGTTTTTTTTTTTAGATTTTTTCTTCTTTCTAATTTCGCTTCTCTCGTTCAAAGAGTAGAAAGCATCGTCTTTAGCCCAGGTGTCGCGATTATTCTTTCGACGATCACACTTTTACTCTCGTCGGGGTCAACTTTCAATTTTCTCGGTATGTTCGCCAGAATCTTCTCGTCGCCTCGGGTCAAGAATCTCGCGGTTGAAAAGAATTTCTCTCGAGACAATATTTGCTCGAAGATTTTAACGATATTCTTTTACCAATTTTTTCAGGATTTTCTTTCAAATTCATCTCGAATTTCACATTGATTTTAAATTAATCGGTAAAAAATTGTCGATCGTCGAACGAAAGAGAAAATTTTCAAGTGAGAATGAAAAAAAGTTTAAGGACATTCGAGTGATTTTCACGCTCAGAGGTAAATGGGTAACCCCGATTACAACTGCGTTACTGCGACGGGCTGGGCGAAGACGAGGTGGCTCTCATTAACGGAAGCAACCGAGCTTAAACGTCGGAATGACAGGATGAGCAGTCATCGTTGCAAGGTCTGATGTATATCGTGCCAAGTCATATAAGTATAATATTTAAACATAAATATAGTTTTATACAAAAGTCCAGGATAAATCGTTTGACCTTCCTCGATAATTTCGGTCAAACGTTTCTACTCGTCGCTATAAAAGTGACAAAATAATAATAAGTTTCGAGAGGAAACGATTAAATCACAACGTCGCCGACCTCCTTAAATTATTCCAACTTCTGTACAAGAATTCATTGGGAGAGAAAAAAAAAGTACAAAAATTCTTACTCTTTCACGAATTCGTCGAAGATTTTTTCTTCCGTGAAAAATAAAAAATTGTTCATTGAATATTTCATTGAAAAATGAAAAATTATTCATTTTTTATTGTTTAATTCCCTCGCTATTCTCGCTTTTAACGCCGAGGAGTCTCGAGCTATCAATTCGGTGACTCGCTATTCTCAGAAGCGTTCTTCGCAACGGAGTATAATGCACGTGGATACAGATATGCAGGTGCGATATAACTGTGCACGATTGTGCAACGCGAATTATTAATTATGTGCGTATAGGGAAGGGAGAACATAGAGAATACGTGATTGAACGTAACGTTGCACTTCCGGACGTTGCCTCGCCTCGTGACCGTAGCTTTTGACTCGACGTTGTTATATCTTCTTACACGATCGAAATATTCAACGGTTCGTACGTTTATACGAACGTACGTTTATTTATAGTTTAGACAATTTTTAAATTAAAACAAAAATTTCTATCTATTTTCCGGATTTTAGAAAGAAAGAAAAAAAAAAGAAAAACAACGAAATTTTTAGAGATTTTTCTCGTTAAATTTCAGAGAGAAATTTTCTTTAGATACGTTAATTCTTTTTTATCGTTGCGGCGCGTACCAAATTCAAGAAGAAAGTCCATGGCGGATCGCGATGCTCGACGTATTCGCCCTCTTTTATCGCAACTTGGCATTAGAGACGATGAGAGAGAGAGAGCGAGTTTAGGTTTTCTCGGATTCGAATCGCTCGCTCTGGAACCCACGTACGAGAATGTCGCGTACGTTTGCTATTCTTCTGCGTCGTAGAAACTACTTGAAGCGAGAGTCGTACAGAAAGAAAGACGAAATAGATGCACCGGAAAAGAAGCGGTTCTGCTGAATTAACGATGCCCGAACGAACATCGCCTTTCTAGAGCGCGACTCGTTTCACCGGACAATTTCCTTTCCGCGGGCTTTTGTATAGGCGATAGAAAATGTTTAATACAACGTCGAGGACAGCGAGAACCCTCGATGAGTCGGTCGAACGATCGTCGTTGATGTAATCATCGTTACAGTCTTTCTTTCCTTCAATCGTATATCGAAATACTTTCGTCGATGGATGGGAAGAAATATCTTTTCCGTGAAGATTTCTTCATTGTGTTTATTACAGTTCAATGAATGAGAGAAATTGTGCAAGATCGATTCTACGCGGCTAATTAGTAATTCGAGGTGCCTCGAGGTTCTGCCCTCGGGTAGTCCTTGTCGATTTCGCAAAAATATTTCCCAACTGTTAACGACGACGTCCCTCCGAGTGAACGTGCCGTCGTGAATATCGAACGACTTTCCAACACTCGTAGCGCACACGGAGACTGGAATGGCGTGTCCTTATTTCCCTTTCGACGAAGTGGTCGTACACTTTGCGAACGCTAATCACCTTGAACAATAAATGCACATTTTTTGTTCTCAGAAGTATTTTTTTGAAAAAGTATAAAAAAAGTTATATTTACAATTCTTTTTCTAGACGGTTCGTTAATTAGGATCATTTATGTTTCAGATCTCGAGCACAGTCGGTCGGTTGAGGAACAACGGTTACAGGGGATGTTGAAAAAAAGGAATAAATTGGGACGAGCGAAAGGTCATGAGAGGTATTTTATTTTGAAATGAAAATACTGCAGGCATTTTACATTTTTTTTTTTTTTTTCGTAGAAGTTTATTTATATAAAGAGAGATAAAAATGATAAAATCTCTATGGATTGATATTTCGGTTGAATATTAATTAAAGGTTTATTAACAGGGACAGAGGGGATGAATGTTTTTATCACGGTTCGTCGGGAAACAGCCGACGAGATTCCGTCGATGACACAGTCCATCCGAGAATGATGAAAGGACCGGAAGACGCGTGCTACATGGAAGTAGCGCCACCGTCAAATCTGGGTCTTAATACGTACGGTCATCTGAAAATCGACTACACGGACAGCTGGAATTCGCTGCATCGAAAAATAACCAAATAAGAATATTTCTTACTTCTCCTCTTTCCTCTTACTCCTCGTTTCTTTTCTCTATCCTTTAATTATGCTCTGCCCCATCACCTTCTTTCCCATCCCCGACTAATCCACAATTCAATGTTGGTCTCGTGAGTATGAAAGAGAATCGAGAAAGAAAACCACGCCACGATCTCGGACGGCACGAGACAACAACGATTCTAACATAAAAATTTACGAATTTCATCGATCCGCGTAATCGTCTTATCAGGCGACACGTTCCATTTTGTTATTGTACATATATATTTAGATATATTTAATCGCGTAGCAAACCGTTTCGAATTGCTTTTTTTTTTAACTACGAATTTACAACACCAACGACAGTTGTAAAACAATAACACCTTTGTGGCGACTTTATTATTAGATGGAAAAGACGCGGACTCGCGTAATTGTTAATTAAGAATAACATAAGATTTATAATATATCTATCTTTGCCGAGAAGCAAGAGAATTTGATGAAAAAAAAACTTTTTAATAAGGAACTTAGAAAACTAGATTGAT
Organism: Netelia virgata; assembly: GCA_951802705.1. NCBI lineage: Eukaryota > Metazoa > Arthropoda > Insecta > Hymenoptera > Ichneumonidae > Netelia > Netelia virgata. The sequence goes on from OX637868.1 coordinate 4,064,854, forward strand.
GACTTTTTTTTACGATGTAATGTCTACCATCGCGTCGTTATCGGCGTGATACAATTTCTTCTTTCTCCGCGTCGACTGTTGGTTCGCTGTGGCTTCTTTTTTAACAACAGCAATATCGAGTTGAGGCCATCTTGAAAATATTATAAAAAAGTAAGTGGGGTTTTTGAGGAGAAAAAATTTTCAGAGGAGAAACTTACTTGAATGCAGAAGGTACGCATTTCTTCCGTTTGTTAGGCTCGACATCGTCTTTCAAAGCCGGATGTGTGTAAACGATGTTTTTTTTTATCAAAGGTATCGTTTTGTCAGCCTTACTGTTTAACTCCTCGACCATTCTTTTGTAATGCGAAATTTCGTCACTATGGCGCTGTTCCAGAGTACTGTAATATTCTAGCTTTTTTTCATAAAGGGCGATTTCTTCTTCGTGTTGTTTTTTCATCGAGTCAATCTCCTCTCGATATTTCATACCCTCTGACTCGATTTTCGATCGTAATACTGCTAAATCGTCCTGAAAACTGCAGACTAGGAAAAAAATGTTGTGTTGGCATTTAATTTTGACCCTATGATTACACAAAAAACCATTTACCGTGCGCGCCTTTGTTGCCATTAAGTTCTAGAGTATGATTGTTATCAGTGTTATTTGAAACAGCCAATAATCCGTGGAAGCGCTCATTTTCCGACTCTAGTCGACGTAATTTGATGCAACATCTCTGATAATTGATCAAGGATGTGGTTAATTGATCGGTACGTGAAGTCATTTTTGCCAATTCCATTTTTTGCAACTGTAGTAACTTTGTGTGGACCATGGACTCGGTCATCAGAGTCATATATTTCTAGTTTAGTTGGAAGTTATATGTTAATGCGCATGCGCATTAATATTCCGATTTATCAGTGATGTTTGCAAATAAAAAAAAATGTTCATAAACTTACGTTTCGAAATTGGGCGAATTGATCTAATACCGTTTGCAACTCGGGACAAACCTTTGACTTTTCCATCTTTCGTCTAATGGCTTTCGCTTATCGTTAGATTGGTCGAGTTTCAAAAGAGAAACAATTTTAGTTCACCGATACGTCGTAAGGGGCACGACCTACCTGTCGAAGTTCTACGCCAATATGACGCCCCCGCCATTGCTCGTTTGTCGCGGGGTATAAAATCTTACACATGTAATTCCGAAAACGAAAGCTATAAAACAGAAAAAAGTTATTCACGATAACGATTTGATAGTTATTTCTGTGAATCGGTAAAGTGATCAGATGCACCCTCGATAGTCAGCGTGATTGACAAAACTATCAATGAATTGTAGATAAAAGATATCCGTTATATTCATGCCTTCAGCTTAACCTCCAAATGCTGGTTGGAGGACGGTCTATAGTTACTCGATATTTTTTAATATTTACTAATTGTCAGAATGTATAAACGCGTCGGTCGGACATTGTTGATGATTGGTCAGCGATATAGACAGAATTTGGGCGAAAATCCAATAAACACACCCGGTATTCGTGTAGACAGTAAAGCGAATAATTATGTTTTTCGACGTACTTTTTGCATCGGAAGTTCCAAGGAATCGGAAGACACTGAATTACGTCCAACAAGACAGGATACAGAGGCAGCAATAAAATTGAAAGAATATCTAGCTCAATCGGATAATGAAAGAATGTACAAAATAATTGAACTCGAGATTGAAGTTTTGCGACAAAATAGCGATAAGTGTCCCACGAACTTGAGAACCAATCACTGGTGGGAATTGATTCAACTGGATTCATACAACAAACGAAGGTACGTTATTAAATTAATAATTTAATTTAATTCTGATCTAAAATATTTTATTATTTCAGAAAATATCTATCTTTTTTGTGGGGCCTGGAGAAAAAGAAAGAAAACGAAGAGAAAAAAAGGATTGAGAAACGTAAATTGATGTTAACACGGCCAGACCCAGAAACAGATTATAGACTCGGCAAAAATGCATACTTTCTTCGTATCTACGAAACTGCCATGAATCACATGTATAACGGTCGTTTGATGAACGCTATGCTATACGGACAACCGATCGTAATGGACTGCAGTTACGAATCCTACATGAGTCGAAGGGAAGTGAAAAACTGCGCTAAACAATTGCAGCTTGTTTTCGCTGCTAATCGTATACACGATAACCCGTTCGACTTGTATTTATGCAACGTCGAGCAAACTGGCGAGCTTCAGGAACACTTGCATCGTTTCATACCAACAATGTACGATAGTGATTTTCCACTAAATATTAAAAATGAGTCGTATCTCGATATATTCGACAAAGATCGTTTGATATATCTGACACCTCATTGTTCAGAGGAGATGAACGAATATGATCACGATGCTATATATATCATTGGTGCCTATGTTGATAAGGTATCTTATCTTTGTTCTTAATTTCAATATGCGACCCTTTAACTTTGTATTAATATGTTAAAATTTTACAGGCTGGGGGCAAGCCTGTATCACTTGCTAAAGGAAAAAAGCTTGGGCTGAAAATGAGAAAACTCCCGCTCGACCATTATTTACAATGGGGACAAAGTTCATCCAAAAATCTGACGTTAAATGCTGTCATTAATATACTTCTTGATCTGCGATTAACCGGCAGTTGGGAGAAAGCATTGCTAAACGTACCACGAAGAAAACTGTGGGTAGCTGGAGAATCTCCGACCCACCGACAAATGGCTCGTATGACGAACTATGGATTTCCGGAGCTTGACATGGATTCGCCGGTACAACCACTGGGATTCAAAGACCAATCGCGCTTTAACAATCCCAAAATTAGGGTAATTGCCGGTAATAAGACAGAGTCGAGTTTTAATGCGGACGTCAACTTTAACATTGGGCAAGATTCAAGATCGTCTCGTTTCTCTGGCAAAGTGCACAGCAACAAGGACGACTTGGATTTTAGTTCCAAAGGTAGAGCGAAACTCAAGAAGTATTGATAAAATGATGCTTACGGAATATTTATCGGTGAGACAAAATTTATTAATAAATTTGTAACATTTAATCAGTCTGATTTCCTTTTTTTTATCGCGATTTCTATTATATTTTCGTTGATTTCGGCAAATCACTAGAGTCAGCATACAACGCTCGAACACGCAACCACGACACGCCCAAAGCGTACAATAAATTATTCTAAACGGACTATTCGAGCTCCCAATCTTGAAATCGGTACAAATATATATATATATATATATATATATATATATATATATATAAACATAAATTGGTAGCTCTGCTGTACATTCATTGTTCAGACATAAAAATGTACCGGTTCTCCACGCACGAGGTCGAAACGACCAGCCTGGAAACTTCTCTTAATGGACACGTGAGGATATAGATATCGCCATTCCTGTACTTTGGTATCGTTTATGGCATCACAGAAGCTCAGATCGATCATTCGCAATTGCGGGCAGCAGAGCAAGAAACGCAAGCATACGTCGGGCGTAAGCGAACGAGCCCCAAGTAGGTCTAATTGTTGAAGCCGGCTGCACAAGAGTAGTGGCTCGATATCGCGATCGGTGAGACCTCTCAGGGCGCCGAGAAATACTTTTTCCAAGGAACCGCAACAGGAAAGCAAAGTACGAAGAGAGTCTCCCGGAGCTCCCATACCACCGCTTCATTTTAAAGTATTTTTGTTTTTCATGTAAATAAATCTTTGAGTTAAATCACGGACGATGGTTTTAAAAACGAATAGAATATTGTGTGAAACTTACCACCATCCAAAATCAACTTCGCGAAGCCGTGTACAGCGCGTTAAAGCCCTCACACCTGTAGGGGTAAGTGTTTGTGCTTTCCAGCAATCTATGCTCTCGAGATGAGTGCAAGAATTTGCAATTTCCATCGCCACATCGTCCATGTTCAAACGTTCGTGCATACCGGCCAAATTTAAATGTCGCATCTGTACATTGTTTCGCAATACGGAACACAATGTTGAAGTCTCAATAGCCGTTCGATAAAGCTCCAGACGTTCGAGCGATTGCAATTTCTCGAGACTACGAAAACCAGTGTTGGTTATAGTCGTGCAGTTGCGAAGACATAGCTCTATAAGTAAAGACGCATTGGTATAAACACTGACTACATTTCGATAGAAAGAATTGGAGAAATAGTGAAATGAAATGAAAATACCTTTCAGACTCTTACAAGTCAACGCGATTTCCGTAACAACCTCGTCATTCACGAAATGACAACAGTTTAATCGCAAATGGGTCAGAAGACTACCGCAAACGTTGAGAAAATCGTTCATATCTTTGGGAGCGATTGCATCGTAGCTACCGCACCAGGACAAATCCAAACGCTGAAGATATTGACAACGTGGCGTTAAGAAATTTAGAGCGGCAGTGTCGATGCAACTCCAGTATGGCTTTAGATTAAGACTCGTGTAAAGCAGAGCGTCGCGCGCTATATTGTTGAAGTGCCTATTGACCTTGCAACAACTGCAGAGTGTCCGAAGGTCCAAATTTTTCAGAATCTTCAATACAGTTTCGTCCTAAAGTTTACAAATCGTAAGATTATAAAGTATTATTCAATTATATAGGTAAATAATAACATTTCGAGGGAATCTCACATACCGGAAGTACGGCGAAACTTCCACAAGTATCGTTTACGCATCCGCTTCCACCGGGTGACGAATCAGTCGACGCGACCATCGATGTTGGCGACGTCGATAGATTCATTTCTTTGATTAATTTGGGAAAGTCTTCCTGTAGAAATTGCTGAAGGCTGTTAAAAGCTTCTTCGATCGGTGGAATGAAATGACAATGAAGTCCCAGCTTGGACAATAATTTTCCTTTTGGCAGTTTGTCCATAATTTTACTTAAACAAATAACGTGAAACAAAATATCAGCTTATGTTTCTTTCCTCTTTCACAGCATTATTGAGAACTGTCGATTACCTTTTGTATAATACGCAATGTTTGTGCAGTGTATTTTTTAGTTTTAACAGATCATTATTGGCCTTTGAATGATCAGGCGTTAAATTATGTATATCCTCGTTGTTACTTCCGGTTCCACCGAGCTCTCGAAGGAGAGCACTGAGACTACGATTTTTGAAGCCAACATGAGGCAAAATCAGCTCCGAAGTGCCGATCAAAAGTACAGCATCTAATTCGGTATAGTAATCCAGGAAGCTATGATTAAATTCCAGTCTTAGCATCTTCGTTTTGAAACTACAGAGCTGCAAAGGTGGAGAGAATATGCGGGGCTTATGAGGAACTCGTTGCGGCGACCCGCTCCATAATTGAAACCACTGATTGCTACTGTCTCGTGCCCATATCTTAATGACGCTTCCAGGATTGTAAGTTTCGAATACGGAAACTCTTATTGGATACACTTCCTGATGATATTCGATATCTAGGAACGTAGAGTGATACGCAAGCAATCGTTTTGAGTAACTTTGTTCTCGAAGATAGGAGGCAAAAGTTGTATTATTCTTATTGTTACCTATATAATCATGACTAACATGCGATCCATTGTTTTGAGGCATGAAATCTGTTAATCTCGATGGTGCCTGGTCCCACCATCGTCCGTATGTTCGCTTTGTAGAAAAAAATAAGAAATGGTGTATTTAACTCAATTTTTCAAACGATAATAAATTCATTAATATTGGCATTCTTTTAGCGGTTTGCCAAATCTTCGACCAAATAATACCACTGATATTTTTGCTAAATTTGACTAAACAAGCGCTAATATTAATGCGAGAATATAGCTTTCTCATGGAATACTAATCGATATGCACATACAGTTTGATGTGCATATATAGATGATACAGGGTACTCAATATTATAAATTACAGAATAATTATACTTCAAATTCGTCTATGGTCAAATTGGGGAGATTTATTTTCACTAAAAAATCTGAGGGCACGTACCATGACAAAGGCCTGCGGATAATCTCCGTAGTCCGGAAATTTGCTAGGATTCCCAGCGATGTTATACGCGGTATATGATATGCTAATGTTACTACCATACTGAGAACTAAAGTCGTTGACTTCTTTGACGTATTGTTCAATAAACGTTACGGATTCCTCCTTTTCGCCGCTTTTGTCTCTATTGACCGGTACCAATTCGAGTCTTGTTTCATCGCAAGATACCATATCAATGCTACCGAGTCCGTTAGGTTAGAAAATTCAATGGCATTGGAGTATAAAACAATTCAGATGAATAAGCACTGCACTGTTGTTCGCTGCGCGTTACCAGGTTGCAGTTAATGTATTCGAGAACAGCTATCGGAACTTATCGTTAATTTAGTGATAACAATACGTATTTCCGATTAGCAAAGTATTTCCGTGACAAGATCTTCAGAATGTTTGTTGACACGATAAATGTCACCGACGGCAAATTGCGTGGAGGAGCGCCGTCATTATCGCAAATGCGAACAGCTGGTCTGCTGTTCCTTCGCTATAAACTTGCCATTGGAGCGACGGAGAAAGATAGAATTCTACGAAGGGTGTAAAAATGAGAAAAATGAACATTCAAATCTACCTCTGTGATATTAGCTACGCAATTAGCATAATACATGTATTTTCTTTCGTTGTTCTACATCTAACGAAGAAGATCTTTAATATATTGTTCTTTTCTATGATCGGTGAGAAAATTCAATAAAATATTGTTGAAAATCGTCGCAACGGTGTATAATATATTGACGACTGCCCGGAGAATAATCATCCACCTATGTGAAGTTGGCTGTATGTGTCTCAAAGTGCTGTAGAAACCTATCCGTAAGTTTATATATTGTCACAACGATAGGCCATGGTCTAGAGATAATACCTCTTAACCCTTTCATTCGTCTTCACCAATCGTTAATAACGTTTGCGGTAAGTAACACACATTAATCTGGCTGTAATTGTCTTTAGCATTAATTCGCGTTCATCAAGTACTCAATAGGAAGGTTGTCTGCTAAAACTACTCTTCATTAAACTCACTCGGCACCATACAAATTCGTGTTAAGGAACGTGTTGTTATATCAGTATAATACCAGAGTATTGTTTTCACTGTAAAAAGTTTGTCTGGATCCGCAGCGAAACCAAATGACTGTCCGTCAGTCGAACTCTTACATTTCACTTATTAATTAACTATTCGCACATACATACGTATACATACGTACGAACGTTTATAAAACGTGATTACATAATAAGTGTACTTGGAAGTGCCATGCTTCCGGTAAACCGGTTTGCAAATTTATTTCCGTTGACGATTCTCATATTTTTCAATCTTCTACGACGTGATTTATAGTCAAGGGTATCTCAATCCTTTCCACAATCACGTTAGTCACGAAAACTTCTTCAATCACAGTTTTAGTCTATCTTATTAACGAACTTGCTGTACTTTGACGAGTCTGACTCGTGACATTTTCCACAGCAATCGAGTTAAATATTCCGGCAAGGGATTGGCAGAAGAAAATAAAATAAAAGTACACTTCAAACGATTAAATTAATGATTATCTCTTTATTACAGATTGTTAAAAATGGTTGCCCATACGGTTCTGCTTGACTTCACGGTCTCCGCGAACGTCATTGCCAATATCGATGAACGTTCGAATCTTAAATCAACCATAGCCAATGTTTTGGGTGATTATTTCAATGGTTTGAAGACTCTTACGGAATTGAACATAGACGGCAGTTTAGTAATTTTGTATACCGGTCCAAGAGGAAGTCTCATTACCGTGAGAGGATATCCAGAAGGATTGGTGACCGTCAATGTGGAGTATTACAAACGCGACGACGAGGCAGCCCTTCTCACATTTGAGGTAAGATCCCCAAAGATTTTCACAGTTGGTTAGGACGGTAAAAATCCTTTTTCTTTCAAACGATGTATCGTTCCCCATGAGATTTATTGTCCGTTATTCCAGTGATTTGGCAAATGGCCTGAACTAATCGTTCGTAAACAAAAAATATAATGTAGTTACCGGTAGTTTGGGATTTTTTTTAAATTACGGATTTTCCGCTTAGTTTATTTCCCACAATCATTTAGATTTGTCAATATGCAAAGTCTTAGATTCTGCATCTTGACAAGCCGCAAGAGACATAACAGTAAAAAAAGAGTATATGCAATTTTGAAGAAAGATAGACGAAAGTAGGGAATTGTTTTAAAAAGAGAGAGGGCGTGAGAGGGAGAGAAGGGAAAACATTGGTTAACTGACAGGATATTGTATAGCAATGGCGATACCTGGAAGCAGACATTGCCATGGCTTTGAACAGCAGACGCAGCAAACGTCTGCCACCTGTAAGACGAGGAACGATATATGATCTCTATTTGACACTATCAGGTAGAGACACCGTTTACCCGAATTCGAAATTAACTTTTTTTTGTTTCACACTCATGCCACTTTTTTTTTCTTCTACATTTTTGTCTCGTCGATCATGTTCCATTACGATTCCCATAGATTGTTATGAAACATATATAGAGATATTTTTCTACATATATAATTGTTATTGATTGTTGAATTTAGAATTCTAGGATAGGACGCTTGCCAGGAATGCTGAATGAGACACTCCTAAGCACTCTTTCATATGCGCTTACGAATCTTTTTTTCTTGTATCATAATTACCATCCCTGCACCAAATTTCTCGATCGAGAATAATAATGTCAGAGCACCCAACGCCCCTCAATATCAGAACATCGACTCAATTTTCTAATGCGGTAGAAACGAACCACGGTCCAAAAAAACTTACACACAAACACAACAATTTCTCATTCTTCGGATCGATCTTGTCCCGATATATGGCTTTGTTTGCTTGTTATTTATCATTTTCTTTGGAATCCGAGGTTCCCTTTCTCAGATTTGAGAATTTCATTCGGTATAATCGAAAACAGGGAGTAGTAGAAAGGTAATTGAACTAGATAGGACGTTTGTTCTGTTTATTCGTTGGTTCGCTTGGCGCGGCTATGGTAGTCGGCCAGAAACTTGGAGACGGCATTGCAGGCAGCAGCGACAGCCACAAGATCACACACGCTTTCTCCGATTAAACGCGGTGGCCCATTTGAGCGATACTTTCCGACCGCCGGTGAGTTTATTTATAAATGTGTTACCGGTCAAAAAACGTAAAAAGAACGTTTATCTTGAAAAATAAATAAATAAAAGAACGCTACTAAGAGCTATAGCTTGAGAAGGCTGCCTGCAAATTTTCAGATTAAAATATTATGTATATTGCGCAATTTCAACGTTGTATGTTTGATACGTTTGGCGTCGTTCATTGAAGCTTATACAAATTGCAAATCTTACCTCTCATAATACTTTCCACAAATTACTGATTGTGGCTTATATATTTAATTTGGAATTTATTTCTTATCTGCATCTTCGCCACGGCTACTTAATGCAAATTCAATTGCAACTAGTTTGACCTCGATACTTTGGTATCTCAGTAAAAACGATTATCCAAGTGTATATAATAATACAAACTAAATATCCGATCGCCTTAAATTATTGATTACGATTGATTGATATTGCAATTCCCATTTATTAACATAAATACGACAGTGAAAGATTTTTTCCTCTGCAGTAGTGAAGGCATGCAATTAAACGTTCTTTAATCACTAATGATTCTATCGTAGAGCGTTATTCACAACATTCCCTATTTGATGCATCTTCGTTGCATGGTCTTGACCCCCTCATATTATTGACGTCAGCCGATTTCAAGAATTGTCATATAAATAATTTAAAAAAAGCTGCAAAGTACATTTTCAACGCCAGAGCCATTTCATCAATGATACATTCCTTTTTAAGATGAAAGACTCCTCGAGTACGATATCGACAAGCTGGTGTTCGAGGCACGATCGCCCTATCAAAAAGTACAAATCGTGCACTCGAAATCCCTCGGGAATTTGCTGGTTCTTGATGAATTGCAGAGTAGGTAACACGTGCTACGCGAGATAATAAGTATCAATGCATTCGAGGAGTTTAACCGGGAGAAACTTGAATTTTTTTTAGACATGTCGGAGGCAGATATGATTTACACGGAAACTCTAATGCAACGAGGCAAAGAGTGTTATGCAGGGAAAGAAATTGTCATTCTCGGAGGAGGTGATGGTGGTCTACTCTGGGAGTTACTCAAGGAAAAACCAAAGCACGTCACTATGCTGGAAGTGTGTATTTTACACATGAATTTTAAATAATTTGAATTATTTATTTGTTTTTTTCTCCTAACCCATCTGGATTTCCATTGATTTTGCAGATCGACGACGTAGTTATAAAAGCTTGCAGCCAGCACATGAGAAGCATATGCGGCGATTGTCTCGACAAGAGGAAGGGAGACAATTACGAGGTATATTTCTTTCCGAATTGAGTAACCGATAGAGAAAAGAGTTCCATTTGGCATAATTGTTATTTTCCTTGAATATGAAACTTATCATTATCCATAGATTATAGTCGGTGATTGTGTAAAAGCTCTTGCACACATGATCGACGAGGGTCGTCAATTCGATTACGTATTTGGCGACTTGACCGATATACCGATAAGTACAACGCCTCACGGTGGTGCTTGGGACTTTATAAGATTGATATTAAATTCATCGGTCAAGGTTCTCAAGCCAAGTGGAAAATACATGACACACGTGAGAAATAATAGAATACCCCAAAATAACATTTCTTTTGCTGCAAGTTCCATCGTTATATGTAAATTGCTTTTCGAATGTTTTCAGGGCAATGGAGCTTCGTGTCCCGAGTCATTGAGCATGTACGAAGACGTGCTTTCTCAGTTATCCGTACCGGTATCGTTCACAAAGGATCGCGCGTTCATTCCTTCCTTTTTCGAAGATTGGATCTTCTATCAAGTGACGTGCAAATGATTGATTAAAAATCGTCATTGCGAAATTCACGGCGCGCCATCGAGTCGAATACACAGATTTTCACCATTATTATGACCCCGCGCTCTAGCTATAGCTGTTAGAATAAATAATTTATCGAAACAACTTCTCTTACAAGCTCGTTCGATCCATGGAATCTGAATCAAATCAAAAAGAATCGCCATGATCCGGAAAAATTTATTATAGCGTGTGTACATATAGAAACAAATTTTTAAGAAATTTTATAAATGCGTTTAAACACATTCGGGAAGTTCAAAGAGGAGTTTTCTACGTTTAAGTTTCGACAATCGACAGTAAACCTGAGTAAACAAAGAATAATATAGTCTGGTATGATTTGCACGTTTAGTTGCTTGGTGAAGACAGCGCATTTAACTCATTCAATGAAATTAACTAAATAGCTAAACGCGCCAATGAAATATGCTGCAATAATCAGGAATAGAGTTAATAACGCTTAATCTTTTAGAAGATTGTTGTTGGTATTCGATATTTCAACTTCGCAGTATTCCTAAAAGTACATGAAACATACCGGAAGTGATCCCAGAAAACTATAATCCTGCAACATTCCACTCTGTAACGATAGACACACGCGCTTATGCTTTTCCAAATCTGAATGGCATGGAAATGTCTTTCGGACATCATAGTACCGTTGTATACTTCGCTTGTTGTGGCAACCTCTCGAATTTTCATAGGATATTGCAATTATTGAAAAACTTCCGTTATAGATAGGCAGTCGTTGCTAGTGAGAAGGCAAAAAAAAGAAGAAAGATGTTTCAAACGAACTAAGTTTCGGTTTATGTCGCTTGGTTTGCATAAAAAATAAAAATTCTGTACTATATTGTTAGATGTATTACACGAGTATGAGAGTCATTTCTAATTGACGAATATCTTGTATTATCAGTACAAACGGTGAGAAACATACTTTTCTCATCACTAGCGCTACGATAATTATTATTCTCGCGTTCGAGAATCTACGATATCTGATGGTACGTCTGTGTCCAGACGCGATACCAATTTTACAACTATCAATGGAGTTAATTGAAATATCAATCGTTTATTCGTGTTCCCTAATAGTAAGAATAAATTCAAGTCGAATTGTTTTTATCATTGTAAGAACTTTATGCTCCGATCACCGTTAACCGAGAATCGAATATTCATATGAAAGCTATTGGCCCAAGAAAATTTATTGTTTCATTAGTTTTTTCGTTGTGACACCCGAATTTATCCTCATTAGCCATACAAATGACCATTACCAGTTACGAGTAATGCGTCGATCTGAAAAAATGAAATTATGCCCAGTATTCAAAAATGAACGTCCTATGAAAACAGTGTTGTTGATTTACTTCCTTTCTGTAACTCCTGCTTCTCAGTTAGGGCTTGGAAAAAAAAAGTAAAAAATCCATATGTCTATTATAAATTTAATTCAACTGCAATCTTTCAGTCAAACACGTTTACATATTACAAAATGAAAAACATACATTACGAGGTATATATAAATATAAGTACTGCGCAAATTCGGACGAGGGGACGGGTTGTCGACAGAAATAAATTTACACGAGTCTTAAGAAAAGTGATGCTGAAAAATCAGACTTTTTGGTTTTCTTTGTATTTCCAATTCAATGGAAACTTTGGTCCCAACCAGGACGCGCGTGGTCGAGCTCCGCAAATTTCCAAGCGATGAAACATCTAGCGTGAATACAATTGCTGGACAATTCCACGATCAATACGATTTCTTTACAACGCTTGTTTTAAACGGACAATTTTATGTTTCAAGAGGAAATTGAAATTCTTTAAAACGCGATTTCGATATTTCGGCAAATTGTTCGATCTCGTGTATCGTTGGCTCAGTTTCAGTCTCGACTAATATCTGTTGCAGCCACTGTTGTATCTGTTTAGGATGTTTCTCAGGATCTTGAGTTTTTCTACTAATCATCAAAATATCGCCGTTCACCTCAGAATTCTCCACGGGCGATCCAGAATCTGTAGAGACAGACAAATTCTTGTCACGGTTGGGGGATGAGATCTTGTATGCCTCTTTGGTGGGAGAAACGTATTTGTCTGGGGTGGCAATCTTCTCGCTTTCAGGTACGATAAAATCGTTGTTCATTCGAATAGGTTGAGCCATGACCTTTAATTCCCATTCCAGCGAACTCTTGAGTAATTTGTTCTCACCAACATCTTCCGACTTTGAATCATCGTGTCTTGATTCAGTCATCGTCGATTTTGATGAATTGGAATGATCTTCGAGTCCATCGGAGGAAGCGGAATAATTGTGATTCATCAGTACGGTAATTTCATTTTTCGATAAATCTGCCTCCGAGCTTGTGTTGAAGCTCAAATCACAAGCACTCTCGGACAATACATCGAATTTATCGGTTTCGTCGACCAATTGCTCATTCCGTTGCTCAGACTTGATCGATTTGTCAAGAGTGACGTGATCTCTGTTGGCATCTTCGTAATCTTCGATCTTGTATGGCTCGACGTCTCTCACATCGATACCATTTCTATTGGAGGATGACAATTCGCCAAATTTGAGTATAGACGCCTCGAGATCTTGTGTATCGGTCAAATCTATTCTGATCAATGGTAACGAATATGGAATTTTCAAATTTGACTGAACGATAGATAATTGCTGATTATGGATGGCTTCGATTTGCCGCAATAGTTGCTTTTCCCTGGTTCTCAGAACTTTGGCTAACTGTTCGAAACACAGTCTCACTTCTTCTTTTACCTGAGGAACATGCATCGAGTCAGTTTTATACAGAAAAAGTCTGTAAGTTCAAACTTGCATTTTTGCAATCGTAATTTTTACTCAATGTTCAATATTATTAAACCATTTTGAAGTACTTAGTCTATTTTGAATATCTAAACATCAATGAGCCGAAACATTTCATATTGTGTTGAAGCTTCTTTTGATGGAATACAATTTATAAATATATGCATATTACAGGTGTAGAAATAATTGCAATACCACAAAACATCGACGGACGGACAGCTCACCTTTGAAGACGAATCTTGAAGTGTTTTTCTCGTTTCGCTGATGAAATTCACATGTGAATCGTTCGTATTGTCATCTTCGAGCTGTTCATTCTTCCCTATCATATTAACGAGCGATTGACAATCGTCGCAACACTGCTGAATGCTCGAACAACAAAAGTCTCGCCGTTGCTCTCGTTATATATGCTGTTACACTCCTAACGTACTGGAACGAGCATAATTAATGAGGCTGTTCGCACCTCGTAAGAGACGCTACGAACAGGTCAGTAAATACGTTGACCCTCAACGTAACGATTCTTAAATAACAGTTCTCACACTAATTAACGTTGAAAAAAAGAATAATTGCAACAATAAGTTTAATTTCGTTACTGCTATTCTGCACGATAGCTGCTGATCGTCACAATCAGTCACAATGTATATGCAAGAAAATGTTTGCAGCGGTAACTCCATGAACTTAGCCGACCAATTTCAACTGTTCAAAGGTGTTCTTTCGGGGAGGCAACCCACGTAGACAAATGTAATATTTAGATTTCGTATGTTGGCGGAAAAATCCAACGAACAGCTAGCGCGACAAATCGGGAGTGGGGGGCCGGAGTGTTACCCTCCTGATGACAGTAGTTCAACAGCAAACGACAACGAGACATCCTATATTAGCCAAAACAATGGTACAAAAACAACCCTCATTGATTGTCGCTTAAAACTTAATTGAATTTATCGTATCTATTGTTAAGAGTAATATTCATGTCATTTAATCAGACTTCCAAAAGCACTTGTGACATCGACGATAGTGTCAAGACATCACTAAAGGAATTCCGATTTCGGAAAAGCCAGAAAAATGCTGCGTTGATCTGTGAGTTTTTTGCCTAACAAGTAAAACAGTTTTTCCATTAATGTACATTGTTTCTTTTCTCGGTATCTCCCTCTCGTCTGTCTCCTTACAGTGAAGGTCGACCGAGCAAAGCAGACGATTTGCATTGACCAGATCATAGAGGTATAATTGAATTTTCACGGAGAGCACAATTTAGAATAACCTATGTTAAGTTAGGCTTCAGAGCTCTACTCTTGCAATACGTGTCAAGAGAATTATGTCCCTCATTTTTTATGTCGGCATGAATCATCACAAGTAATAGATTTGGAACTAGGCAACTCCCATGAATTAGCCTTTTTTCCAGGATTCACACTATTACTCCTATTATATTGATACAAAGATACACTACAGGTGGCGCCACCACTCGTATTTCATAGAAATCTGTATATCGTATTGAAAATTAGTTCTGAAGTCTAACTTTGTATATAAAACGAAGATAAAATAATGTTTTCTACTTTTAGGATATACAAATAGAGGAGTTACAGGAGACAATACCTAGTCACGAACCGAGGTATATTGTGTACAGTTACAAAATGCAACACTCGGATGGAAGAATCTCTTACCCGATGTGCTTCATATTTTACACCCCACGAGGTATACAAATGGAGTTGCAAGTTCTTTATGCAAGTATGAAGCTCGTGCTTCAGAAAGAGACGGACTTGACCAGATGCTACGAAGTTCGCGAGCTCGAGGAGCTCACGGAAGATTGGCTGAAAGCAAAATTAAGTAGATAGAAGAAGCCAATTTATCGATCCAACCAAATTCTGTCGCGACTCGCTTTTTTCTTTCTTACTCGTACTTTTTGTATAACTTTTTTCACGACTCGTACTTTCTCGATAGTTATAAACATATACACATGGAGTAGAATGTTATTTTGTAATTTTTCAATACTCATATTTGTTGATATACAACTTTCTAGCATTTATTACAACTGTTTATACAAAAAAAATGATTGATGCATTTGTGATGTGGAAACGAAAAACATACGATGGAACTTGAATAACTGTGGTATAATTCTTTTTGTACAGACAATATTGATTTCAATAAGCGTGTCTGATAATGAGATGATGCGTTATTCGTGAGGATACGCTTGGTCTTTATGAAACTGCCGTTTTCCGTCCGTGTATTCGACTGTAAACGATGCGGAGGATCAAAGACTGAATAAAATCATTGTGACTAGAAACAGTAAACGTGTTCTGGCACTTATATTTTACAGTAATTTCTATAACATAAATATGGAATAAGTGTTTTGCATCGACTTCAACATTCCTCGAATGCGGCGTAGCAAAAGTTACAGACGATCGTTGAAATAAAATTATTTATAACAATCTCAATTGATTGGCACCAAGGAGACGTGAAATCCCGCGTTGATAATTTATTTGGGTATGCATAAATGCGGTATTCTTTATCAGAATGCCGAGTGTCTTTAGCATTACAATCGTCCAAGCTTTTCAATGAATGAGGGAGGTTATCATTCTGGAAAAAAGAAAATGGAACATCACGACAAAATCCCTTAACGTTGTGAATTATTTGTGTTAATTTTTCAACCAAGATTAAGAATCGGAACAATTACCCATAGAGATAGTAGAAAAACGAGAGTAGATAAAACGCTAGTTTTACCCAACCTTCCTGTTGACATCTTGACAAATTATTTGCATTCAATATACTAGTAGCGTCGTATAGTCCTGGCCCTGTCATAACAGGCCTCGTACGATATCTATTTACATGGTACGCTATCAATGGTGCATTCAGAAGCAACGATATCCACTCCCCGCTTATTAAAAATAATATATTGATCACCAGATGTAGTCCATACTCCGGAATAACGAGCTAAAGTCGAACAAACATTTATATTCTCATCTTGGAACAAAATCATACCTCAGTGGGTCGATTTAAATAAGGGTTTATTTATGAAAATCTTACCACATTTAAATTGTTACACTGCTCTATTGGATTCTTGTACTCCGTTTTGAGCTCGTCAAATGAAATAACCTGCAACGAAAATAACGAGACTTTGGTTCACGCTAATTTACAAACGATGAAAACACAAAAATTATCGATTCATAAACATTTCGAATCATCGAAGTCACCGAACAGGTTATGTTTGACAAATTTGATTGATTAAAGGAACTTTTTGATTCGGAGATTACGTATGAAATAAAGTTTGCGTAATAAATTTGTGCACATACATGATAGATAGCGAAGAATATTAAAAATGCATCGACAATTAATGCTATAATGTACGAGAAAGCGGCTATGCTGAACGCCATCTTGATTTTTTTCGACGAGTGTTTTTTGTTATTTGGTCAATTTAGGGATGTGGATTACCATTGATGGCGCTGGAGTCGGTGACAAGATACCGGAATAAAGATGAATCTTAATTAGAGCGCGTTGCTTTTCAACTTCCAATGTTTTCGTCAAAGCCGAAAAATAAATACACGATGAATATGTTATTATGAAAAACATATTCATTTCAGACTAGGGTACGATGTATTACAACCATTAGTAATATATAGAGAGCAATTACAATGTAACAGCAAAATACACCCGTAAGTCTGCCATTAGGACCGTGGTTACCTTTGTAAAATGCACAACATCCCATCCAATATCAGGATTTCCTCATTTATGATATTCATATTGCTATATTGATTCCCTATCTGCCTTCTTAAGGCTCGCTTCTCTCTTCGGTCTCGTTATTTGTCTGATGTCGCTGTAAGAAATTTCCAGTTCCTTGAATGCACTAAGCAGAAATATCGCTACCATAACTGTGAAAAAACCGCACAAAGTTCCCAAAGTGTCGGAAAAACTCATTTTTTTCCATTCGTCGAACAAAATCGTGGATGCAAAGACCACAAGAGTCGTGAAAAAAACGTAGTATATCAATGTAACAACCCCGGTATTAAAAAGATCCAATGATTTGTTCAGAAAGTTCATCTGTACCATTATACAAAAAATTACGGTGAATAGTAAAACCCACGTTAGCCAATTTTCAATTTCATTTTTAGTCCCATTTATGGTCACTTTTAAAGCAAGACTTAGTCCTTTGCAACTCATAACACTCAATGAACCAACCGCTGAGCATAACAGTATATAAATTATGACGTTCGTATTTCCGTACTGTGGACCAAAAAAAAATACTATCGAGAGAGACACCGAAACAATGACGAGTACATAAATTTGAAAAACAGGATTCTCCAGCTTTAGCAGCAAGTCATCCATGCTATCGATCTCTTCTTCCTTTGGAACATGCAGAACTATGATTGTTGAGCCTAATAAGCACAGAATGCAACCGATCTGAAATGTGAAATAAGGGAATATAAAAAAAAAATGGTAACGATCTTGTATATTACGAACATGTTGGTGCAACTGACCTTCCCAAGGAGATTCAATTTTTCGTTCAAATACTTCGAGGATAATATAGCAGCTACAACTACACTGAGTGCACCGAGCGGAGTTACAAGGGAGGCAGGTGCAAATGCATAAGCAGCAAAATTTGCTGCCTCGCCGATGCCCACTATGAATTAAAAAAATGAATGATAAGAAATTCATTAAAAAAAGTGTCGTATCGAACGGCAATAAATGTGGTACATACTTGATAAAAGGCCTGCCCACCAAATCCATTCTTTGAGATAACCATGCCCTCCTGAACCAGCACGTACGCGACCAATATGATGCAATTTTAATAAAGCTATTTTCTTTATAATGAAACTAGCACCTGTGAATTAAAAAAAGCTGAGAATATAAGAAATACAGGCTTTCATGGGTGGGCTATTGCAGATTCGTCATGATCGTTCGTTTATTGGAAATATAACAGACAATACACGTCATCATAGTGAAACTATATCGATCATGTATTTTTCATTATTGTGTATTATAGAGACTAACCTATAAAAATGCTTGAACTAATTGCCAAACTCAATCCTATATAAAAACCAGTATCGTACATATTTGTTTGATATATTGAGATATTAATTGGCAGAGGCATTTGAAATTTCCATCTAGTTTTTCTTTTCAGCACAATTGTATTGCATATTTTACGATGATTGTCACTCTATCACGTACAATATTAAATACACTGAAAAATCTTTACTGTGGTTGGTTATTATTGATAAGTATTGATATTTATTAACAATGAGATACAAGTAATGATTTTAAAAAATGTTAAGAACATGTTCTTTTAAAGTGGAAATTCGAAAATTCATGACTTGGACACAATAATAAACAGTGGTCGTTGAAGAGACAATGCTGACGAAATACGAGCTAGACAGAAAACTACGATGGAATGAAATATTTCTAGTTCCCCACAAAAAAGACATGTAGCCTAGAGGGCACTTGCGAACAATTCGCGAAAGAATTGAACTCTTCTTCTACGGTCTCCTCAATGATTGTCTCTTGATAGCCAAAGATCGTTTTGGCAAATTTGACGAATCGAACCAGCTGCAATTACAACTTGAAAGAAAACTGTCGATGAATAAATTTGTAATCATTTAACGAACATAAAGTAACATGGACGTAAAGTACTGTCCAACGCCGCGCGTTGCGGCGGAATATTTATGTTTATTTCGAGATATAATGGTAGAGCTTGCGAAGCTAACTTCGTGCCCAACTCATCATACAGTTCGTCGTATAGACGCAAGATGTCCAGCCGCCGTATGATCTCTCGAGGTTTCAACTTTTACCCGGGCGTTGCGTATCTCCCTGTTCAGCTCTGGTCGTGCATACAAGTGTGTGTAAGAATAACGCACTTATTCCGTGCAACCCGTGCAATATCTAGTCGGCCATTTTAACTATTTACACGGCATTTTCTGTATACTAACCGCGAAACGAAACTCGCTCGTATTTGAGAGTAAAGTCGATCACTCGACTATAAAACCTTGTGATGTGAGTAAAGTTGTTCTCGGTATAAATAAAAATACCGCGCGGTTTTCACGAACTATGAATTAAACATATTTTCACTTACAGGGCGCGAAGCCGGAAGGACAGTACGGGCAAAAGCGACTCAGAAGCCACGGACAAGGATAACAAGCGTGAAAAAAATCGAGATAAAGATCGAAAGAAACGCGCTGCTCCGTCCTCCAGTAGCGGTAGCAGGTAAACTTTATAAACCATAAATGAAAAAATAAAAATTACTTTATTTTATCAAGGAATATCTGGTCACAGTCACGGCAGACTTTCAACTCCAGTCATTACTCTTTGCGTCAACATATTCTGCCCGTCTCGCCCTATCAGATTATTTTTAGCCTCAAAACAAGGATTAGAATGTAACAAGGATTAGAATTCTTGCAATTTTCTACATAGCTCGTCAGATAGCAGTTCCGCATCATCGAGCTCAAGCAGTGGCAGTAGTTCTAGATCCAGTTCTTCATCGAGCAGCTCGTCTAGTACTTCGGGCAGTTCATCTGGAAGCTCGCGAGACAGAGGTCGTAAACGTAGCCGTAGCAAAAGCGCCGATGGCACGAGAAGGCACGACACTAAAGAAAAGGAAAAGGACAAGGAGAGGGACAGAGAACGCGAGAGAGATCGCGATAAGGATAAGAAAAAGGGCAGTGCATCGACAACGGATAAACCGAAACCCAAAGGACGTTCTAGGTAACGAATCGAATTTTGCCTCGAAACCTATGTTATCTCGAAAGTTTTGTCTAAACTGAATACTTTTATAGGTCACCTTCACCCAGAAGGAAGCGCAGAGAACGCTCTCCTATACCAAGACCAACAAAAATTCACATTGGTCACTTGACCAGAAACGTTGCCAAGGAACACATCGTCGAGATTTTTTCGGCATACGGACAAATCAAAATGGTTGATTTTGCCCTGGATAAGCTTCATCCGAATCATGGCCGTGGTTTTGCTTATGTCGAATTTGAGACAGCCGATGAAGCCGAAAACGCTATGAAGCATATGGATGGAGGTAACAACGAACATAAAAATCTAAATCTATTTCATCTATCGATTAAATCGGGCCGTGTGATAAAAATTTACCGTAATTAATCTTCCCCCGTTAATTTATCTTTCAGGTCAAATCGATGGTCAAGAAATCACAGCTGCGCCGGTTCTTTTGCCAAAACCACGACCTCTGCCAATGCGTCGAATGTCACCCGCAATGGGACGAAGAGCGCCAATGCGCTGGGGCGGTGGTGGCGGAGGCGGTGGTGGCGGTAGAAATTCACCACCCCGATATCGCAGACGTTCACCACCGATGAATCGCCGTCGAAGTATTCGACCACCGAGACGCAGGCCACGAACGCGTTCGCGCAGTCCACCGGACAACGCGCGACGTCGTCATCGTCGCTACACTCGTTCGAGTTCCAGCAGCTCGCGATAAAAAGAGCGGAAGTAAATATCTTGACGACCCGGCCGAAAAAAGAAAGAAAAAAGAAACCCATAATCGCGCAATTCCGCGCGACGATACTTTGTAGCTCACGATCAAGATTTTTCATATTCTGAAATTATCGTAATCATCCTATGGATGGTTAGGCGCACAAGCGATTTTCGTTCTCTTCAAAACAAATGTGGACACTTTGGCTCTCGAGCCAATCAGACGTGAATCAACACTTAAACTTTTTAATAAACTACTGTGTATATCTTTGTATTGTACCCTATCGAAATCGATTTTGCGCGGTTGTATCGAATACGTGAACGGAGAATGCACAGGAGCATCGTGATGAATATATTACTATACATAAGGTATTTGCGAGTGTACGAGGCTGGTTGCTCTCATTTTCATATCGTATTAATAAAAATTCGGAGGGTGAGGCACGAGACAGCGAGGTGAAAGCATATATATATATATGTGATTGATTCATTCCTAAGGATATCATTGCGCCGCAGGGACTCAGTAAAATGTACTACGAAGTCTTTCGATATACTTTCATAGAAACTATGATTATTGGATCCTTTTACAAAGAATCGTGGTTTTGTTTTTTTTTTAGAAAAAAAAAACCTATTCACACAAAATTTCAATTTTTTCATTATCTTTTTCATTCTTTATACTCGCGATATCTACAAAACGGAAATCATTGCATCGCATTGCAATCGTGTTTCTTGTTTCTTTTTCTTTGTTTTTTTGTTTTGTTTGTCTCCATTAATGAAAAATATCTACAATCTTCGAACGGTGTACAATTACTAATTATATAATAATATACAATTTCACAGTCACTTTACAGCGTGAAAGAATCATGGTGGGGGAGTCTGACAATTTCGAACAATTTTGAAAGGAACAAAAAAACAATTATCTGATTCGATAAAACAGTCTTGACGACACACACGCACACATACACACATACACATGGCACGATGGAGAAACTTTCGAGGAATCCTGTCGATTTGTTATTAATTTTTGTTTCATTTTTTCTTTTTTTCTGCCTCATTCGTAATGCGACCAACGTACGATTCATACGATAATAAAAGCTTTGACCGTACTCGGCGAAGAGTTATTTGTCAAAGCCTACACAGTCTAACAATTTCCTCAACAAATATCAACGATGATCTTCGAAGTGTGGAATACTTTGGCACGGACGAAATGAATTTTTTGACGCTCGGAGATAATTGTTTTTTTTTTCATACGTTACTCGATATCCTCACGATTATCGAATAAAAAAACACTGCATGGATATCCATGATTTTGGACCGCGCTTTCATTGTTCGGAAGGGATGAAACTGAACACAATTTAGCTCCGGCCTGGGGGGGTGGGAAATTAGTATGTACGTTTCTTTTTCTCTTTAACCATCGATGTAGACGCGTCCGAGAAAATGAATGATCAACGTTCAAGGATCGCAATGATAGAAATTGGCTATGATTATGCGCGAAGTTTGCCATATCAACGACAAAAGACGACCCCCCCCCCCATGACAAAAAGCAAAAGGACTTCCGGGTTTTCTCAGGGGCTTCATGCTGTCTCATCCCCATATTTCCTATGTGTTCTTTCTTCCTTCGACTAATTCACAAAGTAAATATATTCTATTTAAAAAAAAAAAAGTAAAATGTATATATAGTTTTGTGGTTGTTTATATTACATCGATTAAATTAGGGTGAACCCTTTCGACAGTAATTCATACGTCAGTAACAGAGATTCAAAAATTCATTTATACGTCGCAATAAATAAATAATTAAATAATTTTTTGTTGTTGTTTTTATCGAGTAACGCTAGAGATCCGTTTAAACTTCTAGCCATGGATTTCTTACCTTGTTTTTTTTTCGATTTTCATTCCTCTTACGTAACAATTAATCGTCTCTCATCCCTACAGTAAATTGTAATATTACACACGATATTAACTTGGTTTACGCATAGTTACGATCGTAATGATAAAAGTTTATAAGCGCCTATAGAACAGACAGTCGAATTTCCGCACAAAATTGCTGAAATCAACGCGCAAGATGCGCGATCTCATGAAAAATGCTTCGTCCGTATCCACAATATCGATATCACCCCCCCCCCCCCCACCTCCTCTTTTTCGATTCCAGGGCATTGTTTACGGTTTGTTTGTGTTTTTTTTTGTTTTCAGCGAATCGTCGCGTTCCATCGCTCTCTTGGCTGTGTGTGTTTTTCTTTTAAACCTTTCTTCCTTTTTAATATCTATAAATATCAATACGATACTATGTACAACTTTTTTTTCATGTTTTTTGTTTCTTCTTTGAATTAGCGCGAGACACTTTCCGTCGGAAAATATCGAAATAGTGCCACGAGAGATTCTCCTCGACAAAGCGCCGAGTGTATCACGAGCACAGGTTTTTTTGTTATCTCAGTCTCTCTGTTCAAACGGGTCCTCTGGGTCGCTCGTTGGCAGACGCTGACGCGTTGTATCATCGAGACTGGGAGTTGTCCTCTTTTTTGTGTATATCACCGGCATGCATGAGCGGAGGTTCCATTTGTCGTCCCGACACACCTGGTCCCGGTCCAGCCCGATGATGCATGTGAAGGTTGCTCAGAGGTCCTGGACTGGCATCCTTGGATCTTAGCGAGTTCACTGGTGGGGGTGGATAGCCCGCGTACAATTTGGCTCTTTCTTCTTCTTCGGCGCGAAACGCGGCTGCTGCCATGAGAGGATTGTAGCGCAATTGTTGGAGAGGATCGTAGCGATAGGGATCGCGGAAAGGATCGGAAGACCAAGGTGCTCCCGGTTGACCAGCGTGTCCCGAGGGTGGTGGTGGAAAATGTTGCATCGGATGACCACCGAGACCGGGAATCATGCCCCGCGCCATCGTGTGAGGTCCTGCCATACCGTGAGGATGCCTCGCGAGATAAGCATGAGGATGCGGATGATGATATCGAGGATCGGGTATCGGCGAAGGTCCAGGACCTTGTCCGGGTTGTCCTTGTCCCGGGGGTGGTTGTCTCGAGAGCATCACGACCTCGTCGTCCTTGCTTCGAGGCTCTTCCTTCACGCGCACCTCGCTCGGGTCTATGGGATTAACATTTCCGTTTCTAAGCGGTGAACGATCTCTGCCCATCACAACGTGCTGACGATTCTGATGCATCATCCTTTCACGCTCCATCTCTCGCCTCTCCATTTCGCGACGTTCCTTCTCCCGGCGTTCGCGTTCGCGCGCTTCCGCCTCGGCTTTGCGCTTCTCCTCTTTCTCACGCTCGCGTCTCTCGCGCTCCCTTTGCTCCTCTCGTTCACGCTCGCGTCTCTGTCTCTCACGTTCACGCTCACGTTCACGTTCGCGCTCGCGCTCACGCTCACGCTCTTCCATCTCGGCGCGTCTGTCGATTGCTGGTGGTTCTGGTTTTAAATTCCATGTCACCGTTGTCGGTGGGAAACCCGGCGCGGCACGTTGTAGTCTAAATGGGGAGGAAGAAAAAAAACGAGTTTTCGGATATCACGTTTTTCAGACTTAGCACGGTGTTTTTCTTCTTTGGAAGAGTTTCATTCGCGAGTTAAATATACGAAAGACACGTACCCTCTCCAAGGATCGTGTACCGAGCTCATACCACCGAGCGGAGGCATCTCCCTACCCGGTGGGAATCCCGGTAGTCCGGGAAAGTTCGGATTGGGTGTACCAAACGACGCTGGATATCTTCCAAAAGGAGACATTCCAGTTCCTGTAAAGAAAAAGTTCCGATTAAGAGACATTATCGCCTCGTCGTTATTTTATAGCATACCGTGGAAAGAGGACAGGTAAAAAAAAAGAGAAACCATCGTGTACACATGTGGAAACGTACCCATGTGTGAGCCCGGCGTGGACAGAAAGCCGACTGGATGAGGCGGTGGTGGAGCTGGATGATTAGGTGGAATGTTCGTCGGGAATGGCGGTGCCATTGGCGCGCCTATTCCAAGACCACCGCCCGGACCACCAGGGTAAAGATGTCCCGGAGGTCTGAGTAGTTCAGTTTTTGTGTTCACGACATTGCCCGCTTTAGCCTCGGCTTGTTGTTTCTGCTGATGATGATAGATTTCCCACGCTATTCGAACGTGCATAGCGTTCCACTTTCCAGTTTTCTATAAAAAGAAGGAAAAGAAACAATCACATTTCGTACAATCGACACATACATCCTCCACAAGTGGAAAAATAAAATAAAAACAAAATTGCGATCGTGGATTCTTACTTTTGGTGCGAAAGACGTCAGATGATTCGGCGGTACAAATGGAGTCGATGGCGGTCCCATTCCGGGATGCATAAGACCCGCGTTAAAGCTTGAATAACCGGAGAGGTTGAGGTTCCCACGAAAAAATGGAGAATCAACGCTTCCTAACTTCGGAATGTCCTTGAACTGTGCGAAAAAAAAGTAAGAAATATTAAAAACAAATAAATGAGAGTGAAAAAGATGTATCGAAAGTAATTTTCGTTATACTTACAATAGGAGGAGGAAAAAGTGTCGTCGCAGCTGGTGGTGGAAGCAACGGTGTCGTGTGCTGATGAACGTGGGTATGTTGATGCTGATGATGATGCATTTCCGTTCTGAGATAAGGCGGTGGTCCAAGATTTCCAACGCCGACGCCAACGTTACGATCTTGCGATGCCAAAAATCTATTGTCCAACTCGCGTCGGAGCATGTCCGTTTGACCTGATACATGCGTCACCCCTTCTTCTCGATTAATATCAACGTTTTAACCATAAAATTGCAATTGTTATCTTTTTTTATATAAAAAAAAACTGTTTATACCCTTACTTGATTGAAAGAGTGACTCAGCGGAGAACGGATTTGGGTTAGACGTCGGAGGTGCTAAGCTCGGGAGCGAAGTGTGCGGACTCGAGCTTGAGACTGGAGGTGGTAGAGGAGCTGCAAACATCGGCGGTGGAAAATTGTGCATGTTCATCGAGGCTGGGGGTGGCGTCGGCCTCGGTACTGATGTCGCTGTGGCCGGTGATAATTGAGAGGTCGTGCTGCTACTGTTGGCGGAACGTCGATAAAACAAAACAAGTTACGATCAGCAAAGACTCGCTGTATATTCGCGAACATCGAGAAATGGTAAATCATCAAACAAAAAAAATATTTAAAAAAACATACCTTATCCATCCTTGAGCCTTGGAGTAAGCAGGTAGACTAGAATTGGCTGGGGACGATGTGTTTGGCACACTCACAGGCGTTATGCTACCCCGGCTCAGGGTGCTCACGTTGCTGCTGTAACAAATATTATGTTTTTTTACGACATCCAGAATTCTTCGTTCAAAATTCGGCATAAATTGTATTGTCTCGGGGTGAAAATCTATTCAAATAAAATTTAACGCTTCGCTCGACCAAAAGAAATTGATATTCTTTTTTTTTTATCGCATATTGGCTATCCTACCTGTAGCTGTCTCGTTCCCTGTTAGGACTGTGACCCCTCGGCGAATTGTTGTTTCTTCCGGCCAAACTGCAAGCCACGATGTCCCGATGCACCATCGTGTTTGCCGTGGTAACTGTATTCGTTATTGTAGATACGCATGTCGTCGTTGCAGCGCTAAGCGGCGTATTGTTATTGTGATTCGTCGCATTATTTCCTATGGTCTGTTTGTTTATATTCGTGTACGGGGAACTCCTACTGGCTCTCTGAAAGACAAAAATTCAATTCGTATCCGTGAATAACGAAAAATCTTGTTATTTCGTTTAATTTGATTTTGTTTTCAAGCTTGTTAAAGAAACTCACCACGTCCGTTCGCGAAGATGCGGAATGAGACGGTGACGGTACGGCAGGAGGAAGATAAGGACTGTGATTGAGTGGTGCGTAAGGTGTGTAAAGTGGAGGATAAGAGGGTTGAGTCTGTGGATAAGCTGCCATCGGTAACGGGGGTGGATAACTCGTGGTCGCCGCGCCGTTCGACGGTGCAGCTGGTGTTACACCGAGACTCGCGACCGCCGGACTAGTCGTGTGACTCGACGATACGAGCGGTACGTTTGGCGGATGTAAAGCCGGTATCGTCGTGTGCGACGGTTGCTGCGACAACGATGACGGCGGAAGAGCTGGTGATGCTGGCCGTTGTTGAGGAGCTATTGCACGTGGATTTGCTGCCAGCGGACTAGTCATCTAATGAAGAAACAAAAAATAAAAGATATTAATAAATATACGACGATTTCTGAATTTGTGACGAGAACAACGAGATACTCACAGGTGGTTGGGATATGTGTGGGGGTAACGTGGGACTTGGAGGACTCGGCGCCGTCGGTACTGTTGCTGAGGCAGGCACAGGGGGTGGAATTGGGGCTGGGGCATCCGTCGCGGGATTTGAAATTTGTCCACCGGTGTCCGGAGGTGATCCTCCCGCCCCGTTTGCCGGTGGCAACACGTGCGGCGAAGAAGATGGCAACTCGTCTGCGACAGAATTTACTTCAGTTTAGATAATTATTCATCCATTCCCACGAGACAAATATTTATGTCTTTTAAATCTATGAATGGATGATATAAATAATAGACGTCTTTTGAAAAACTTACATTTACGCGGAAGGGGTGGTGGGGTAGAAGACTCAAAGAGTATCGATTCTGCATCCGAGCCCTTGTCGTCTTCACCTTCACTATCACACTGTCGACACGAGAAAGGAAATTTGATTAATGTTCGATCTTAACAAAATAAAAATAATAATTCATTCATAAAATTCTTTCTACTCACGATATAACCTTTACCCGAACTGCAATGACTGCTAGCCTGTTTACGATTTACAAAGTTATGCGTTATTAATCGTACGATAAAAGAATTTTTATAATTTTAGAGCCTTTTTTCATTTATCTCGACGATTACTCACATCGCTGAGATGGTCCCTGGAACTGTCTGCGTCCTGGCAATCCCGCGGGATTCCTGTGCCATGCAATTGTTCCGACGCTCTTCCACTGTCGTCGCTCGTACCTGCATCGAGGCCCTGAAAACCAATGAAAATAATAAAATTCTTATTTATCAAAAAACGAGAAACATTTTTTTTCAACATAGAATAATCATTCGAGTATAATCAAATTTGATTGTTCACCTGATTGAGCGTAGAGGGTGTCAGTATGGAATTATGCGTGTAATGGTTGTGCTTGAAATGATTCTTGATGTGATGCTCGTTGTGTCGATGATTCTGGCCGGTATCCACCTTTGGTTTTTCGTCAGCTATCGACAATAACGAATGGAGCTTCTTGACATTATTTTTACCAGCTAACTTTATTGCACTCTGAAACAAAAATGAAAAACCAAACAATTATGAATTAAACCATAAACGATTTATTCGTCGACAAACATTCTTTAAAGATAAAATAAGTCTCGCCGGTTTATATTTGTGCATCGAGAGGATTTTCGTTTAAAGCAAACCACGAGCTGCTCGTTAACGCGAAATCTTAGATAATATACAAATGTCTGTACAAACGAATCGCGAGACTTCGTTAAGTCGTGCATCGTTCCCGCTATCTGTTTGACTCTTCCTCACCCTACGAGACGCGCCAAACCGCAAATCTAGAACGGTAAATCTTGCGCGTACACGCGGGACTAAAATAATCGTGGCGACCCAAGAAGACGTTTTCCCACGTACGAAATATTTTTATTTTCACCCAGCAAAAAAAAATAACAAAACTTCGTCGAAATAGAATTCGAAAAAAAACCAACCCCTCGAAAAAGGAGAGAAAAAAATAAAATAAAAATGCAACAAAGAGACAAACTTTTAAATACGAAAGTCTCGACGAAACGCTTGAATATATTTTATGCATAAAAGCGGTCAGTACGAGAGTCCGCGGTACAAATTTCCAATGCACATTCCGGTTTGTCCCTGGGAGTCGCGGGAGAGCTTCGATCGGCGATATACACACACGCGTTCGCGTCCCGCTGTCGCCGCGAGTGAGACGAAGACAGCGAGCGAGCGAGCGAGCGGGAGACGGGGAGAGAGAGAGAGAGAGAGAGAGAGAGAGAGAGAGAGAGAGAGAGAGAGAGGAGCATACCAGTAAGACAAAAAAAGTACGAGACAAGAAAAAGAGAGGAAAAGAAAAACGGCGAAAGAAATGCGTTTCTCGATGGAGAACCCGAGTGAGAGGGAAACTTGGTCGTCGCCGCTCCGGCTTTAAACTGGAACACCAATGGTAACGAATACGTTTTGGCGAGACGAATGGATCGGCAGTGCTCGCGAAAAGTTATATATATCTATATATATTACGCACAATGTATATATATATACATATATTTCGAGAAGTCGGACATATGTATAGCGAGAGTACAGCGCGCACGTATACACACAACACACAAATGGATAAATCGTACATACGTGGAGGCCCGAAATAGAAAACGATATGGTCAGTAAGATAGAAACGGCGTTGTAGTCGAGATGCAATGCGATCGCAGAACGAACGTGAGCAGCTCGTTTCGAGAATTATCGTAGAAAAAGAAACAACAATACACGTACCAGTAAAAAAAAAAACAAAAAATATTAATGTATAGATAAAAAATAAATAAATAATCGAAGGAAACGAAGACAAAAAAAACAAATAATGAAATAACAATGATAATAATAATGCGAAGCAGAAAACTCGTAGATGTTGACTGTGTGTACCACACCGCGGCGGTTTGCTCGTTCGCACGGGCCCAGGTTTTACTCGTTCTGCGGTACGAGCGTTTGGTACACGGTCTCTCAGACCGAAGGATCAGAAGGAGGAGGAGGAGGAGGAGGAGGAGGAAGAGGTGGTGGAGGAGGAGGTGGAGGTGAGAGAGAAAGAGGGATGGAGAGATAGAGAACACATATCCGTTCGCGATGGTTACGCGGGCTCGGATGCAGCATGAGAGCGGAGTGTGTAGTATAGAGAGAGAGAGAGAGAGAGAGAGAGAGAGAGAGAGAGAGAGAGAGAGAGAGAGAGAGAGAGAGAGAGAGAGAGAGAGAGAGAGAGAGAGAGAGAGAGAGAGAGAGAGAGAGAGAGAGAGAGAGAGAGAGAGGGAGAGAGAGTGAGAGATGGAGAGAAAGAGTAAAGCGCGGGAGAGAGAGAAATAGTGGGGAGGGAGATGGAGCCGTGCGTGTGCGTTTGTTTCGCGATGCCTGCGAAAGAGAGCGAGAAAAGATAGCTTTCTCTGTCTCTCTCACTCCGTTTCGCGAGATCCAATACGCGCGAATGCACACGTTCTGTCCGTACAACTGACGTGAAGTTGGCCGCTTAACCTCGAGCTTTCGCAACTCGGTATTTAATCTTTCAACGAGTCCGCCAGGGATAATTGTTCGATTGGTAATTCGAAGGAATACAAATAGAATAAGATAGATTGCACGAGATCGTGACACAAATAGAGCGAACGCCCCGTGTCGTAAAATACAGTAGCAGGGAGAATGAAAAGAATGACGAAAAAGCGGCGCGCGGGAGCGCCGACCATGGAGAGAGTCCCGCGGAAAAAGAGGGATGGCGGGGGGGGGGGGGGGGCGTTGAGATCGCCAGTCGTGAAGAGACTCGGGCGACAGACGGGTGCGCTCGAAGGTTGCGGGGAAGGAAGAAGAAGAAGAAGAAGGAAGGAAGAAAAGACGAAAGGGAGGTGGTAGAGTATGCTGGCTTGCTCCTGCTGCGGTTGTCGCTTGGCTATATGCTCGGCTTGGTCGCGAGGTGGAGACTGTTTTATACGTGTGTACGTGTGGGTCGCCAATGCAGGCAAGCGGGCGCGCACACGAGAGTGCGAAAGAGATGAAAGAAGACATTGACCGAACGCGAACAAACTGTGCGCGGCGCGCGACAAGGCCTTTTCTCAAGCAGCAGGCAGGGAGCACCAGCGGAACAGTGGCCAGCTGTGGAAGGAGAAGCTCTTCGAACACGACATGAAGGAGCGGTGTCGTATGCTCCCCCGTTCTCGACAACCTCGTGTGTCGATGCAACTTCGAAATTTATATCCTATACTGTACTTCGCGAGAGTTAGCCAACTTCGTGCATAGCCAGGCGATAGAGGGGGGGGGGGGGGGAGAGAACTCTGACGATGCTATAGGATAAACGGTAGAGTAATATAGGCTCTTCGTGGAAATATACACGAATGCCGCATGTTTTGCCTGCTTCATATCGATTCTATTGTTTTCACAGTATGTTTTATTGCCCGGAAAAATTTTTTTAACGATTTTTTTTCTCTCTTAAAATAAATGTACTTCGTATCGTACGGAGCTTATCTGAAGTTATTGCTTCGTACAACTCCGCGTTTTTACACTTTTGAATAACGGTATATCGTCTGTCTCGTGGAAACAAAATATTTAAGTTTGTTATTATTGTCGTTGGAACAATGCGATGTAAATTTACGCAGGACTTTGGTACGAGGGTAATGAATTTACCAGCATTCACTCAAAATATGGTTAAAAAGTCGATAAATAACAAATCGTCGTGAATTTAATCCCTCTTTTTTTCCAATGTTTCGTTCGTAGTTTGCCAACGACTGTACCGTTTATGATACTGCCTCTCCCAAAGATCCTCTCTCTCTCTCTGTTTCTCCCCATACTAACACACGCACAGCACACGCACGCGAAGTACATATAAAAGGGGGAGAGAAGCTAAAAACCGCGCACGGGGTCGCTCACTCCACCTGCGCACGTGTACCAACCGCGTAACGTATACACACCATCTATATAGAACTCCCATATCTCTTCCCATGAGATTCTTCTTCTTTTCTTCCTTGCCGTATATCCCCGTTCTTTGCCTTACGACGAAAAGACGAGCGAGCCATCCATACGTTTATACCAAATGAAGGATTGCAAGTTTTTCGTCTTCCATGTTAACGACGAAGGAATAACGTATTCGAATTTTGATTGTTATTTTCGTCCCTCTTTCTCGTTTATCAGCGTGTCTATATACGTGGAAATAAACGCGAAGAATCTTGAAGAATTCGTTCGCTCGGTGTCTCCCTCTCTCTTTCTCTACGAACGTTAAAGTTGGTTGTGTTCATAGCCGCGTTGTCTTCGTCCCGATTTGACCGGCAACGCGGCTTGCAAAAACCGTGTACGGTACGTAACTATATATAAAACTTTCTTCGCGTTTTACGAAACGAAGAAATAGAGGGACAGAGATAGAGATAAAGTGTGTATGAGACAGAGAGAGAGAGAGAGAAAAAGAAAGAGAGAGATAGACCAAGAAGCAAAAACCGGTAGGTTTAAAGACCGCCCGGGCACTGTGCGGTGTGTTCGTCGGGGCGAGAACGCGCGCGCTCTCTCGACGCCGCGACTGACGACGGTGGCGGTAGTGTTGTGGCCGTTCGCTTTTGCGGACGGCTGACTGGTGTGTTGCCCCGAACGCACCCGACGGCGTTGAGAGCAGAGCCGATCGTAGGTCGCGGCAGCACATGCCGTTTCGTCGCGGCAGCAGTGAGGCCACCTCCTCAGAGCGACGCGAAGACGAGAGAATACGTATCGGTTGGGCAAGCTAGTATTAGTAGTAGTAGTAGTACATAATACTACCGCAACGTGGAAACCGTGTGCTGCGCGACCTTACGGGAACGAACGGAAAGCGAGAGAGACAGAGAAAGCAAAGCGAGACAGAGAGAGAAAGAGAGAAGGGGCGCACGATGTGACGAGCAAAAGTATCGCCGCAGTTCGTCATCGTTCCTTCGTATATCTTTCTCATACATAACCTCGTAATCCCTACAGCTATTAGCCACCGAAGAAAACATTTATGGCGAACAAAAAAAGAATTGCGTATACTTGTTTCTCTTCACTGACAAAGGTGATTACACTAAGGTAGTGGCCAGTCTCTGGAATGTCCGACGACCGATCGCGCTACCATCGGGTTCGGCATACCAAACGGCTACGCGTTGTTGCTTCGATACAACTAAACGCAAGCTGTTCCTCGATGTTGCCAAGTATCTCTTTCTCTCTTTCTCTGTCTCTCTCTCGTTCGCGTTCTATACTCTCTGCCATGACGACGGAGAGATGCGTGCATACGCAGAAAATTCGTGTTTCTAATCAGCCGGATCTCGTTGCTTCCACGTATAAGCCACTACACGAATATATTCGAGATGAGCTCGTCGCTACCGATATACGAGTAGTAGCTGTTGGCGGACGGGTTTTAATCGTTGTAACCTCATGCGGATTAAACGTATGTACGTTAATACGTGTGCGCGCACAAGCGTGGTGGTACCATAACCCCTAATACGCTATTGCGCGCGCACACTCGGCTCTCACCGTTTAATCGCGGCACAGCGGCGTGTAAACGCATTATGTCATCGCGTAAACGCGACACGCACCAGACATGGCGCGCGCGCGCACGCGCACACACACACACACACACACGCATACATGAGCATATATATACGTAGGAGAAGGAGAGGGAAATTGAAACGAGCTCACACGGAAAGCACTGCGAAGCGGGGATTGACGCGTGTCGGAGTAATCCGTCATACGACTGATATATCGTAGCGCGATTTACTCTCGTATATAACACGCATGCTTGTTTTTTGCTCTCTTTTTTTTTACGGATAGCCGTACCATGCTGTATTTATCTCGTTAATAATTCCTAGATACACGTCGAAACGAAATTCCACACGTAGCTCGTTATTTTACAAAACGATCGGAGAAATAAATAAAAATGATCTTGTTTATTAATTATAAGACGAATATAGAAGGAATTGCGAGATAAAGAATGTAACGATGTCTCTCTCTCTCTCTCTTTCTCTCTCTCGTCACTGTGTTTAATTCATATGATAACGAGGAAATCGTTTGTCGTCGACTTGTTTTACATCAAGAAAACTTGTGTTCAGGCCACCAGAGGGAAATCGTTACGTCCAGGCACTTTAACCACGGATGTTGATTTAATCAGTACAAGAGTGCCGCTAATCCAGAAACAATCGCATTATTTCTCGTACAAAATTGTCTCGATGCGACGAGGAATAATCAAGGCGCCGGCTTCATCCGTAACAACGATGCAAACGGATTATCCATCGAGTAAGGATTCTCGCGATTATCTCGCTTATCATTCGTCTCTCTATTCGACTCGGTTACGCTCCATTATTCGTCTCATATATATACATATATTAATAACGTCTATACGTACATCAATATATGTATACGAATACAACCTTTGTGTATCTCGTATTCGAAGACTCACTTTTTTTCGCTACGTTGGAACTGGAACAAAATTCCTTTCTTTCTTCTCTTTTTATCCTTCGAACGTACAACAGACCCTCGTATTCGCTAGCTTATGCATTTCATGTTTCATTAAACCTCACGTTTTCAATATCAATTTGAAAAGGAACTCGACGAGATCCGATATCGGGAATAATAAATATGTGAATATTCTTTTATTTTGTTTGTTTCTTTTTGTTTCTTTTTTTATTTTCTTCGTATAAATATGTTCGTATAGCAGTCGAAACAAAGGGGACGGAGGTTCGAGACTCGTGTCTTCTCGACTGTAATCCACGATTTTACGGATCAACTTTTCAACCCTTGGGCAAACGAATCAAACATTCTTGAGGAACCATTAATATGTACAATTTTTTTCTTAATTGTTTTTTTTGTCGCATTATTGAAATATATGGAGTTTCATAGAACTGCTGTTGAATTTTAATCGCGAAAGCTAAATTATTTCGATCGCTACAGTCTTTCTTAGAAAATGGAATTTGGCCAGCTGCGCGAGACCTGGCACGAACGATTGAAACTTTGAACGTGTTTTTCTCGAAACTTCGTATTTCAAAACGGTGGAAGATTTTAAACGATCAGTTTTCGAGCTAACCGTTTCAAATTCGGTTAACGAATTCATTAACGTCGTACCGATACGTTATTTTTATTCGAAAAAATTCCCATTTTTTTTAACGATAATCTGTCCAAAAAAGTCGATTTGACACTTAATTTTGAAATGGCCACTGTTTTTGTTAATTTTCATCGAAAAAAAAATCCTCCGTAAACCTCTGCAGTTTTTCATACTGGTTAATAATCTTTTTGATGTTTTTCTTTCAGGCAATTTTTTCAAGATTAGAACATTCCACCGTCAGTCGCTATTTTTTTTGGACATCATTTTGCAGTGGTCACAAGAATTTAATAAAAAATAAAACTAAAAACATTAAAAAATTGTTGTACGTACAACATATAAATCATTGAAATAAACGAAAGAAGAAAATTGAACGGATTATCGAATTTTATTAAAAAAAAAAAGAAAAAGGAAAAAACGAAAATTAGAAAAATAAGTAATTTTTAATTCCATTACACTGGAACGGTCCCTCAACGTTTCATCGAACTTTTCTTACGGTTGAAGAAATAACGCGAAAGCAGCTGAAACGGCGCGAGATAATAAATTCATAGAGTCGGGAATAATCAAAGCGTTTTAAAAATAGGCCACGCCACGTTCTCGTCGCGACGGATGTTGAGAATTATACGTGAGGAAAAACCTATCGATTAATCCCATTTGATTATTAAACGATCGTACCTTCGAACTTGTCGCGAACTTTAAATGCAGAAATTTTGCGCAACCGGTGGTAAAATTAATAATTTAAAAAGACCCACAAAAGAGAAAAAAAAGAGCTTCGTTCGAGGTACAAACACCGCGCGTCAGGTGGCGCCAGATGCGACGGGGCACGCGCTCGAACTAAAATCTTCTCGAACGTAAGAAGAAATCATCGTTTCGATTCTAAACTGCGAGGTTGAAACTCGTCGATGAATTTCAAATGTCGCAGATTTCGTGAATTAATCGGAAGATTACGGTGGGGATCGTGGTTATAATTGTATTTCGATGAGAGGTCGAACGATTAAATAATCGGGGGCAAGAGGAGGGGGAATGAAAGGCTCGGTACGATTAATCGGAGATTAAGCGTGTAAACATCATTAACGGGGGATGGGGGTTCGCGGGATTTTGCGTTAAACGCAATTTAGCGTGTAAACGTGCGAGCGAGGGGAACACCGACGGTTTAAACGAGGAATAATTATTCGCGAAACTCGCGTCGATGCGCGGTAAAACATGACTTTCTTCTTTGTTTCTTTTTTTACTTGTGTTTCGTCTTCGTTTTTTCTTCAATGGAACACGAGCTACGAAAGAGAGAAAGAGAAGTAGAGGGGGAGGGAGAGAGAGAGAGAGAGAGAGAGAGAGAAAAGAGAACGGAGAGAGAGAGAGAGAGAGGGAGGAAGAGATCGTACGTAATCGTACGTTTATACATCGTCTCCGTATCGTCGTATAATGCTTCGCCTCACGTTCGATAAACTAGAAATTAAACTCGTATTTATATGGTCGTTAACTCGCCTCGAGCACGAATATTATTTACGAGTCACAATTTTCTCTCTTTCTCTCTCTCTCTCTCTCTCTCGTCACTGGACGCCGCGACGGTAAAACGGTATTACACGATTAATAAGCCAAGCGCGTACGATTCATTTTTCTTGTTTGTTTCGATTCGTCGATGCGTTTTAACGAACGCGTCGTGTACAAAAACTCACGAAATAAAAAAACAAGGTACGCAGCCCAACCGCGCGACAACTGTTTGCATTTTAATTCCGTAACAACACGTCTGCGCGCCTGTGTGCCTGTGTGTGTGTGTTCAAGAGTCGAATTTCTTCGACCGCGTCGACATTGTTTACTCGTTGATCCTCGCGATAAAAATCGCACCGAGATGAATCGAATTAATAAAAATAACACGAAACTTTTCGATGAAATTGGGCGATGCGAATATTTAAAAAAAAAATTTCTCTTACTGTTAATTGCAATTTTTTCAGCATATAAAAAAATGAGTTTCGTATCTGTGCTCTTTTTTATGTTTCTTATCTTCGAAAAAAGAAATAAAAATGGAAAAGTCATCTCTGCTGAGAAAGCAAAGCATGGCATGTTTTTTTTCGACTTTCTTTCTTACTTGGTTTCGTTTTTTTTTTTTTTTTGCGAATTCTATTCAAAAGCGATCCACAGGGGGATCGATGAATAGCTGAGATAAAAGGCTTATCAAAGTTTTTTGTTTGTTTAGGTCGTACCTCCATGTCCTCGTCTATCGTTGATATATCTATGAACGTGCATAGGTAAGCAATGTAACTCCCAGCGCAAATTTTCGATATAGTAAGGTGGAGAGACTCGGGTCGCCACGAACTCGCTCGTGTTTTCTATTATCCAACTCTCTCTCTCTCTCTCTCTCTCTCTCTCTCTCTCTCTCTCTCTCTCTCTCTCTCTCGGTAATATCAGATATCTGATCTCGGGGTTATAATCAAGGGAATTCAACTCCTAGTCAACGAGTCGATACAACAACCTGATAGTGAGCGAGAGAGAGAGAGAGAGAGAGAGAGAGAGAATGCACCAAAGAGACAAAAAGAAATAGAAGGAGAGAGAGAATCGTGGAATGTCAGTGTCAACAATGAAATCGTTTCTCCCACAGGATTTATAATCGCTTACAACACAACTCGTTAAATACGTGAAAACACGAGATAAATATAATATCGTCGTTACTCGTATATTCGTCGAGAAATAGTAAACAAACGGATAATCCTAAACAAACTTGGAATTCGTTTGTTTTTTGTTCATTGATTATTTGCTTTCTATCGAATAGGAAGAAACGTGACGATTATTGGAAATATTCTTTGGGACAATGAGCGATGAGCTAATTTCGACAAATTTAAAACAACAATTCTTCGAGCGAGATGAAAATAAAAATGTTGGTAAATTGTGTCGAAAGTTTTGAAGAACGAAAGGTCGACGCGTGAATAAACAAAACAATTTTGGTGTAGCTGGTTACCGAGTGGCATCAACAACAAAGTTGACCCTGTGGCTAGAGTTCGGAAACGGATGCATGCGATGGAAATAACAAAAAACCGCGATTAGATAACGCATCGAAGTACGATAAAGCTTACGTTAGTGATTACGTGGCAATTAAGAGCCATAATTTATCCTCGAAAGTTTCATCGAATTTCACGTCTTTACCGCGACGAAATAGTCCCGAAGAATAAATCCTCGACGATCCATGAATGAAATCGCGTAGATAACGCAAGTGTGGATCGATCGCGAATCATCGACGACGATAAGCGATAAAAACGATTTATTCGATACGTAGAACACTATAATTCCTAATCGTTCGATAAACCCACCATTTCCTCGAAATCCCTAATCACTAATCGTTTTCTTAACACTACATTTACCAGAACTAGTTGCAAGCATCTCATCTCCATTATCCTCATTTCAACTACCGTGATAAAAAGATCTACCGTTAACGAGAGTCAACGATAAAACATCCTCCAAATATTCAAAGATTCCCAACTAATCGTCGTAAAACCTTCGTAAACAAAAAAAATTCTACCACTAGATAAATACTCTGTGCTAAAGAGCGGGAGAAAATTCTCCAATGAAGAAAACAAATTTATTTTAATTAAAAAAAAAACAAAACAGAACAAAAATCACCACTAGAAGAACTCACCTCGAGTTCCTCGTAGCTGCGAAACGCGAGTATGGCAAAACCGTCGATAATGTCCTCCTCGAAGGGTGGCTCCTTGTTGTTAGTACCGGCGGCGTTGAGGGATGATTTCTTTCTCGGTCTCGGTGGTCTCGGTGGTCTCGGTGGTCTCGTATGATTTTCGCGTGGTCTACCGCCACCGGGCCTTGATAGACCGAGACCGAGGCCACCGGGTTCTTCGTCCTCGCCGCTGTGGCTGTCCTCCTCGTCGGGTCGTTGCCTCTGCTGCTGCTGCTGCTGCTGTTGCTGCTGCTGCTGCTGATTCTGGTTCTGATGCTGTAGCTGGTTGTGCTGCTGTTGCTGTTGCTTCGCGCTAGCGAGGCTCTCCTTCTGCGCCAATATTCTCTGTGCACGCTCGCGTCTCCTGTTACGCTGGTTTCTCTGCTTCACCTCGATCTGCTCCATCTCGCGACTTCCGCCCCCGTTATATGTATATATATATTCAAATATATATATATATACACACACACGCACTATATATACACGTAGTTATATATATATATATGGGTGTGTGAGTGTGTGTGTAGAGGTTGAGAGAGAGAGAGGGTTATAACGATATATATATATTTATATATTTATATATATATACCTTATACGCGTGTACACATATATATTTATTCCCCGGATCGTCCAAGTATCGAGGATAAACTCAAAGCTGCCAGGATTCGGCGAATTTCATCACAGACGAGAAAGGAAGGAAATAGAGAAAAAAAAAAAACGACGAAGAATAAAAAAAAAGATCACGCACGGGATGGAAAAAAGAAAAAGTGTAATGCACGCACGCACGCGCAATAGGGCTCCCCCCTTCCCAAACGGGACGTACGGAGGGAGAGAGAGTAGGCACTCACTCTCTCTCTCTCTCTCGCACACACGCACTCTCTCCTGCCTCGCGTGAAATCTCAACCGCAGCCTCGCACGAGGAAAGATAAAGCACCGTTTCTCTCTCTCTCGCACGTTCACTGTCAATCTTAGCGGGTCCGCAGTTTCGTCACCATCGTGCCCGATCACCTCTAACGTTGCACTCTGGTTTTTCACGTTTTTCTTTCTTCTTGTTTTTCTTCTTCTTCTTCTTGTTTTAATTCAGTCGTAATGCATATGTTAAATGTATATATATATGTATATGTGTGTGTGTGTATATAGAGATGAGTAAAGGATTTGTGCGATACACTCGGAGAGAAATTTGTTTTGGTAGGTAGAGAACGTTTTCGTTATTTCGACACTGCCCCGAGTAGCGCCGCAGGTTGTCCGTGGATACGAAGAATTCTCTATTTTTCTTTTTTGTTTCTCCCTCTTGTCTTTCCTCGATCCTCGACACACCGTATTTCTTTTACGTATTCTCCGAGTGCCCTCTATTTCCTTAACGACGGATTCTTTCTCTCTTTTGATCTCATCGTTATTCTCACTCGTCTCGTAACACGCACTCACGACCTCGCTTCGAATTTATTTTATTTTTATTTCTTTGCTACTCCACGGCAGTGACAGGCTAGGACAAAACTCTTTTATCTATCTATGCACTATACATGTGTATATGTATATATGTACGTGGATCGTGGATATATATGTACACACCGTCTCTCTCTTTCTCTCTCGTCTCTGTCACGGGCACATCGATCGCACGCGCTTCGGAGTCTGCCGTGCGTTGGGTCTGAGGACAAACAGACTAACACACCGATGACAGGGAGAAAGAGAGAGTAATACGACGTGAGAGTGAGAGAGAAAGAGAGCTAACGAAACTTTCGACGAATACGTGACGTTTTTAGGCATAAAAGTGCCAAAAACCGGAGAACGTAGACACTTTTGTGCGAGGTTTGTTTCAAGCGACGAGACAACCCCTGACTCCCTCTTCTTTCCTTCAGGCCTTTGCTCTCGTCGTCGCCGTCGTCGTCGTCGTCGTCGTCGTCGTCGTCGTCGCCGTCGTCGTTGTAGTCGTGGTCGTCGTCGACGTCGTCTTGATCGCGATCTTCTCGTTTTTTTCGTTTCCTTTTCGCCTCTTCCTTCCTCGGAGCACGATCTCCTATCTCGTCTTTGCACTCGCGAGATCGTCGTTCACTTTTTTTTCTCTCGCTTGTATTTAATTCACTACTCATCCACCCTGCTGCTCACACCGCGAACTATCACTTTTCTTCTCTTGCTATTGTAAGTATTATTTATTTATTTACTTGTTTTTATTTGATATATGTGTATATATATATAACGATATATATATATGTGTATCTCTCTCTCTCGTCACGCATAAATGCGAGCGAGATCGTGAATGCACGTACGTACGTATGAACGCACGCACGCACCTTTATTACGGTTCGACGATCTGGATGCTACATCGTTGCACTCTGCCATGGCCGTCTCGTAAGAGAGATAGAGGATAGTGCGAGAGGGAAATAGAGAAAGAGAGGGAGAGAGAGAGAGAGAGACGGACAGACACACACGAAGAACGGGAGGCCGCGATTTAACGCGGCTTATCAGGCTGGCCCGCTGTCGATCACTTTTAACACCGTTGTCGTAGTCGTTGTCGTCGATGACGATCAAGCGTCACTTCACCAACGAAACCTTTCGCGCACCACCTTTCGTTCACCTCCTTCACTTTTTTTAAAATATATATGTACATATATATATATCTCACACACGTCTTCTTTCTTCTCTTTCACGGCTGTCGTCGTCACCCCCGTTTCGATTCAGTTAGAAATAATAATAATGTTATTTCTTTAAAAAAACTAGTCTCGTGCAGTCAGCCGAGGGCTCGAGCTCGGCCCTTTTTATATATGGATAAATCGACGGGATACGTTTTTTTCTTATTCTTCTCGTCTATCTCTCTCTCTCTCTCTCCCGTTTTTTCTTCGTTCTTTTCTCCCGTCTATCGTTCCGTTTTCCCGTCGTTGCTTAGCTCGCTGCTGCTGCTGCCAGCTAAATGTACCCGAGACTGAGGGCACGTAGTAATAGTACTGGTACACCGATTGTTTGGAATGGCGGATCGAACGGACACGCACGCTTGCCGCATCGTGTGATGTAAAAATGGCCGCGACCTGTGTGTCCGCAACACTCGTTCAAAATTCGTCGTAGCATGTATACGAATACGGGGCATTCGTTTCCCCGTACATCGGTAACATTGCCCTCGTCGAGCATACGCGGGACAGCTTGTCGTTTTCCCTTCCTTTTTATTTATTCTTTTATCTCGTTCCTTCGATAATTGTTTGTTACCGATAAACCAGCGTCGGTGGATTAGGAGATTGACGAGTGAGAGAGAGAAGAGAGAGAGGGAACAAAAAACTCCTCCCGCGGCCCACACGCGAACACACGCCCTAATTACACGCGAATGCCGCGATTAGCGGCGCGGTTTGTTCGTCCTAGCACCGCGCATTCTGTCAGACCCACTATACAGTACAGCGTACCGAGAGAGAACATGGCGTTTAGGTATTGCGGCCGGTGAAGGGGAAAGGAGGGAGGTACAGTCGATGATGCAAGTTGCTGAGGCCACCTGGCGGGAGAATTCGCAACTCTTGATGCAAATTTTAACGTTTACTCGTAGCCGACCTGACACTCGGTAGGTATGAATTTACCTGGTTGACTGTACGCAATGGAGTGCGGGAGACACAGGAGACGATCAAAGAATTGTTGCCGATGGCTCGATATGCGAGAAACTATCGAAAGTAATATAAAAAACGATAGGAAATTTAGTAACGTAACGATTAACCAAGAATTCGGAATTTCCTGCTCTCGCTTTACACCGTTTTTTCTCTCGTTATTCGGAACGTTCGCGTTTCACCACTATTTATAAAAACGACGGGAGCGCAGTGTGGATGCGCCGCCGTGGCGATAGACAAAAGCTCGTCCTGCGAAGCGGGAGATTTTGAACGTTGTTATAAAGAATGTTGATAATCGGCGAGATCTTCGAATTGAAATCTTATGAAAATTCCTTAGTGACTTTCCATTATTTATTGTATATGACGGCAGCGACGATTCGTGAGGTACTGAAATATATGTGTATGTACATTGACGTAGTGATAACGACTAATATGTACAAGTACATCGAATCATATAAATGGTAAATATGCTTTTTTTTTTTTTGTTATTTTGTTTGTTTGTCGTATATCCTTAACTTGGTTATTTATACTTAATCAATTCATAACGTTGTACCGTCTTGATGTGAAGTGTGTTTTGTTATTAAATCGAACAATCTCGTGGTTAACCGACTTTCAAAATAGTATTTTACTATACTTTTTTGGCACAAGTTTACCGGAGACAAAAGTCAGGGAAGGAGGGAGGGCGAGGGGGCTGGGGAAGTTCTGGGTCGCGGAAACGAACATTCGATCGAGTTTCTTTTCTCCTTCCACTCTGGATAATTACAAATAGAACGAATGAGACAGATTTCGTAGTTACGAGAGAACAACGTAGAGAATTAACGTTTCGCCAATGTAGCAAACATTTTTCTTTCACAGATTTACGAACAACTATGACGATGTGTGGGAGGAGCACATCGGAATCGGTCTACAACTGATATGTAACAGATCAATCGCAATTACGATATTGGGCTTAACACGAGATCTTGGCGATCGAATGGAATTAACGAGATTTCTTCTTTGTACCTAAGTTTTTCCCGACGCATAACCATTATTACAGAAAGGATTCTCCCAAAGCACACAAATTCCGTGGGCAAATTATTTATGGCAGAATTAAGAACGAGAGCTTCGATCCCGGCTATCAATTTATATGCGACGCATATTATAATATATATTACAGGATTTCGTTTTTTTTTTTTTTTTTTTTTATAGAATTTTAGATTCTGTATTCCGCAGAGATCGAACGATCGTCGATGAAACGTCTAGCAGTCATTATTGAGTAATGTTGCATCA
Source organism: Netelia virgata (assembly GCA_951802705.1). Classification (NCBI taxonomy): domain Eukaryota; kingdom Metazoa; phylum Arthropoda; class Insecta; order Hymenoptera; family Ichneumonidae; genus Netelia; species Netelia virgata. The sequence continues at coordinate 4,108,093 of OX637868.1, forward strand.
TCCCCTCTTCACAAAATATTACAGTTTTCTCATTCACATCTCTTTATATCTCTCCCACTCGCCATTCATTCACACGTAACGCTTATTAATTTTCATTTGTACCCACGCTGTTTACCGAAAAAAAAGAAAAAGACAAAACAAAAGTATATGAAAAATATTGGTAGACAACAACTTGATCGTGTTAGTTGGGCACATCGATAATAAAATTTCAGCATTCATCAGGCTAAATTATAAATTCTTATATTTATCATTTACGTATAAATATTGTTATATATACATATATATATATATATATATATATATATATATATATATATATACATACATACATATAAATATATATATGTATATTAAAAATTTACTACACACTTCAGGATTATTTTACACAGAATTTGTTATTCTATCTTGACAATGACTTAAGTCGATTAAGTAACACTGTTAATGGACACGGACATTTTTTCTTCTGTTTTTTTTTCTTTTTCCTTTCTTTTCATTTTAATTCACGCGTATGTTTGGTGAGAGGGTTCATTTCATCGTTCGAATCTCGCTCTCGCTCTAAAGTCTCCATTCACACGGTAAATATTTGGAAAGAGATACAAAAAAACAAAGTAATATCAAAAAGAAAAAAAGTAACAGCGTCGTCGATCGATGTATATATATATGTGCCGCGTCTAGAATTAAGTCACGGTGACACTTGTATAAAAATCTAAACTGACCTTAACGTGTACTAAAAACGGGTGAGTTTCTGTCAAGTTAGAATGGCAAGGGGAGGACTTAGGGGCGAGGGACGGGGAACAGGGAAACTCGACGATCGGAAAAAGTGCTCGATGATAATATACCTATCTAACTTTTTTTTTCTTCTTCTCTCGTCTCGATATTCCATTTGCTTCGGTGTATTTCGCAGATCTTTCGCCGTCACTTTGTAACCACATTAATTGTATCGAGTACACGTTGGTCGCAAATCAATTATCGCTATCTCCCGATCACGAGGCATATTATTTTCTTCTTCTTCTTCTTCTTCTTCTTTCTCATCTTCGGTGGCGTATAATCGTCAAAAACATGGAGCGTTTTGATAAATCATTGAAATGAAAATACGTTTAATTACACAGCGCGAATCGTTAGAAACACGATCGAGGGTCCGATTTCTGAGGAAAAATGATCCGGTCCTCTTTTTGTTTGTCGACCCCAAGGAAGAGATTGCGGATCGGAGAGTACGAGAGTTCACAGAGAATAAACACAAATAATCAAAAGAATAAAAATAAAAATCAACAATTCATTCGTTACAGATTTACGAATAATCATCGCGGTACCGACGTTTTCGCGATCGGTCTGACAAATTTCGGGCCTGGAAATTATCGAACAGCCGACCGGTATATTAATAATAATTCGCGGCATTATCTATCGGGGCCTTGTCGATTTTTCATATCTTTTCGTTTACGTAAAAAGAAAAAAAAAATCCAACAAATATAAACTATCGATTGTTGTTTCGAATTCACCACGAAACGTTTTTCTTCCCTTTGGCTTTCTTCGTAACGCGGAATTCTCTCTTTTCTCTCTCTCTCTCACACACACACCCACACACACAGACACACGGGAAGAACGAGACGAGCTTGCGAACGATATCGCGAGCCAAACAAATCTCCACATTTTCTTCCTCTTCTTCTCGCTCGCTCTTTTCCTTTTCCGTTTTTTTAAATATTCTCTCTCTCTCTCTTTTCTCACACGGATACCTCGGAAGTTGCCGAGCAAGCTCTTTCCTCCCATGCTCGAGCAATGTGAAAAATCGTCGATGATCTTTTGGTTATCCCCGTCCAGCGTTGTGCCGTAGCGGAGATTTTCGAGTCTGGCTATACCGATATTTCGTAATTCATATCGTAGACACTGGCGCGATCGGGCGTCGGCGTCGTTGGCCTTTGGGATCTCGGATCGCTCGGTGCTACGACCATTTCCATAGAATCGGTCATCTCGAGGGCTCTAACGAAGGACATGGGACGTCTTCTGCCGTCGGCCGAGGTCGGTGTCGTTGGTGTCGCCATTGTCGCGACTTTTCGTTTAACCTGAGGCGATTGATGCGGCGGAAATACGGGAACGCCGCCTCGCGATGCCGGATGATAAGCTGCTCTCTGCGGTGGTTGATTACCGTAAGGCTGTTGCGTCGGACTCGTTGGATTCGAGCAATAATAATCGTACGGTGGTGGCGCACGTTGCGCGAGAAGATTCTGATGCGTCGTAACGCCGATCGTCGTTGCACCAGGCTGAGGTGCGTAACCGCTCGGCGAATTGTCCTTCCACATGTACACACCGCGCTGCGGCGAACCCGCTAATTCTCGTATATTGTCGACGGTGTTATTCGTACGGGAATACGGATGCTCGTTTCCCTGTCTGATAAGCTCGCTTTCGGATAGAAAACGACGCTGCGGACTGTAACCCGTGACTACACCGGGTACTTGTCCACCCCCACTTCCTGGCCCGACACCGACGTTGTTATGATGCTGAACGTCGTAGTACGTCGGTGCTTCGGCAACACCTATAAAGTCAGGCCGACGAACCTGCGTCGGTGTACCTGGATTCGATCTGAAAAAAATTTGTAGTACTTTATTAAAATTTTGTTTATGCTTCGATAGTGAAACATTTTTCGTGAGACAGCTGTGAGAACGCGATTTGATATTTGTATACGATGAAATGTTGATTACCTTGGACTTTGGGGATGCGCTATATGTACCATGGTTTTTTTTTCAAGCTACTTCGAGAGTCGAGCAATTTTTATTCGATTGATCATTGGAATAAAATTGTCCATTTCGTTATATCACTCATCTTACTTTCTCAGCCATGATCGACCGGGATTTGTGATAGGTTGAGATAGAAAAGCTTGCCAAGGTCAATCAACGTTTTACCGTATCTTATATTCAACAATGCGCGATACAGTGAACCAATATCGAGATATAAATACATATATATATGTATATATATATATATATATATATATTCATATATGTATGCATATTATTATGCGAGTGCTGAGCATTGTAGCCATACAAATACGGCTCTGGCGAGACATACAGGAGAGAGCAGCGCGTCATTCCTGTTAAAAACATTAGCATCTATCGAAGGGAAAAGAAAAACGTAAAAAAGAGTAGCGAAACCTAATAAATACTTGAGTGTTTTATTGATAATAAATATATCTGTATGTGTGTGTTTTCTGTGGTTGTTTCATGTATATTTTATATATGTATATATATATGTATATAGAGAGAGAATTATATACATATATATAATATAAATGTGTTTATATGTATGCAACAAAGCATAATCGTAAACTACGGTACGTCCTCGTAGGATGAAGTTCGTGTTTACCTGCAGTAGGTTGCAACATGTTGTCAGAGAGCAGCTCCTTGCAGTTACCACCCCCTGCAGTGGGACACAAACTTATCTATATACCATATATCTCTTTGAAGATACGTGCAAGAAGAAAAATAAAATCTAATTTTCTTCTAAAGTTATTGACGATCTAGAGTCGCGTGACTTTGACTATTTTTCTCTATCTTTTGCTGCCACTTTCTTATCGTTTTTTTTTCCTTGTTTATTTTTCTCGAGATGAATATTGGACTGTGTACTGATGAACTGAAGATTGATTGTATGAGAGAGTATAAAGTATGATAAACATAGCTATGGGAAATGATAAACCGAGGAAAAGAAAGAAAAGATAAAATAAAAAGTTAAGATATGAAGGAAAAAGAACGATGAAAAAAAGAGATGAGCGAGTTGTATTTTAAATTCGTAAATGTATGACGATGGTCGAATAATCCTTCGAAAGATACAACAGCGTGCTCGTGATCCATCGTGATTTGTCCGCACAATTGAGCAGACTGGGTCTATTCGTAAGATTTACATGTTTTAACCGGAATCTCGGAAGCTCGGGCTACTTCTAGACCGTTGTTATTCTTTCTCGTTAAACACAATTCCAATTGTTTCAAAATAGTTTTTTTAACCTTGAATAATTAATCTGTAATACAATCGTAGGAAAAACAAATTCCACGAGCTTCGGAGTGGTTAATTGCGTGAGCGAAGCGTGAATTGCACTCGGTGCGTTCGATTATACATATATAAAATATGTATATATTTAAATCGACGTGTTCGGTGCATTTACGGTGTACAAGTGTTTGATTCAATGAAATAATCAGCGTACGTGAATGAGACGTGTTAGTGAGATAATATGTATCGATACGTATCAGAGTCCGATGTTCGAGGAACACCGTTTCGTTCTTTCGTACGTCATTATTTTTTTGCTTTTTTTTTTTGTTATTTCTCATGTCAAGTACAAGAAGCAACGGAGTGCGTCACGTACCTGCGTATAGGACTGGAAATGGCAAGTGGCGTCGGTACACCTATAGCTTTGATGCGCTGCTGCATCGTGGGACTCGCGCCACCCTGACCCTGACCTCTCTGAGGACCCCCGGCAGGTGATCCGGTCGCTTCGGGCGAGAGTGGATCGGGTGTGTGACTGCGAGAACCATTCATTCCCCTGTTGATGAAGAAAAAATGGTTTAATAACGTTTTCCGATGTGATAAATCTATAATTTTGTATTAATTGTGAAAAAAAAACGTACCTCGGCCTGGGATGCGGACTGCCTCGTGGATAATGAATTGGATGGCGATGCTGGGGTGGCGGTGGATGCCTGGGAGATTCGTTGCTCTCCACAGGTGGCAGGAAAAAGTTGCTCTTCGATCCGTGTCTCTGTAACGGCGGAGTTGGTTCGCAATCGGCCGACTGTGAGGCCGTTGGCTCCATGTCGGTGTCCGAACCATCCCTGCCAGGGGATAGCTGCAAAAAAACGAAAACATTCCGAAATTTCAGCGCGTTCGAGTCACGTAAATTCTCCTGGACGGCGATACACGGAATTACGACGATAACGGGAATTACTTTGGGAATCGGGGGCTTCTTGGACAGGGTAATTTTTCAAGAGGTTCTCGGATCAGTAGTATCTTTCTCGGACCGTTATAATCGGTACGTGACGAGGGGGAAAGCTCTCGTCGCTCGACGCAGCGCTCTGCGGATAAGAGGGTTTATATAAACAAACAAAATCGCGTTTTGTTACTATCTACCATCTCGCACGAGCGAAAAACCGTAGCTATCTAAAACGTTCAGCTATTTCTACTCAGCTACTACGAGTGTGATTAAGTAATTGTACATGCGTGCTAACGAGAACAACGAGTGGGCGAACTGTAAACAACGAACTTGGTGAAAGCATAGAACAGTACCTCAGTAATAAACGGTCAACCTTGAGTATGAATAAGAAAAGCGTGTAGAGGCTGCGAGGCGTCAGTTAGTGCGTATAATACAAATTGTTATAAAACGAAAGAAAAAGAAGATTGAACTAAAGTAAAATTGATAGATTATAAACGCGAAATACCACATGGAAAATTGAAGAAGAAACGAGCAAAGTTGCACTAGCTCTTACCTTATTGTAAGCATTTGAACTGGCATTTCTAACACCGTTGCTGCTATCCATGTAGGTTTTTACCTGGTTCTCGCTGTTTATAGTCGATATCTCGGACGTGCAAGCCCCCCGTCGCTTTCCTGAATACTTTTCAGGCTTGATTAAACTGCAAAATTCGACGGTGTATTTTAAAATATGGCGAGTATGAAATTTTAACGTAAACATATTATAAAATATGTCGAATATGTATGTAAATAAAAATATAGAAATATCGAGAGATGATTTTTTAAATAAGCATACGTTACCTTGGGTATTGCGGTCCAAATTGTGTGTAGCAGCAATTGTGGAAGCATCCTCGCGAGAATGGATTGTAGCCACCGTTGAATTTGCCGGTTACTTGTTCATTCGTCGTACGTCCTCGCGAAACGAGAACTACGTGAAAACCTGTTAATCCGAGTATTGGAATAAATAAAAGTACAACCACGCCCATCAGCACCATTCTGCGATGAGGAAAAAAAAAGCATTGAGGAAAATTATATGCAACTAGTACGACGCGCATGATCATTAATGCGACAAGAAGTTAATTACGCGCCAAGAAAAATCGTGCATTTGCAAGAATTATTGCATCATAGAGGTAAAGGATACGCGACGGTCGTGTCGACCTCTCCTAACTGTTGCTTGTGTTCCAGTACAAAGTACAAACACAGACCGAAGATGCTGAGCATATGAAAGCTCAGCGACAGAAGAAAGAAAAAGAAGAATCTGTAGTTTCTTCTGCCGATGCAATTATTCACCCATGGACAATGATGATCGAACGTCTGTGAACAAATTTTCATAGTTTTTTTTATCTATATTTTGTTTATTTGTTTGCTTTTAGGTCGTATGAATTGATATTTTGGAAGCTTTAATTACCTCTATGCAGTGATCACAGACGCTACAGTGCGAACAACGCGGTGGCCTGTAGAACTTGCAAGTTACGCACCATTTCATCCGAACTGTTATGCCATTTATTTCTACATTTTTGAACAATGGAGCTCTGAAGTCATCCTCCCGATCTTCGTCCGGCGGTGCTTTAAAGGTCGAAAGAACAATGATTGAGTTAATTTCTGTCATATTTTAAGAGAATGTATCAACAAACGATTGATAATTTTAATTGAGCTATTTCCATTAAAAGTACAAAAATTTGTATTCCTGTATTACTGATTTGGGATATTGTGTATATAATTAAAAAAAGATGTTGGATCGTCATAATATTGCGGATTAAGGAAAAAAAACGATCGCAATTAGAGATTCGTCATTTGTGAAATAGAATACTGTGTATAAATTCTGTTTAGCTCACCTTTTGGTATGACTCCTGGATCCATGAATGTAGCCAGAGTAAAATTGGCCAGTACAAAGAAGGCTATGACCCCTTGAAGAGCAGGAACCCATGGATATCGGAAGAGATAATACTGGCATCTGCGAAGAAGTTTATACAAGATTTTTTAGAGCGTGTCGTGTCAAAAATAATTCGTTGATTTTGTGGAACGAACGAGAGGGGAGGGGAGTATTTAAGAGAGAGAGAGAGAGAGAGAGAGAGAGAGAGAAATAGACATAGCAAGAAAGCCAAAGACAATGTTTGTGTGCTTATATATATAGTGCTTAGAACATAAGAGCGACAAGAAAGCAAATATAATCGTTCGTATTCGTGTACCTATGTATCGATATGTGCGTGAACGAAAGGCGTGCTCGAAACTTACGGGTAATAGAAAAAGAGGGTCGTCGTGCTGAGTAAGAGGGTCCAGGCGAACGTTGCCGGTAGATATCTTGTTTTTACATCGCATCCCGGCATTCTGCACTTCGCCACAACGTTTGTAATAATATCCTATCGTTTCTTCGACGAACGACTCAGATCGAAAGCACACAAAAAAATTGTTATACTTTAATCGTCTAGATTTCTGCTACCAGAAAACATGGCCGCATCCATTGATACTGCCTAGTTGTATTTGCAGTTGATGCTTCGTATATCTGTTGCGGTTTCTCATTATTCACACTGATGTTTATTCGCTTGTACGTGCGCGTTTATGTCCATAGGTCGTACACGTCCATTATCAAACCCGGTCACTTTTTTAAAAAACATTCGTAATGATGGAAGAATTTTTTTTTATTATATTCAATTCGGGTTCTCCGTGCGTGTACGACCCTGCCGAGGAGAACACACCACCTTCGGTGACATACATAGAGCATGTATCTCCGACCAGCGAGAATGAGTACGGCCGTACCCCCACCAACTCTCTGGCGGTCGACGTGATACCGCGTACTGCGCTCCTCTCGCGATTAAATCTACAACTAACGTGAGTCAGAATGTAACCAGAAATGACCGGTTCTGCCATCTATGCGGAAGAAAATCGTAGTAAGACAAGATACAGGGCAGTCTGTAAGAGTTACACTGTATCTCCCAACCTGTAGGCCCAACGCACCGCTCTTGCGCGTCTGTTTTCTCTGTTTTCGATTCAAATTTTGTACAGTGCGCGAAGCACAATGCGATAATAATAGTAAGGGCATTTCGACTGAGAATGCAGATAAGTTTAGGCGTGTTTTCGAGAATTGGTGAGTGTATAATATTGCCTCGACATACGTTTTTTCCATACTTTTTATCTAAACTTTGTTCCTTCCGTTTGAACGTTGGTTTTCGGGTTAAGGTTAACGAGAGAATACACAATTTTTCGGTATTAAATATCCTCTGGGTATCGCTGTCTCTAACGATTTCTTCACACGATCACGAATAAACGAGAAAATGGCAGCAGCGACCACATCTTGGCGCGGATCTCAGGACGACAGCGAAAGCAGTTTCGTGATTTTGGACAGCGAAGATGATAATGACGACACATCGGATGAGAAACTGGTATCGACGAAAAAACGTGACACGTAAGCGTTTCTTTAGTTTTGTTTTCTTCGTTTCATTCATAAACGAGCGCAACGTAAGCACGAAAGTAATTATAGTCTCAAAATGTCCAACGAAAAGTTGTTCTACGATTGTTACGCTAATATTTTTTACAGGATTCCTAGGCGGTGCTCTCGTCGTCGCACCGGCGGCATTGGTTTCTCAGGGGGAAACCGAAATCATGTTTTTTCGTTGTTCACTGTTCGACGACGTGCGCGTTTGCAAACGTTGGGTCGAAGATAATAATGATTCCGGTCTCGAAAGACTCGCGACTGTGATGGAGAGCATACTGCTTCGACGCACGAAAGACGAACATCAGGCGAAAGGCGCTCTTGATTCATTGTCGGACAAAACCATCGAAGTCGTCGAATTTCAACCCGATAAGGAGGAACGCCTGGTCTACGACAAATTGATGATTTACTCACGCACCATATTCGCTCAATTACTACAGCAGAGAGCGGAGAAAGTTCACACTTCTAAATTACACGCTGAAAGATTCGACAAGTCCTCGTCGCAGTCGACTGGTGAGTTCGTTGCAACAAAAATTTACCTTTTTTCATCTTCTCGTTATTCTGAAACAGCAATTTTCATGATAAACCTTGTTTTTCAGTCAAAAACACGCCCTTCACGAAAGTACAGAACAAATTTCTGTCGACTCACGGTATGCTAGTTTTGTTGCTGCTTCATTCACTCAATGCTCGATAATGAAAACATCGAACTATGTATATGGAATAGAGAATATGACTCGTCACGATAATTTATTGGATCGGGTAAACGTCAGACCTATGCGCACAATTGACGCCGAGCTCGGAGGTGGGGTCGGTGTAGACGAGAGTCAATATACTCACTTCCGATAATCCGGTTTTTGATAAGAAACACGAGCGTTTTTTATAAAAAACCGAGTCGAATCTTTCAGCGGGTAATTTAGAAGTGTGAGCTTTCTCCGCTCTCTGCTGTAGGAATTGAGCGAATATGGTGCGTGAGTAAATCATCAATTTGTCGTAGACCAGGCATTCCTCCTTATCGAGTTGAACTTCGACGACTACGATGGTTTTGTCCGACAATGAACCAAGAGCGCTTTTCGCCTGATGTTCGTCTTTCGTGCGTCGAAGCAGTATGCTCTCAATCACAGTCGCGAGTCTTTCGAGACCGGAATCATTCTTATTGTCGACCCAACGTTTCCAAATGCGCACGTCGTCGAACGATGAACAACGAAAAAACTTCAGTATCGAATAAAGATCAAGATCGTTAGCAACGAGAGCACAAGCCGACGCGCACATTTCACTCTTGTTCTTTCGTATAATGTGTGCTTCGTCGAGAATCAAGCACCTTCAGCGTATCAAAATACAAACAAAATAGAAAATCAAGTAAATCTTATTACGTGTAATTAAACGTGAATTATTCACAATTCTCAGAAAATGCGTACTTTAAAAAGAATCTCGTCCGATTTGTGGTGACGAGAAACAATGTTTTCACTTTTTATGACTTTGTTTTCGTTAAAACTTTACCCTTGTTTTGGTCAATTCACGCTCAATGTTATGCCGCTCAAAAATAAGATAAGCCTTTTTCTGAGCAGCGATAAGATTGACTGTCTTGTTTAGCATTTCCTCTTGAGCTACGATGATCGCAAAATTTGTAGGGGATATGTTTTCGTTATTCTCAGATGAATCAGGATCAACTACTTCGTCAGAATCTACTAGTTTGTCAGAGGATGAGATTTTCGTCGAAGACAACATATTGGCGACATTCGCTTGTAGCGAATCTCTGACTCTCAACGAGCCGGATGGTTTGCCCTGGTTCGTCGAATCAGAAACATGGTCATCGTCCGAGCTATCTACTTGAATGACTTAATTTTCATTGTCTTCTATTTTATCGTAGCTTGCCTCATTCGCATCGCTTTTATCTAGAAGAAAAATGGACAAAATTTTTAAAAAAAAGAAAAACGCCTTTTTTAATCATATAAATCACGTAAACGGATATGAAATTATTTGTATGTTTTTTCTTTATTACGTACGGAGGAAAAAATAAAATACAAATTGGAATAAACGTAGTTTAAAATTTTATTCACCATCCCTCTCTGGGATAACAGTATTTTTAGCCTCGTCTTTGTCCCTGCCCTTTGAAAAAAATAGGATACATGATAGAATTTATGCGATCATCGCTAAATTTTACGATATTTATTAGCGCGACCATTCTTGTATGTACATATATATGTATATTTTTCTGTAGATATATATATGTATATTTGTAGAAAAGCGTTTCGGCAACTCAATTTTTATCAATATCAGATTGCCACGAGGGCTTGCCGAATCTTTCAGCGTATAGTTCAGAAATGTGAGCTTTCTTTCCGCTCTGTGCTGTAGGAAAACGACTGCGAAGAATCACAACCTTCGTTTTTAGTCTTCGCAGTCGTTTCATGCATTTGTCGTTAGTCATTAAAAAAGTATTCATGCGATTGGCATAATTATGAGTATTTTGGCGCGTTTTCTTTTATTTCCATTTCGGACATTATACGCGTTAATTTATTTTTCGGTAGAAGTATCTACTTTTACGGCGCTAGTCTTTTCTCTGGCCGTGCTGTTCCATACTCCGTAGGAGAAATATATCGCTAAGCCTGAAAGAAAGAGTACGTTTGTGCAAATAAATTCTCAATTTATTTTCTTTTAGTTGCGTTTTAAAGGTTTTTCACTGACCTACTGCCATCCAAATGACGAATCTTATCCACGTCATAACGTCCAACATCATCATCAGATATACGTTAATGAGTATGCTCAAAGCTGGTAAAAATGGGACGAGTGGGACCTGCGGTTATAAATTCGATTTGATTCAAATTGTTTTTTGATTTTCATGAAAAAGATTTTTTCAGATAATTCGAATCGACCGAACGTGCTCACCGTAAACGGAAGTTTCGTGCCGGATGTTGGCTGACGGTAAATGAAGAACAGAGTTTCTGCAAGAAGAATCCCAAGAATGGAGAGGACTACGATGATCCACGTACTGCCCTTCGAGATGTCGTCAGCGCACAGTCGAATTAAAAGCGTCAAGCAGATGCACAGAAGAACTGGCGAATACAAAATTTCTATTAAAACTAATGAAAAAATTCGAAGAAATCATTTGATTATTGTGAAAGAAAGGAAAGATTTTTACAATAGACGAGTACGAGATAGGTGACGATTTTCGAGGTGAATCTCGTTGAATGTCTAAGCTTATCAGCGTTGACCAATTGTTTGAAGAGAGACGTGACCGTTCTAGGATCACCATCGACCTTCTTCTCGTATGCCTCGCTCTCCTCGTACCTTCGACCGAAAAAAAATACTCGTTTCATTTAATATTTTCTTTTCAAGAATCTTCAGTTATTTGGCCACAACAAGGATGTAACTTTCATGCACTCACCTCAATATCAAAACGCAAGCTGCGACTATCGAGTAAGCCAGGAGAGTTCCTATGCTCATCATATCGATGAGCTGAGAAAGTTCGAAAACCGCAGCTAAAATCCCTGTGAGAATACCAGCCGAGAAGGTTCCCATGAGGGGTGTGTGAAAGCGTGAATTTACCTTGCCCATCCACTTGAATATAAGACCGTCCGAAGCCATTGCGTATATAATACGAGGAAGAGGAAACATAGCACCGAGCAAACTGGTACGTAATAATATTTTCTTATTTTAGACGTTTGGTATATTTAGCGATTAAATATTGTTGTAATTTTCAGGAACACAGAACGCGAGAGACAGAGATAATAATGCTCACCTGGCGCAGAGGCCACAAATAGCACCGATGGAAACGAGCCACTTCGCCCAAGTCCAGCCAATCTCATCGAACATGTGAGGAAACGGAGCGAGAGGATCTTGCTCGTAATACGGAAGTACCATCGTTAAGATCGTCGATACGCCGAAATAAGCGAGAAAAACTACGGTGAGCGAAGCGACGATTGCTATCGGTATAGATTTTTTTGGATCTTTCGCCTCTTCGCCCGCCGTTGCGACGCAATCGAACCCAATAAATCCGTAAAAACATTTTGCCGCACCGACGACTATCCCGGACATTCCGTAAGGTGCGAATCCTCCGTTCCCCTTACTGCAATCGTCCGATGTACATTCCACCTTGAGCCTCCAATTGGCAGCATTGGCTTCGAAAAATCCATCAGATCAAATATCGACTAACAATTAGGTACACAAAAGTTTACGTATAAAAAGGATTTGAGAGATAAAACCCTTTTCGACAATATTAAAAAAAAGACTTTACCTTTCTTAGATACAATTTCGAACAGAGTCTCGTGCACTTTATTTTATCGTTGAATAATCTCACGAAGAAAATTTCAGGAATTAACGCACCTTTAACGGATCCGGCACAGATGACGAAGAGAACGACCCCGAGATTCACGAGGGTGAAGATATTGTTAGCCAGTGATGATTCCTTAGCGCCAAACGCCAAAGCAGCTGTCGAATGGTAAAACATTATTTAAAAACAGTAACAAGTCATATTTTTGAGAAATATCGTTGCTGACCCGGTAGAAAAAATTCAGTATATTATTTCCATCCAACACATTTATCTTCGTTATTTTTACTAATTTTTTTTAATTAACTAACCAGAAAAGGCAATCGTAACGGCAAACGCAAAGAAGTCAGGATAAGCCGAGAAATGATCGACCTCGATGGGAGCAGCCGACTCGAAGGCAGTGCTCATCGCATTGCCAAATAGTGCATCGACGTAAGTACTGAGACCTCGTACAACACTCGCCGAGCCGATGACGTACTCCAGGATGAGTGTCCATCCAATGAGAAAAGCGATGAATTCGCCGACGGTCACGTAACTGTAAATATAAGCTGAGCCGGCTCTCGGAACTCTTGCACCAAATTCTGCATAACATAGACCTGAAAATTGTGAGAAAAAACCCAAAAAAATATTAGAATCGTGCATATTTTTCGTTCGTTTTAATTTATAGAATTTAATGATTTATTTATTTAGACAACTCTGGTCAAAATTACCTGCAAACATGGATGCGATAGCGGCGATTGCGAAAGATACTACAACGGCCGGACCGGCGGTTCTTTGTGCAACGGAACCAGCGAGAACATAAACACCGACACCGAGGGTCGATCCGATTCCCAAAGCCGTTAAATCCAACGTCGAAAGACATCTCGCCAAGCCTGATTCACTCGGTGAATTCAACTTCTTCCTTCTCGTAAAAGCTTTAAACATTACGTCGAGTCTCATTCCTTTCATCGTATGTACCATCTAACACATGAGATTCATATTTTTGTAAAAATTCTGATTTGGACACAATTTCAATATTAACTTCTTCCAATTGTCTTTTGCGGCCAATACAACAAAATTCCTCGTTTTCATCGTTACTCACTATAAACAATTTCGTAAAATCGTAATCCATATTGTGTCGAATAAAACAAGCTTCGTGTGTGTTACAAATATATTATACTCAAACGATCTGCGTCGTGATCAACGCAACCCGTGTCGGTCATACAGTTAATAAAAGGCGCCACCCGAGAATTAGTTTGTTCTCCGTTTTCCCCTGACGTCCCCTGCTACCAGTTTAGATCAGATTCAATTGATTCGAATAAATAGTGCGTTCATTGTCTCGTACACGCCCCACTTAAAACACCTAATAGACGAAATCGACCACCGATTGACCAAAATCGTTCTTTATTGTTGGTTAATAAGTCGTGTCGTTTTGCTTTTTTCATTTTTCAAACACTACACGTGTAACTAATATGATCATTATTTCAGCTTCAACAGGAAGATTATCAGCACGTCAGCTTGGACATTCCAGAATAACTATATATATCCACGTCAAGTAGAAATATTTCAAGTAGCACTCTTATTTATCGTACTCGTGTCAATAATTTCATATCGTACATGTGCACGAGCTGCCTCTTATAATATTTCTTTTTATATACTCATGCCGAACAATTTTTTTTTATCGTTTCCTCATAATAAACGTGTACTTACCAGATAATTCGTTTACGCGTAAAAAATAAAAGAAGAAATATTCGTGGACACTAGAATTTTGTCATTCGTCAATTTCAAGCACCTGTTACAAACTAGAATGACCCACGGAAGGCGGCGCACTTACTACTGAAGAAACGGCGATATTGCTTATCTTTTACTGATACCAGACACAGTGATAATCCTTGATTTATAACATGTGCTCGAACTAACACAGTCGGAATGTCGAACGTTACGAGGTTCGTACCTGTAGGAAATAACAAAACAGTTGGGCTCTCTTTTTTACGTATCTTGTGAGTCAGAGTGGCTTTGTTTGTTAGCCCGCGGAAGATTTAAACGAAATTGGTTTATGTAAAAGATGTTTTTAATTGTCTGAGGTATTTCATACCTTATCAAGACAGATGATAGCAAGAATGATCTGATCGATGAAAATCAAAGGTTAATTACATTTTTTTATCGGTACATAATATAATTTTAAAAAATCAAAGAAAATGATTCGCGCGTAATGTAAATATATTTTTATTTAAAAAAAAATTAAACGATCGTTTGAATGATACAATCCATTACACATGAATGAAAATATTCAAACATTGGACGGATTATGTTACTTGTACTACACACGCTTTGTACACGCTTCTCGTTGATACAAAAATTAATTTTATACTTTCTTTTGAAATCTATAAAATCTAGAGATTTCTCAGTAAACAGATCATTTCTTGTTACAATTGATAAAAAAATTTGTTTCGATATATAATATGCTGGATATCGAGTTAACTAAGAAAACAAAATCATTAAAAATTTATCATCTTGTAGATGAAAATGGACGGATAAATTCGCGTATATGTATATAGCGTATATATATATACATAAATATTTGTTCATCATACATGGCAGTGAGCATTTCATGTTTTCCACAAATGCTACGTGATATCTACTTTTTCTCGAGTATCTAATGGACGGAGAGTTCAAAACAGGTTCGAAGCTGACTAAAAGATCGTCAGATTGTCAAAATAAAATTATCTCCCTAATTTTTATTTTTTATCTTTTCACTTCCAGGCCCACGAACTGATTAGCGGGACCGATACTGCTACGAATAGCATACCGATGGATGTTGTGTGGCGGTTGCCATTGGACTGAAAAAAAAGAAATTATTCAAGTTTTCTTTCTTTTTTTCTTTCATTGGAAGTTTTCATCGAACGATCAATTACTCACAAAAATGTAATAGTTGCAGCGATCACCAACGCAGCAATCGGAGCATTTCCAATCTTGATACCAGAGTACCGTACAGAATTTCATGTCGGCTCGTTTCGTTCTCTCGCACTCTTTTTTAGCCGCGCATCTTTTTGAGACGTAATATTGTTTTTGTCCTCCACTTGTCCAATATGGAGCACCTTGGGTGAATTCGTTCAAAATTTAGATACGAGTAATAATATAGAAGCGCCCACTTGTTGATTAAACGTGAGAATAACCTCAAAAATCTATCAGTGCGGTGAACTTTTTTGATTCAAAGAAAATCATTTACTCACTTCCCCATCGGACTTCCGTCATGCAAACATCCTCGCCTTGTTCGCACGTGGCTATGGTTTTCAAACATTTTGCGACGTTACCAGCTTGTTTCGTGCACACATAACACTCTAGGGCGTTGCCTGAAATTAAAAACCGACGCCAAATGGTTAAAGTTGCCCTTTAATACGAGGAACACAAAACGTAGTGGTAATATTTTTTTCAACTCACTTATAGACAAGTAGCCGATGAATAAAAGTGTACCGAGATACCATCGATTCATCTTGAAAAATTGTGTACGCCGTTCATTAAAAACAAAGTAAACGAAATTCAAACAACGGTCTCTTGTATATCGTTCTAATAGAATTGACGTCTCTATGAGATTGAGATGCCTCGATGATTCAACACGCGACGCCCGTGCTAGTGCTGCAAGTGCATCAAGTGGAGGGTTAGGTTGGAATACGCACTCGTCGCGCCACCAGTCGGTCAATGCGCGAACGCGCGTAGTTCGGGAAGTTGCCGCGACGCGTGGGGTCAGTCGCTATTTTGAAATTTTCGCGATCGTTTATGATGAAAGTGAGAGATTGTATACACTCATCTCCGACAAAATAAATTACATTGTAAAGTATTTCAGCATCGCTTTATATCATGATAGTACTATTCTGAGTATTGACAATTGTTAATTATCCTTAAAGCACGGTAATGAGTCGCATCGTACATCGAACAGTTCGGAGAAACCTCAGGAGAAAACACGCCAATCTTCGAATCGCCCCAACCTCTAAGCGAGGCGCGTGCTTCCGTCTAGCGGACGTAGTCTCTCGTGCTTGATGCAGTAATCGTTGAGGTGATCGAAATCCCTTATCGCATTTCACATCGCTATAACGATAATCGAGTTAGCAAAGGTGATCCCCTGTGACGGCGACAATTAGGATGTCGGTAAGACGGGGCTTCATTCTTTTCGTGCATACTGGCCTGCCACAGGTTACATGGAGGCACGTACAAGCCCATATAGATATATGCATATAGGTATATGTGTAGGCACGTATATTATTTCACGTATCGATGGTCCCTCGTATTATCCCGTTGACGAATCATCATAATTATATACATACATAGATTTCTCCCATCAAATAATGCGAACCCGCATTTACACAATATGAACTCTACGGAATTTCGCTCATAGACGAAATGAAGCCCTATACTACGCGCTCACGCGTTTCATCGATAAATCACTCGTTGACCTGTAAAAGCTTTGTTTCCGCGGTTTTTGCAAAAACATACGTATATGTATATATAACCCGGGATCGGATTCTGTACACGCGATCATAGACCAGCGTACCTCGTACAGGTCTCTGTAGGGACAATGAGTATAATTTGGTATCTCATTTCCTCTCTCTCTCGTGTTAACGAGTAGAACTGTAGCCTCTCTAGGGAAGTCCCACAGGTACATAGAAGCAAAACGCCCACGTAGTACTCGTGTGTTACACACGTGTCTATCACTTATATTCGTACATATGTGTGTATAGACATATATTTCTACATAGGGAGTCAGCACGATATCGCTATTAAAAATAGCCCAGGCCCTAGGGGTATTATTGACCCGTACGTTACAACTTGGGTTACGGTCTTTCCGGTGAACTGGTTCGAGGCCACACAGGCAAACGCGAGAGGGACAGAGGATAAACGAGAAGAACACAGAGTAAGAGCGAGAGAGAGAGAGAGAGAGTGAGAGAGAAAGAGAAAGTGATCGAGAGGGAAGCGAGAGACGCGAGCGGGTTTTGTGTGTGCAGGTCTTCCCTCGGTTAGCCCGGACATGGTTCATCCCCAGCCCTCCCGCCCCTCTCTGCCCCGCGCGACGTGTTCGCTTCTGTAGTTTATCCCACCATATACAGTATCGATATTAGTGTTGTACCGTCGGCTTTGGACGAATTGAGTCCTTCGGCCTTAAAATCGAATTCTGCACGCATGACTGTGCACGGTCTGTCGGTTAATTGCAATTCGAGCGGTAAAACGCTCTCTCTCTCTCTCTCTCTTACTCTTGTACATTTTCCATACCGCTCGGATGATCATCGGTGAAAAAAAATCGGGAAATTGAGAGACAGTACGTTGGGTACGTAACACAGGTATAATCGCGCACCGGCTTCGAGGCTGCTCGTTGCATGTGCGCACAGTGCCCCCCCCCCCCCCCCCCCCCCCCCCCCCCTTCACTCCTGTTCCCGTGCATTGTGGACGAAGCGGAGATAGAAGCTCGCGAACGCTCGTGGAATTTCGCGAAGACGCCCGAGAGAGGAAAGGATGGATAGAAGGGTCAACCACATACTTCGTATATTTACATATATATATGCATACATAACATGGATATATTTTCTTCTTCGATAAAATGCTTTGACCGAAGCATTGTAGGTTAGGTCTCGTCGATTATCGTCGCAGGTGATACTCATTTTTTATTTCTCTCATTGTTATAAATCATTCGAATTGTTCTCGAAAGCTGTCGCATGTTGGTCGTTCTTGCGAGTGGCGTTCTTTACGTCCCCGGGGTCAATTCATGGCGAGGAAAGGTTTATGGTAAGAACGCGTAACTGGGACGAAAGATATTTCGGTTTACAAAACTCTCGACGATGACAAAGTTGGAGGGTATCGAGGTTATAAGATCACGTTTTGACGTTGCATACGGCTCCTGGCAAAAGTCTCCGCGGGATCGTCGCTAGGCTTTCGTTCTCGCGCGGGTCAGACGGAACAGAGTGTAACGGAGAGAAAGAGTAGCGGCGGAGAGAGAAAGAGAGAAGGAACGCGCGGTCCCGTAACCTACACACCACACGCGGGCGCTCCTCGCGGTTGTCGATATTCGAGTGCGCGGCGCAGGCTGAGCAGAGGCGCGGCGAACCACTGCGCGAGAATCTAAAATTATTGGGTGGCGGTCCGCGAGAGAGAGAAAGAGCGAGAAATAGAGTTAGCGGAGGGGAAGTTGAGGGAGGGAAAGAGAACGTTGACAGCTAATCCGTCGGGGAACTTGCAACGCGCTCACTCGCGAGAGAGAGAGAGAGAGAGCGAGAGAGAAAAGGAGAGTGTAGTTCGTAAGGAAAAGTGGCGCTGTAGCGAGTAGCAGAGTGGGGCGGTAGATGGCGCCCCGCGGTGTGGGGGTGAGATAGAAATGGCGTAAGTGAAAGAGAGAAAGAGCGAGTGAGCTCAACGGAGCGTGCGTGTACGTGCTGTGCGCGCGATCGAGCCAAAAGTGGGGGCGCGATCTAAGGGGAAACGAACTATACAAACATACGCAAACATACGCATACAAATGTATACATCGCGCCTATATATATATGTATATATACATATATATATATATATATATGAGAGTGAAATTGCGGTGTGCGCGCGGTAAAAGGTGAGAGACCGAAAGTGACAGAAATACAAGTGTGACAACAGTGAAGCGAGAAAGAATAAACGTCCGAGGACCCGAGAGCTCGGTCGCTCGCTCTCACGGGCAAAGTGTGCCGGAGAATTCGCGTCGCGCGCGCGAATCGGACGAGAACCACGGTGGAGAAGCCAAAGCGAGAGAGAAAGAGAGAGAGAGTGAGATAACGTACAAACGCGGGAGTGGAAGGTGCGCTACCCGTGATCCGCTGCCGTGTGTATAGACATATATATATATATATCCGTAACTGGTGTGTGCACGTCACACGTCTCTCTTCTCGCGTGCGCGCCTGTGAGCTTGGGTGGCTGGTGCGAGCAGCAGTGAGCAGAAGCGGCGGCGGTGGCGGCAGCAGCAGCAGCAGCAGCAGCGGCGCACCAGCAGCACCAGCAGCACCACCGAGGCAGTAGTGCGTCCGGCGGCCGCGTCAGTGGCACGTATAATAGAATAGCGCGTCGCGCTAAACAAGAGCGATAAAGAACGAGCCAGCAGAAAGGAAAAACTGGGAAAATTTGCGCGGGTCAAAAAAAAAAGAAATAAGGAAAACGCGCGGACTGAGAATCAACGCGGACATCGCGTTCCGAAGTATAAAAATAAAACGATATACATATACACACAGATATATCTATATATATATATATCTATAGACATATAGATATAGAGAGATATATATATATAATTTTACGGGCCGTTAAACGAGAAGACAGCCGGACATACGAGAATCGTGTTGAACGCTTTTTTCGTTCTCTTCCTCGTTAAAAAATCTACGATTAGTGGTCGAGTCCGTCGTTCGACGAAAAACAAAAAAAGCCCGGGAAAACAACCTAAAAAAAACGCGCGGACTCGTCTCTCGCGCGAGAGAATCGTTTCTCCCGCGGGAGAATACGTTTTTTTTGTTTCTTCAAACGGATACGATCGTCGTTGTTTATAATAGGCATTGATTAAAAATCGTGCGACGCGATGGCCGACGAGGAGAACACGTGCGAGGACTCACTCGGCCCGGGTGATTCGACCACGGCCTTCGCCAAGAAGCTACGTGGTCGCAAGGGTGCATTGAAAAAGAAGAATGTCTACATGATAAAGGGCCACAGTTTCATGCCAAGATTCTTCAAACAGCCGACATTTTGCAGCCACTGCAAGGACTTCATATGGTGAGTGACAAAAATGTGTTTTTTTTTGGTTTCCGTTAATCGTCAATATTCTTCAGTTCTCATAAATAATTATCGTTCGCTATACATAAGATACGATTTTTTCTTTGTATTAAAAAAAAATATATATATATATTTTTTATTCTTGTAATATATTTCCACGCTCTCGCGATCAACCGCGGCGATTTTCATCACAGTGCCGGGAGTCGTAACGTGCATGCGAGGTACGGAGGCGAATTATCGTCCGAGACGAACCAATTTTCTCCCCTCGGACGCTCTGCCATTTTACATAAATTAAATAACGATCGTAACGACATTATCGAATTATTATTATTATTATCAGACGTAACAAAAAACAAAAAGCGATCTTTACTCTCTCGTCACTCTCCCTATTCTTCTTTTCTCACAAATCATTTCTTTTTCTCCGCCATTTCGAGCATTTCTCTCTCTCTCTCACTCTCCTCTCTCGTTCCCATTGACGTTTTCTATACATCATTAATTCTCGTCACCGAATATTCGTTCTTTTTCGCCAAAATTTCTTGAAGCATCTCTTCGATTGTTCCGAGTCATTCGTTCCGCTCGGAGCAAGCTGCTTCGTCCGTTTGTCGTCATTCGGCGGTTCGTGCGTGCGTACGAGAGACAGAGTGAGAGAAAACGAGAGAGGGAGGGAGAGAGAGAGAGACAGTGCGAGCGAGAGAGAGAGTAAGAGCTATGGAATAGTAGCAGAGCAGCCGATCAACGTGTGTATACGTATCGTCGTTAAACGGTACGGCCTTGAGTCCTCTCTCGGCCTGCCTGTCGTACAGCCAGAGAACCTCGGTGTCGAACGTGTAGTATGCGCATATATATATATATATATATATATACATATATATATATATATAGAGAGAGAGAGAGAGATATCGTTCTCCAGACACACGACGAGTGCGTTCACCAAATTGAACGATGCGAAACGCCCTGCACTTTATGTCGTGCCTGTATAAATATATATAGATATACACGTATACTCGTATTTACATTTATATATAGATGTTATACGCGTGTACACATACCGTTGTACTTAAAGATCTCTCGACAAGGAGTCTGTCTATTCACGAATCGTCTCGAGAGAAATCAATTTTGGAGATGAAATTTGCTTTCGCCGGATCGAGTGTGAAGAGGGGCCGGGAGGGGGGGACACGTTGGGTCGGAGGGGGGGGGGGAGCAAACGAGTTTCGAGAAATATTAGTGAAGATTGAACGGAAAGTTTTATCGAGGAAATTTTTATTTTGTCAATTTTTACGATAATTTTTAATTTCTTAAAAAATTATCATAAATAAACAAAAAAAAAAAAGATCATGATATTGAAAATATTTGAAAATCGTATATTTACAAGGAAAAATTGGATCTCGGACGGTGAAATGAAAAGAAGTGTTTTTGTTTTTTCGTTTTTTTTTATTCTTCTTTTTGTATGTATTTACGAGCGAATTAAATGAAATTATAATTATATATAATTTTCGAGCGATATTTTTCACGTGAGAATTTTCTTCGGTCAGAAAAATATCTATTGCGGATGATACGAGTGAGATATGAGAATAATAATCTTGTTTTTCGTAAAATTTCAATGTTGAATGATATTTTCGGTAGGGAAATTATTTAACGGAGGGTCGAAAGAAAAAAATTTGTTAGAGTACGCGATTTAAAATTAACTCGCCAATTTCTCGAGATTAAATTCCATACTAAGTAGGAACACACATACCCCCCATATATAGAATAAGTGGGTGTGAGAAAAAGAGAGAGAGATTGAGATTGATTCAAGATTAAATTCGATCCAAAGTAGAGAGAAAGAGAGAGAGAGCGAGAGAGGGAGAAAGTAGCGGTGGTTGGAGGGGCTGCAGGGTTTGAGAAACCGAGTGCGATGGTCGCGAGCATGCTAGATTTTCGTCCCCCTACGCGAGGTAGAATTTCGACCAGTCTGGCTCTCTCGCATAGCTTTCTCCGGCGTAGCCCTGGCTCGAGCATCCACGTATATATATATATATATATATATATATATATATATATATATACATACGTACATACCTACATACATACATACGTATGTATATACACCCGGTGTGTTTAGTCTCTCCGGATAGCTCGTGCGAAACTCCTAACCAGCGCATACCGGCCTATTATCTATTTAGTTAATCCACACCCTCGACGACGGGGAGAATCGAGCAGCGACCTAACCTCGTCCTTCTGCCCTCTATCTATCTAACAATTATTATTATTATCATCATCATTATATACACACACATATATATATATTAATAATAATACTAATTAAATAAATATATATATATATATATAATTATTATCATTATATATATATATATATATATATATATATATATATATATATATATATATATATATATAAATTGAAAAAGTTATATTAAAATAGTCTGGACACACACACACACACACAGTGTATCGGTTTGTGAGAGAGGAAGATAAACGATGAGAGAGCGAGAGAGAGAGGGAAAAACTTGGAATTTTTAATGAAATTCTCGCCACTCGATCGAATTCGATGCAAATTGGTGAACACGCCTCTCGTTGGGCACGTAAACCTCGCGCGGCGATCGTAATCGACATGTAGTAGAGTTGGATAAACGTATGCGTAGAATAAGAATGAACGTCGAAGTGTTGTGTGTGAGAGAGAAAGAGAGATAGAGAGAGGGGGGGCGAAAGAGAAAGAGAGAGAGAGAGAGAGACGAAAAGGTGTTTACATCTCGATACACTTGTATAAACGAGTTTACGCAGAACGCTCAACTTCTCGCACTTCGCTCGCACACGTTTTTAGTTTTTTCATTTAAAAATTTTTTTTTTTTTATTTTTCTTTCCGTCAATCTCACTTTACGCGTATCGAAAATGTGGTCTCGACTTATATACACGGTGGTCCGTTGAGACACGCGCGAAACGAAATTCCCCGAGGGTTATTCGCGCGACTTCCGGTAATTAGGCGAGTATCGTCGCGTCGAGACTAATCGAAATGGGACGATAAAAGAAGAAAACGGAAAAAGAGAAAAGAGGAAGAAAACAGAGAGAAAAAAATAGAACGAGTCGAACGACGTTACACGTGACATTGTTGTCGCGACGATTCGTCAATCGCGTCGAGAGACGCGTGTCGAAGGTATAAAACGAACGTGCGTCGTGACGTCGATAATTCGGCGAACTTCGCTCGACGCGCGATAATATACTTGTTTTTGTAATTTTTTTTTCTCTTTTTTTTTCCTCGCCTCTTCACTTTTTCGTCGAAGACTATACGACAGTTAATTCGGGTTCGATAAAACATATATTTATTTAGTCGTTTTCTCCTAACGACTTTTTCTTTTTCGTTTTTTGTCGTTGCTTTTTTTTTTCGAGAAATTTATACGAATCGTCGGAACGTCGTTGGAGCGTCGTTGTTTTTGTAAAAAAAAAAAACAAATAAAAAATAAACAAAACAACTTAATTCCAATAATCATTTAACGAAAACTTTAAATTTATCAGGACAAACATTATTTATTCGTATATTAGATTTATATAGACATTTATATATAAATGATTAATCGAAGCGAATTTTTATTTTCGATGCCCCCCCCTCTTCTCTCTCACCATTTCTCTTTCTCTTGAACGATCGAGTGCACGCACGGTTTCTCTACTCGTACGAACGCGCGAAGACCGTATCGTTCAAGGACTGTTATCCAACACGCGGAAATGTTGCAAATCTGTGTTGCAAACGTCGAAGAATGTCGCGCGCGCGCACGTGTGTGTGTCTGTGTGTTTGGTTGTGTGTGTGTGAAAGAGCAATCGAGCTCGTAGTTGTTCCGGAGAGAGGAAGAAGAAAAAGGAGGGAGGGAGGGAGGTGGAGGGGGGAGAGGGATTGGCAAAGTAACGCGAACGCGTTTCGAAACGGATAAATTACATTTTAATCACCTTGGCCGGTATGCAGTCTGAAAGAGATTATAGTCGACGCATTACGTTGACGCGAACCGGGGAGATAGATTTTCGAGACGCACGGAGATGAGAAAAAAAAAAAAACTTCTTAAACGGAATCAAAAATTATGATTGAGGCAATCTTTTTTTTTTTTTCTTTTTTTTTTTTCCATTACGAATCTTTGTTCTATAATTATTTTCATTGCGGTAAAACGGCTCTTCGCCACTGAAACCTTCCTATCGCAATTATCAACGTCTTGCGGCAAATTTTTTATTCCATTCGTTTATTCGTTTGATAAAAGAAAAATTCTTAAGAAAATTTTATAATTCACGGATGCTTTTTTTTGTTGTTTTTAATTTGAAGCTACGACGCGTATAGTAATAACACACTTTTCTCCTTGGTTTCCCTTTCGTCGTTTTCATTGAGGAGGAAAATTCTCGAAATTCTTTGGTAATTAAAAAATTGTTCGCGCGTGATTGCGGTCGCATGAATTTCAAATTTAACGCAATTTTATTCTCTCTCTCTCTCACTCTCTGTCCGTCTTTCTCTCGTAGCGAATAGAGCAAAGTTTTTCCACAAGAAACAAAAAATCCCTCTCGTCTCGTCGTTGGCCACCCCGGACAATTTTTCTTGTTTTTTATTTATTTATTTTTCACGAAGCCTCTT
This sequence comes from Netelia virgata, assembly GCA_951802705.1. Classification (NCBI taxonomy): domain Eukaryota; kingdom Metazoa; phylum Arthropoda; class Insecta; order Hymenoptera; family Ichneumonidae; genus Netelia; species Netelia virgata. The sequence goes on from OX637868.1 coordinate 4,133,081, forward strand.
CTTGCGCAAAGCGACAAGGGCTTATCCGGAACAACGGTGGCAGGTGCCCACTTTAATATGCCAGGTAGCCGATACGTCGACGTCGTACGATAGACACGGTTAATTACGCCTTCGATGGGACGAGTCACTAGTACCTACGTATGTGTGTGTGTGTGTGTATTAGCGATACACGTTGTATAACCGCGCATATCGTTACATCTATATATCCTTATCATGTATATATATATATCTATATATGTATATATATATATATCTATATATGTATATATATATATCTATATATGTATATATATATATATATATATATATATACGTTAGATTATGGCGGGGACGACCGGTATTCGCGACCACACGCTGGCCCCTTCCTGTGGCGCCAGATATCCTTGGCCTTTGGAGTGGCATACCGGTCGAGGGTGTAGCGAGAAGCTTATATTTTATATATATATATATATATATATATATATATATATAGTTAAAGTACATACATAATAGTAGCTAGTTTACAAGTGTTTGTTACGCGACCGAGTAGATACGTCAAGTGCCATGCTTGGGACGGGACCGTGAAAGAGGGGGGGGGGGTTAAGGGGGACCCGGTGTGCAAACTAATAAACCGGCCAGGGGATCTATACCTCGAACTAAATGACATCGGAACCGAGCGCGAAACAATGCGGCGGTCGTGGCCAACAAATTTGCCCGATATCGAAGCCTACGGCGGGATTTACTGTAAAATGGCCATTATTTTCGTGCCTTGTTTTAAATCTCTTTTAATAAAAAGAAAAAAAAGAAAGGAAAAGAAGTAAGAAATTTATATTGAACGATAAACGATAAATTGCTGGGAATTGGATGATTAAAGGAGATTTAGGAAAATTGATGAAATTTTGGTTCGTGATGATTCGATTTAATCGACATGATTTATTTATGAAAATCTAGAGAGAGAGATTTTATTCGAGGAAAATTTAACGAGAATAACAATTCTATTTTTTGTTTACGTTTGAGATTTAAAATCTATCGACGCTGGATATACGAAGATCGATATAAATTCGATTGTCAAAATTGTCGGTAAATAAGAATAAAAGAAAAGACGATTCGAAACTTTCTTTCTTCTGAAAATTGGGCGTAATTTTATTCAATGAAAATATAAACGATAATAATATATTTTTAACGTTTGCGATTCAAAATTTGCCAACAATGGTTAAAGAGATTGATACGAATTGGTCAATTGCCGAGATTGCGGGAGGGAGGAGGCTGAGAAGTAGCGAGAGAAGCAACGATGCCATTTTTTTTCTTGTTTTTTTGGATGATTCGATTTAATCGAAATGATTTATTTATGAAAATCTAGAGAGAGAGATTTTATTCGAGGAAAATTTAACGAGAATAACAATTCTATTTTTTGTTTACGTTTGAGATTTAAAATCTATCGACGCTGGATATACAAAGATCGATATAAATTCGATTGTCAAAATTGTCGGTAAATAAGAATAAAAGAAAAGACGATTCGAAACTTTCTTTCTTCTGAAAATTTCGCGTAATTTTATTCAATGAAAATATAAACGATAAGAATATATTTTTAACGTTTGCGATTCAAAATTTGCCAACAATGGTTAAAGAGATTGATACGAATTGGTCAATTGCCGAGATTGCGGGAGGGAGGAGGCTGAGAAGTAGCGAGAGAAGAAACGATGCCATTTTTTTTTCTTGTCTCGTAGTGGGTCAAGTTGAGTCGCGGGGGCTGCTGCTGCAATCGCAGTCGCGAGAGAGGGAACACACAACGGCGAAACAGCCACGAGAGCACGGGCTCCTGGGTGGAGTGAGAGAGACTTGATTTATGACGGGGCTTCGTATTCCTCCTTTTACACGAGCAACAACACACACATACACTCAGAGACAGACACAAACACATACACACACACACACACACAGAAATGCAGGTTACATAGAGAAATATATATAGGTATAGAAAAATCACACGACGAGTTCCAATGCCGAGGGGACGGGGTTAAACTCTCATTCTCTCATTCTCTCATGGCTATTATATCGTGTATATAGCACGTGCCACGTTCCTGATGCAATTTATTCGTACGTACGAGTCTCCGGAGCGAACAGGAGCTGCGCGCCGAGCTAGCGCCGCTGCGGCGAGGAAAGTGAGTGCGTGCGATGTGTGTAGGGTGGCGCGTGCTGCTATTTATTCTTTCGTCTCTCTTTCTCCCCCTCTCTACCTTTTTTTTCTCTCTCTCTCTTTCTTTATTTCTTTCTATCTTTCTCTCACGTTTCCTGCCACTGGTTTTCTCTCCGTCGCCGGCACTCATTCGGTTTCCACTTCGGTTTCCACTTCGGTTTCTACTTCTGTTCGGCTCGCGTGTCTGCCATTTTCTCGTTTACGCGAATGCACGATTTTTCTTTCAGACTTGATTATACCATTTATATCCAGAAATATATGTAAACGTATGGTTACGAATCGAAAAACGAGGAACATTAATCGTTTATAATTGTTTGAGAAAATAACGAACTCGGTTTAATTAGTTTTATCAATATTTTTTATAGTTTTTTTTTATGAATGATATTATCATTTACGTTTTTGTAAAAATTGTAACGTCGTTATCAAATTATCGTGACGATAGATAAAAGTGTTTTTTTTTTAAATTTGTTTATCGTTTAAACGAGAATTTTTAAACGTTTATTGAATTTATCGAAATTTTCAAATTTATGAAAATGGAACGTTTTGTATATTTAATCGTTGACGATCTCTATCGATGCGTTGTACATATTTTCCACCTGTGATTTCCCTGGTGATGGTATCGATGCGTTATTTGTCTACTCGTGGAGAGATTCGAGTGCGAAAGATAGAGGGAGATGGAGAGCGAGAGAGAGAAACGCCAGCATAAACGCTAGGAGAGATAGAAAGCTCAAAGCTTCGTGTTGCATACCATTATACGCCGTATATGTCTATATATTACTATAGATACGATGGTCTCAGCCAGAGTTACACTTCTACATAATTTATCATGCGACCTGACTCTGAATATACACACACACTCACATATATTTATATATATATACATTTATCATGCATACGGTGCATTCTCTGTAAATTCAACCCCACTTATTAAAAATCAGACGCACAATGTTCCCAAAAATTATTGTAACAATTAAAAAAAAATGTTTACCACATATTTCTCATCTCGTTACATTTTTTTATCCATTGTACAATATTTACTTATTAATCATTCCATAAGATCTAAACATATTTTTATACATGTGACAAAATTTTGAACAAAAAAAAATAATACAGAGAAAATCTGAAAAGTTGACAAAAAAAAGTGTGTCATTTTGGGCAGAATGCCTTCTATATATGCTATAAAGCTTCAGTAATAACAAAGACACACATAGATATATACATATATATGTACAATCGTAGACGATAAGTCTATCCTAGCCCTCTATATATATACACACATTTATATATATATATATATATCTATACATATTTGCCGAGCTTATATACAAAATAGCAACCACCGTCATATACGTGACTGTTAAACGTATAGCAGAGGGCAAACGTAATACAGGAACATTCGATGCATATGCATCGGGGCTTTAATGTCGAGTGTGCCCGTCTGCCTTTCTATCTTCGATGCCACGTACCTAAAGCTCAAAACTACTACGTCCTCGATATATATATATATATATATATATATATACAAATGTGCGGGGCACACATAGAACACTCCGATAGTCCTGGGGATTTGCTCGGGTACGAGTATTCTTGACCCGGCTCTACGTTCCTATATTATCTATGTACCAACAACGATACATTATAGATATATCGCGTGTGTGAAAATTTGTACATACGGTTGTGCCTTTAATACACTATATTTACGCTCGAACGCATGTACGAGCATCTCGCATCGTACGTATCCACGAAAACGCTGATACGTTTCTCGTAACCGAAAGGAAAAATACGATTTAATAAACAAATATCGTATAATCCGTTCTACGATGTAAAATTAGAAAACTATATGAAACGTAATAACTATCGAAACGAAAATATAGAAAGAAGTCACGGACGTGATTAACTTTTTTTCATTAATAAATTTGTTTTTTTTCCATAAGAATGAAAAAATTGAAAAAATTATAGAAAATTTAGAAAAACAAAAGAATTTTATTTATTTGATAAGATACAAAAAAAAAACAAATAACAAGAAAATCTCGATTTCGGGAAGTAATTCTAGCCGGAGGATTAAAGTTTGACGAGGTATGTGAGAAAGGCGTACCGAGGACGACGGTGGTGAGTTTCGAACCTCGGCTTGAAAAAAAAATAAAACAAAAGAAAAAGAAGAAAAAAAAATCGTTTTCGCCGGCTTTGGCCCCGTAACGACCGGCGGTTGTTTACACCCTCTCTGACCGCGGGAGCGAGCTAGATATCCCCCCCTCCTCCATGTTGTAGCGAGCCAGGCAGGCAGGCATTCGAGAGTAAGAGAGAGTGAGCGTAAACAATTCGTTCGTGCCCATCCCCCTCTCTCTCTCTCTCTTTCTCTCTCTCTCTCTCTCTTTCGTTCTTTCCCTTCTTCTCTCTCTCTCTCTCTTCACTGAGCCGTCCAACCGATGCAGGCCCTCTCCTTCACTCTCTCTCTTTCTCTCTCTTTACTTTTCCTCTTTCGAGCTGTTCGCTCGCTCGCTCGCTCCTCGCACTGATGACTCACGGAAATGGAACAGCAATTCCGCAAATGCTGCCTCGACTCTCTCCTTCTTTCTCTCTCTCGTTCTCCCTCGCTCTCTCTCTCGCTCTTTCGCAAGTGTGTGTACCTAGCCCTCGGCCAGTTTCTATCCTATCTACCCTATTTCGCTTTTTTAATTACCCGAGTCAAAAGAAAAAAAAAACAGAAAAAGAACGGGAAGAAGAAAGAAAAAAAGGGCACGAAATTGATCGACACTCGATCACATTGACTTACGGAGGGGGGGGGGGGGGGGGAGTATGGAAGGAAAAACGTGCCGTTTACGTAGGAAGGTAGCGAAATTTTATTATCAAAACGTTTCAACGTCGACGTTTCGACGACTTTTCTTTATCGGACTCGTCCTACCTTCGACGTTATTCTTATTAAGTGAACTATATCGAGAAAATTCGATCGATGCGCGGTTACGGGGTGTCGGGGTTGAGACGCGAGAGACGTTACAGTCGGGGGTCAAAAAATTCCCACGTTTCGTTCTCGTATCGTTCACACTTTTTTTTCACCTTACATTAAACAATTTTTGTTAAACATTAAAATAAAAAACTATCCCGATAATTTTTATCAAAATCTGATCTCGATAATAGATTTAATAAATATTTAATGAATTCGATCAATCGTTTAATTTCGTTCGATCGAATTTCGCGTCGACTCGTTCGCGACGATATAAAAATCTATGTAAATCAGAATATAATTAAATTTCACGAAATTTCCAACAATCCGCAATCGACATCGTCGAGCTACCTTAATTCACGATAAATTCCTTTCATGAATCGAGTGATTACATATCATAAATTCGATATTATGCATCCTCGTGATTCCTGGGTAATTTTACTTGGAATATCTGCCACGAGGATAAATTTCTCGTTCCCCAAGACCGGTCGAAGTTAGATATACGATGACTGAATAGCTAGAGGGAAAGAGAGAGAGAGAGAGAGAGAGAGAGAGAGAGAGAGAGAGAGAGAGAGAGAGAGAGAGAGAGAGAGGGAGAAAGAGAGAGATGCATAGTTTAGATTTCGTCGTTCCGACAGATACGGAAGAGGGCATTTGCCGAGATATGAAGTGGGTTATATGGAACGATAGGCAAGTATGCAAAGAGGGATGAGAGAGAGAGGGAGAGAGAGAGAGAGAGAGAGAGAGAGAGAGAGAGTGATAGGAGTGAGAAGGACTTGTGAGAAGGCTGGTGGGGGAGGAAGGGAGGAAGGGTGGGAGGGAAGAGGGGGGGGGGGGGGTGAAGTAGAAGTAGCTGGTAGATCTCGTCGTCTCGAGCACTCGCGGCCTTCGCCAATATCCGGATCTCAAAACACGAAGGAAGGTCGGATAAAATTGTTATCCCTATAGGGCGATACCCACTGTACCAGGGATATCACGTGTCTCCCTATATAACCAAGGGTAATCGGTAACGTTATCGGTTATCCAGTGATTGGCACTTTTAGGAAAAAAAAAAATATCGATACAAAGATCATTTTAAAATTTGTATTTATTGTGACAAAATTAATTATTTAAAAGAAACGATGGGAAATTAATTACGAGGAAAATAAATATTTGTAAAATATAAATTTGACACAATTTTGCATATTGGGAAGTCGAATTTTTTGGGGATTAATAATAATTGTCTTTCGAATTACGTTTTTTTTTATAATGTAATTTTTATTAATGATAATGTTGAATTCAAGAATTTTCTTTAAGTTGAACAAAATTGCACGATTTTGGAAAAATGTTTTTTTTTTTCGTTTTCAAGTGGCCAATCACTGCATCTTCGGTGTTATGCACGTTCCGGTTTCTTTTTGCTTCGTCATTGGTCGATCCTACTCGTCTACATATCGCATTACACCGCTCCTTTCAAAGTTCTCCTCGCGAACTCATCCCCTCGTTTCTCGTCCTTCCCCTTCCTATGGATGTTTCAACCAGAGGGTCAAACGAGTACGCGCAGGAGTGCCCTCGGTCGTCTCGAGCTAAAGAGGGTGAAATGAATTTTCTTTCTTT